>CM053622.1:795723990-795738968 GCA_028646595.1 Phalanger gymnotis | reverse complement strand
TTTTTTTTTTTTGGTTGTTTCTTCTTTCTCATGAGTCATTCCATTGGTCATGGTTCTTCTCCACAACTTGACTAGTGTGTAAATTAATTCAATGCCAAGTTATACATGGAAGTTATATGGGATTCCATGCCTTCTTGGGGAAGGAAGGGGGGAAGGAGGGAAGAAAAACTGGAAATCAAAATGATGTAGAACTGTTTGTTGCAAACTAAAAATAAAAAAAATGGAAGGAAGGAAGGAAGGAAGGAAGGAAGGAAGGAAGGAAGGAAGGAAGGAAGGAAGGAAGGAAGGAAGAAAGAAAGAAAGAAAGAAAGAAAGAAAGAAAGAAAGAAAGAAAGAAAGAAAGAAAGAAAGAAAGAAAGAAAGAAAGAAAGAAAGAAAGAAAGAAAGAAAGGAAGGAAGGAAGGAAGGAAGAAAGAAAAAGGTGGCACTGGACAGGACCTGAGCAGCTGCAAACCCTACCTGAGAATCCTGGAAAGGTGGTGATCCTCCCAGGCCCTCCCTGATGGCTGACAATGGAAATACAGACACTAGGGACAAGGCCAAAGGAGGCTTTTGTTTTATGGGATTTGATATGTTGGTTACAATATGCAAATACAGTATGTTTTTCCTGCCCAAGGGAGTGAGAGAAAGAGAAAACAGATTTTTGTTAATTTTTTAAAATTTCTTTTATTTATTTAGAAAAAAAGGTGACCATCCAGCATTGGCTTGACAGTCTCCAACAAGGAGGAGATACACTGCACCTCCCTCCCGGGACAGCCCCCTCCACTCTTATTATTCCCAAGGTTATCCTGACAGAAACCTAAATTTACCATTCTGCAACTTCTTCCCATTTTTCTGTTTCTGCTGCTAAGGCCGAAAAAATAAACAATAAAAATGGCTGCCACTTACACAGTATGCAGCTTTACAAATGTGATTCCCCACAAAAACTTCCATTTTGCAGAGGAGGAAACTGAGGTAAATGGCAGTGAAGTGACTTGCCCAGGGATATACTATTAGTAAGTGTCTGAGGCTGGATTTGAATTCCCATCTTCCTGATTCCAGGTCCAGTGTTCTATTCAGTGAGCCTGTGCATAAGAACCTTTCAAATATCTGAAGCCAGTTACACTGTCTCCTGCCAAGACCCTAGGTCTTCTTCTGCATTAAATTTGCTCAGTTCCTTCAAGTAATCCCCAAGTCTCAGAGGCACTTAGTCCAACCAGGACTTGAACAAGAATCCCTTCTGTAATATTCCAGGAAGTGGTCATCCAGCCTTCAAGTGGAAGATCTCCAATGCGGAGGGCCACTGTTCTTCAATAGTTCTAATCACCGGGATGTTTTCCTCTATATTCTGCCTCAGTTTATTTCTTGGCATATCAACAACTTCAAAAAAATTAAACTATGTCTATATGTACTTGAGTTCATCTTTCCTTCTTCTGCGGTGGGAAATATGGCTCAAAGGGAGAAGAATGGTTGAGTGCTTTTTTTTTTTAAACACAGAATCTGAATTTTAACTTGCTCTTCAGCTTTGATATTCAATTCAGCTCAAATCAATTGAACAAACCTTGGTTGATCTCCTTTTATGAACTCACACTTAAGTTGCAAGAGGAATAATTCATAAAACTTTATAAGGTGGTTAGCATGAGAAGGAAAATGGAGAAGTTGGAGGAAAAAATCTTTAAAGCAAATGTCTCTGCTAATGGTCTGGTAGCCAAGATGCATAGGGAATGATGGAATGACAGGTTCCCTTGTCTAAATGATAAATGGCCAACAGATACGAACCGGCAGGTGTCAAAGACAAATGCAATCAATCAATAATCACATGGGAAAATGCTCCAACTCCCTAGCACAAGAGAAATGAGAATTAAAACCACCCCAAGGTGCTATAACACAGCCATCAGGTTGGCAAAGATGACAAAAAAAATTACTATATACTTATCTAGGGTGTCACAATTTTAAGCTATTAAAGCTTAAATATTAAGCCATGAAAGCTTAAATCTTCAGTACAGCCTAGAAGGACACCCTGTGTGTGCCCATGCTGTCTTCCCTATGGGATATAAACTCCTTGAGAGTCAGAATTGTTCCACTCTATTTCTATCTTCAGTACACAAGACAGTGCCTGGCACCTAGTGGTCACTTAATAAATAACTGATGAATTGAAAAGAGTAATGACAATTGCTGGCAGGGCTATGGGAGGATAGGTTCTAACAACCTGTTGATGGAACTGTGAATTGCTCTAGGCATCAGAAATTCAATCTGAAACAATATCCCCAAAAGATACTAAACTCTTTGACCTAGAAATACCATGAGTTGATGAAGAACTCAAAGACAGAAGGAAAAGACCCACCCATACGAAAATATTTATCACAGCACTTTAGTTGTAGTAAAGACCAGGAAACAAATTGGGTGCTCATAAAATGGGAGGATGTCTGAACAAATTACAACATCAATACAACGGAATATGGTTATATTTAAAAAATGATGACGGGTTTCAGAGGAACCTGGGAAAATTCAAATGAACTGACTGATGAAGGGTGGGGTGAACAGAACTGGAGAATATTTTTATGCAACAACTGCATCACTCCAAAGGAACCCCAAGTGGGAAAAAATGAAGAACTCTGCTCATTGCAATGACTCCAGAAGATAAAGTGAGCCTCTCTTCCCTCAGCAGAGATGTTAAAGATGAGATGTATGTTGCTTTTTCAAATGTGGCTAACAGGCAAATTTGTTTCCGTTGAGTATACTCAAGAAAGGGCTTTCTAAGAGGGTGATGTCAAAGAAGAGTACTAGCGTAGTCATAAAAAATTAAAGAATATCAAGGAATCATTTGAAAATACACAGAAGAAAGTTCAGAACTCTTGTACATAATTCTCCCAAGATCAGGGATGCAGAGCTGGAAGCTACCGTAGAAGCCACCAAGTTCATTTTACAAATGAGGAAATTGAGGCTGGGAAAAGGAAGGGTGACTTGCCCAAGGTCACTCAGCAAGTAAGTATCTAAGGCGAGCTTTGAAGTCAGGACCCTCCTGACTCATAGCATGTTGCCTTGTGTGTCACAGAGAAATTCACAATTTCATACACAATCTGCTTGTTCTGTTATCCTTCGTATGTTGAAATGGTTATTGATGCTTTCTAAGTTCAGCATTTTTTTAAAAAAATTACTGAAGTAGGAGACTTTGCTGTACAAAGTGTATGGAATGAGGAGCAAAGGACCTGAGTTTGAATCCTAGCTCAGATCACCTACTGGCTGTCTGATATTAGGTAGTTTCACCTCTCCTAGCCACCATTTCTTCATCTGTAAAATGAGATATCTAGGGCCTCCCCTTCTACCTCCAACTCTGCATTCTCACCATCGAATCTCAATTATTAGGTCGAACAATGTGCCCCGGAAAGTTATTCAAAGAGATCTGCAGGCAGGATTGTCAGCCTTGGAGGTGGAAAGGTCAAGACTGGAACAGTAAAGAGGCAATCAGCTGCACTTCTCGCAGTATGAAAAATACAAACCGCTGGATTTTACATGGCGGACACTTTTAAAAATGAGTCTACTTTATTACACTGGAGTCAAGGTTAAAGTTACCAACCAAAAAGAAAAAATAATTTACTCAATTGAATTTCTTCTTTCTATTAGAAATTCAATCGATGCTCACAAACAAACTGTCTTGATGTGATGGATTCAGAGCCATGAGAGATCTCGGCAGTCATCAAGTCCAACTTCCTCATTTTACAGATGAGGAAACTGAGGCAGGAAAAGGAAAACCAATCTGCCCAAATCGCAAGAGTATGTTAGTGGAAGGGCTTGGGGTTTGAATACGGATTCTCTCACTCCAAATACTTTATACATGATATTGCTGTTTGAGGTCAACCTCTTCATCTTATAGGTGGGGAAAGGAAGCCCAGTAAGGGAGAAGCTTTTGCCTCTAAATCAATGAATCTTTAAAAAATAATTTTAGCTGGGTGACCTGGGTAAGTCACTTCTCCCTGCTGGCCTCAGTTTCTTCACCTGTAAAATGAGCTGGAGAAGGAAAAGGCAAACCACTCCAGTATCTTTGCCAAGAAAACCTCAAACGGGGACGCAAAGAGTCAGACGAGGCCTTAACAAGTGAATAATAGCAACATGCCTCCACTGTTCCCTGGTTAACATTGCTTTGCCCACCAGTTCACTGAACAGCCTGTAACTCTCTCCGGTAAACCACTCCCAAATTAAGTCAGTCTTCCAAAGCTGTGTTTGTACTTTGGTTCAAATCCCACAAAGGGCTGCAGGTCCTTGCTAACTTACTCAACAAAAATCAAGAGAAGTGAGAATTCGGCAGCTGCTTCCTAGCGGGCATCATAAGCCCCTCCACAATGAGCTCACAAACCCAATTGAGCAGACATTTATTAAGCAATCACATGATAAGCATTGAGAATAAACAGAAAAAAAATGGTCCCAGCCCTCAATAGGTATTATATTCATTTTAGTGGGGGATTATAAAATGTATGAAAGCAATTAAAAGTATTTTGGATGGGCATGGGCATTGGTGATTTCACTGATACAGAGGGATTCCCAAAGTGGAAAAGTCCCTACAAAAAAGCAGATCACTATCCCCTAGCTTATAGCTTTCTTGGAACAGGTTACTAACCTAGGGTCTGTGAACTAGATTTCTAAAAATATTTTCATAACTATTTCAGTATAAGTGATTTCCTTTGTTATCATAAAACATCATTAAAAACACTGTTCTGAGAAAACAGGCTCCACCAATCTGTAAAAAATAGTCCATCAAGGCAGCTAGGTGGCCCAGGACAGAGAATGCCTAGCCTGGAGTCAGGACGATCTGACTTCAAATTCAGCTTCAGACACTTCCTAGCTGTGTAGCCCTGGGCAAGGCTTTTCAAGCTCTGCCTGCCTCAGTCCCCTCATCTGTAAAATAGGGATAATAATAATACCAACCTTACAGGGTTGTTGTGAGGATCAAAAAACTGTAAAGCGCTCATTGCAGTGCCTGGCACATAGTAGGAACTATGTAAATGTTAACTATCATTATTATTATAAAAAATGTGTAAGCTTCAGGGACCTCAAACTCTAAAATAATAATATAGGATAATAATAAATGATAATAGCGCCTACGTCCCAGAAGGTTGTTGTGAGAATTAAATGAGATTGTTACGTGCTTAGTACAATGCCTGGCGCATAGTAGGTGCTACAGAATTGCTTATACCCCTTCTCCTGCCCCGTCCATGACATAGTTACTGGGGCACCTCCAAATTAAGTGACTTGCCCATGGTGACCCAGCCAGGTTATGTCAGAGGCAGCACATCAGCCCATCGGTCCAGCCTCACTACCTCATGCACCGTTCCAATTGGTTTGGTTCACTCTATTTTTATTGTTGCTTCGTTTTTTAGAAACCAGGGCTAAAGCCCAGCCCTTATTTCTGACTCCCATCTAATCTTCGGGTTTGGGGAGCTTGAAATCAGTGTCCTTAGGGTTAAAAGTAAAAATTCTACCTTAGATAATTGTTTTAAGGAACTGACATGTTCTGTACTTGACTCCACAGGGTATCTCCTGTGGCTGTTAACCTTGGCATGGATTTAGATTTTTGTGTTCTCTCTCCACGTGTGTGTGAGTGAGACAGCTTCCCTCTGGAAAAATGGTCTGTCAGGGAGACAAGATCTTGAACTCCTGTCTGGGGGTAAAAATTCATTTCAGTAAGAATGTATACTAGGTCAAGTCAAATCAATGAAGCAGCAACCTGGAGAAGGAGAGCAGCTGGGAGATCCCAGAGCAGAATGGGAAGGAGGGCCCTTTGCTCTTCTCCAGGGGGCTCTGGGTTAACTGACCTTCAGAGTCCGATGCAGTGAGTATCAGAGGTTGGCAACAGTCCCACTATGTCCAACAACAACATCGGGAACGATACTGTTCAAAGGGCCTGGATCCCATTTCCCTGCAGAATCCTTTTGGGTTTTTGGTGCCATAGTCACAACCCGATGTCTGCCACCTGAGCCCTGGTGGAACCCTATTGCTGTGACAAATGGAACTGCTTAAGCAAACCCCGTATCAGACAGCATAAGCAAGGCTCTGATTGCCCCAGTTAAATAGGAGCATGGACAAACTGGAGCACATGGGGCTGATAAGCAGGGGGGATGGAACTAGGAGGATTTTCACCTGACACATGAAGAGGTGCCCTCGATAAAGTGCAAATGAGGCAGGGAAGGAGGGGAGAAGAAGACTGCAATTGGAAAGGCAGGACCTTTCCGGGATGATGTGAGAAAACAGACTTGGACATCAGCGTGAGGTCATTCCTGGGAACATAGTCAATTGCATCTTGCTTCTCTCCCTCACTAGATGGTGAGTCCCCTGGCAGGGACTATGTTTGGGCCTGGCTTTCTATGCACAGTGCTTAACAATGTACCTGGAACATAGAAAGGTTTCATGAATGCTTGTTGACTGACTGACTGACTCATTTTCTGCTTCCTGTCAACCATTTGGCAGCTTCCTGTTTTAAGTAATTATTCTCGTTAACTGGATCTTATTTGGAAGGCAAGAGGGTATAGTAGGAAGAGAGCCAGCCCTAGAGTCCATATCTGGAGTATCATCTCCAAGAGGCATTAATCAGGGCACAGTAGACAGTGGGACCTGGGGTCGAGTCCTGTTTCTGACCCATCTGAGGCTTCAGGCTTAGGAGAGCTGGAATGTGAACAACCGAGGTCTGCCTCCAAATCCAGCAAGCTATCCACCATACCCCATTGGCCCTCAGGAAGTCTGTGAATCCCCCTATAACTCAGATTCTAGAATTCTGGGCCTATAGTTTAAGAAAGACATTGAGAAACTGACCAATGTCCAGGTCTCCCCGGGATGAGGGTAAGCCCCTCAGATGAGGATAAGCTGAAGGAATGGGAGGTGTTTATCCTGAGGAAGAAAAGGCTCAGGGGAGACGTGATCTGCCAGAAGGAAAAGACACAAAGAACTGCCTAACAATGAGACCTTTACCCAAGCAGGTGGAGAAGGCTGCTTTGGGAAGCATGGGGTCCCCCCCACTATCCATCCACCCCCACTACTAGTCTTCAAGGCTAGATCAGGGATCTATCAGGGATGCTAGAGAAGGGTTTCATTTTAAGGGGATTGTGAAGGTCCCTTCTAACACTGAAATTCTGGGATTCCCTTCCAGTTCAGAATCCCATGAACATGTTTGCCAATACTCCAATTTGCTATGGTGTTCGGTACCAACTCCATTAGTAAGCAAAGGTCATGTTCTAGGGTAACCAAACATACACACACACACAGACACACACGCACACAGAGTCGTCAAGAGCCATACACTATACCAAGCATGTGTCCAAGTGCCTGTGGGCTAAAGCAATCTGGATAAGTGCTGCCCCTCATTTTGACTGTTTTTTGGAGGTTTCCATGGGGATCTGTGCAGAGGAATTGTGCCTCTGATGACAGGCTTACTCCTGTGACATCCTATGATGCCAGAGAAAACAATAGGGCCTGAGCACAGCTCAACCCACAGATTTTTTTTTTTAAATCTACCTACTGAGGCTGACAAACAACAATCTTGCCCCCAGATTGATTCTGCTTTTTAATGTGGGTGTGGGCAGAAACAAGGAAAGGCAAAAGAAAACAGAATGAATTTTAACAGTACTTTCAAGCAATTAATTTTCCCCAAATGTTACAGAAACAAGAGCAATCTACAGCCCTTCCCTGGGGTACATGGCACCAATGGCGGGCAGCTGGAATACTTGGATTCAAAATCCAAAATCACTGTATCCCCATGAGAAAGCCACCATTCGGGGCTAGGTTTCTTCTTCTGTCAAATCAAGGAAGGGGGGTAGAAGACAGGACCTCAAAGGTTCCTCACACACCCTGGAAGGTTTTGAAACCAAGAGAGCTGGGTCTTGAATCCCACTTCGGTTACTCGCTAACACTTTTCATTACAATCCATGTGAGCCTTGGTTTCCCTCTTCTGCAAAAATCTGGGGAGGGGGGAGAATCTTTGTACTGCCTACAGTCAGTATTACTGTCAGAGAGTAGACCATGAGAAAAGTACTCTTGAGAGAGAGAGGGAGTTCCCAAGGTGAGGGACGGGAGGCCCATTTTATTTTTGTCTTTGCGTGCCAACCACCTAGCATATACAGTACAGTTTAGCAGGGGCTGTTGAATGATCGACAGAGCCAGGAAAGCCTGGGTTTCAATAGCAGTGTGACCCTGGTCAAGTCACTGAAACTCTCTCAACATCAGTATTCTCACAGGGAAAATGGGGAGGATCTGAGTTCAAATCCAGCCTCAGGCACTTGACACTAGCTGTGTGACCTTGGGCAAGTCACTTAACCCCAACTGCCTCACCAGAAATAAATAGAAGAAGCTACACTCGCCTCAGAGGGTTGGCTCCTACAGGTGGCATCTACTGTCCTCTTAAAGAGGGGATGAGAATAAGAATTTATATAGTCCCTACTATGTGCCAGGAACTGTTTTTATAAATAGTATCTCACTTGATTCTCACAATGACACTGAGAAGTAAGTGTTCTTATTATCCCCTTTTATAATTCAGGAAACTGAGGCAGCAGAGGTTACAGGACCTGGTCAGGGTCACACAGCTAGCACAAGTCTAAGGTCACGTTAAACTCAGGTCTTCCCGACCCCCGGTCCAGCACTCTACTCAGTGTGACCTCCAGTGGCCAGCTTCTTTGGAGGGGTCGGGAGAGGACACAGACACTTCTCCTCTTGGGGGTAAGGAATTCAATGTTGTAATAACTTCAAAATGCAAGGGGGTAGAGGATAGAGCTCCAGGCTTGGAGTCAGGCACACTTTAGAAAGTGTATGACCCTGGGCAAGTCACTTCACCCTGTTTGCCTCAGTTTCCACATCTGTAAAATGAGCTGGAGAAGAAAATGGCAAAGCATTCCAGTATCTCTGCCAAGAAAACCCCAAACAGTCTGACAAAGAATCAGACAGAAAAGCAGACTTACAGAAAGTGACCCAAATGTTGCCCAGTGCCCAGTACCAGGTGATAGTCTGACAGGCGCCTCCTGCACTGGAAATATACCAGCCCTCGCTAAGCTACAGTACTGCAAAGACCCTGCTCTCCTCAGCTCTTTCTTAATTTGGCTCTGGAACGGTGAAACAGGGTAGACATTACTTACCTTAAGGGCGAACACCACCTGCACAAATACGGGATTTTGTGGGGAGCCAGAAAGCAATTCATGCTTAAAAAGAAAACGTATTTGGGGATTCTCCTGGACGGCCAGCTAAATGAGTCAGCAGGCAGATGAAGCTACTTTGTTCTGAGGCTGCATTAATAAAAGTGCAGTGTCTGGCTGAAATGAAGGAGGCGATGGTCCCACTGGACCTGACCCTATCTGCAGTTCTATTTCCAAGAGACATCAATCAAGGCCTGGCAGAAAGAGAACTGAGTTTGGAAGCAAAAAGGCCCAGGCTCATGCCCTGCCTCTGATACCCACTAGCTGTGTGACCCTGGGCAAGTCACTTAAGCCCAGTACCCTCAGGTCAGCTGGTACAAATCTTCATCGGTAGGTGGGGTTTCCTCATTGGGAACTCCGTGCAGCAATGAAATTCAGCATAGTGCTTTGTACACAGGAGGTATTTAATAAGTGTTTATTGATTGTTTGATTGAAGTCATAAATCTGACTTTTTTTTAAGCTGAATCTGAAGTGCCACTTTTTAAAGAGGCATGGACAATCTGTGTCCAAGGGTGACAATCAAGATGATGAGGGGACTGGATACCAGGGGACCAGGTGAAACAGACAGGATGTGCCAGTGGTAAGCCGGTGGGATTTAGATTAGGGAAGACCCGAGTTTGAATTCCAGTTCTACTTAGTTCTCCCTGTGTGATCTGGGGCAAGTCGCAACAAGCCTGGACCTCAGTTTCCTTTTCCGTAAAGAAAAGGGCTGCACTAGATGGCCCCTAAGGTCCCTCCAGCTCAATTCCATGACTGTAGCCAAGAGCATGGACTGAGCTCCTGAGTGCTGCATTCATCTACAGGAGAGAGCTAGAGCCCCTTCAGGGCGAAATAGGCCCAAGGAGGATTGTGGGTAAAATTAAGCCAGGGTATTTCAATTAACTTTGGAGAGCAGATCAGAAGCACCAGAGAGGACAGGCTCTAGGAAGCGCTCCTGAGAAGCAACGGCTGGAACGGAGAGCAAGCGAGGTGACTGGAAAGATGACAAAAATCAGTATCTATAAACCAAATAGATAGACGTGCCTCAAAAACCCCGAGGGAAGCAGGAGGACAGCTGAATACAATAAATGATGCTCATAATGATGACGAAGGGCAATCAGGGGAAGGTTAGGACATGTTAGGGCACTCTGGTTTAGAAAGTCAAAAGTTCTGATCGCCAGTACTACCTACTGTGGGCAGGGGCATTCAATCTCTCAGTTTCTATATCTGGAAAATGGGTATAATAATCCCTGGGGGAAGGGGGAGATTTCCCTCACAGGTTATCTGCCTTAATATTGCATCATTCAACTGAAATTGTTCTCTGCCTTCTCTCAGCTTCTTTCAGAGTTCAACAAGGGTGGCTGGATTAGATGGCATTCCCTCCTGCTCTAGACCTTATAAAAGAGGCTTTGGTCTTCCCCCAGATGCCCTGTAGGACAACATCATTCCAAAGCAGGTTTCATTTTCTTTCCCTGAAAACCCACCTAGTTGGTCAAGGGTCCCACTGTTGTTCCTGTCATCAAAGGCTCAGGTGCCACACTTTACACTCCCTCACTCATCATAACCAATCAGCTGCCAAATCTTGCCGGTTTTACTGCTGTAAAAATCTTCCCCTTCTAGGGGCAGCTAAGCGGTGCAGTAGATAGCCAAGAGTCAGAAAGGTCTGAGTTCAAATCTAGTCTCAGACACTTACTAGCTATGTGACCCTGGGCAAGTCACTTCACCCTGTGGGCCTCAGCTTCCTCACTATGAAATGGATCTAATAATAGCACCTTCCTCCCAGAGCTGCTGTAAGAATTAAATGTGATTATATTTGTAAAGTACTGGCAAATATTTATATATTTATAATAATAATATATTACATATGAACACAATCATAATTCCATATAAATATATTAACACAGTTAACATATGATATGATATATAAAAATATAAATGTATATATTTATATAGCACTGATATAAATGTTAGCTGTCATCATCATCTTTGTTGTTGTTGATCTCTTCACACAGCAACTGCCCTAATTCAGCCCTCATCATCTCTCAGCTGGACTACAGAATATCCTCCTAATTAATCTCTGTGCTTCCAGCCTCTTCTCTCTCCAGGCCATCCTCCAAAGCACTGCCAAAATGATACTCCTAAAGCTCAGCATTGACCATCACTTCCCTGCTCAATAAGCTTCAATGGCTCCCTAGTACCTCCAGGAAAAAGTACAAATACCTCTGTCTGGCACTTAGAGAGCCATTCCTTATCTACCTTAGTATACCTTTCCATTCCATTCAGTTCCACAAGCATTGATTGAATGACTAGAGGATGACCACACTCTATGGTCCAGACAAACTGACTGACTGGATGGATGGAAGTTCCTCACACTCAGTCTCTTGCCTCATGCCTGGAATGCACTCTCTCCTCACCCCAACCCAGTCACAAATTCCCGATTTCCTAAAAGAGTCAGTTCATGAACCTTTGCTGATTCCTCAACTGCTAGGGCCTCACCCAACCCCACCCCTGAAAATTACCACATATTTATTTTGCATATATTTGAGGGTCTTAAGTAAAATTCTTTTTTTTTTAACACAACCTTAGCAAGTAAAAACATTTTAGTCTCAAAAAACAAGAAAGAAATTTCAATAAGAAAGTATCAACTGTTCCTTTAAGATGTACAAATACATTCAAGTATATGTGCTTGGCTTTCTGGTTAGTAAGGATAATGAGATAGATGTAGAGGCCTTAAACGGTGGGGTCCTCCCTTATCTGCCCCCTTGAGTTAATAAACATTTCTTAATCCTTGTGGCAGGAACCCCTCTGCAAACCCCACTCCCAGCTGCAGCCTCACGGTTTCCCTGATTCTCAGGTTTTCCCTCACAATATATCTAAGGGCTCTCTCCTACCAAGTGAATTATTCTGTGCCAAATATATATTTTGGATGCTTGCCTAGAATGCCTTGTCATAGCTCTGCACCGCCCCCCTCCCCCACCTACATACAGGACAAGGGGTCAGCCAGCCTCTGCTTCAAGATTTCCACTGAAGGGGAGCCCACCACCTACCAGGAAAAGGGCCTTCCCACCTTTGGACAGGTCTTACTTGACGTCCCAATGTGATTCTGCTCCTTGCAGAATTATAGAACTGGAAATTGCCTTAGAGTCCAACTATTTTATTTTACAGGTGTGGAGACTGAGGCTTACTAAGTAGCCCAGGGTCAAGACAGCTTGGATCATACAGGATTAGAACTAGGGTCTTCATGACTCCTGCCGCTCTACCCAGATTTTTCTGCCCTCTGGGTCCAAGGAGACCAATGGTACAGTGGAAAGTACTAAATCAAAAATGAGATGACCAGAGTTCAAACTCTGCCACTTACTACCTGGGTAATTCTGGGCAAATGAGCAAGCCTTTCTGGCCTCAGTTTCCCTATCTGTCAAATGAAGGCACTTGACTGCTCAGTCTTTTTTTTGAGCCCATTTAGGGCACTGGAGTGGTTTGCCATTTCTTCTCCAGCTCATTTTACAGAAGAAGAAACTGAGGCAAACAGAGTTAAGTGACTTGCCCAGGGTCACAAGCTAGAAAGTGTCTGAGGCCAGATTTGAACTCAGGAAGATGAGTCTTCCTGACTCCAGGCCTGGCACACTGCACCCCCAGACGGCTTCTAAACTCTTCTTGTCTACGATTCCTCTTCCCTGAGATGGCCCTTCAAGGACCAGAAGACAGCTATGCCAACTACTGTGGGCCTGCACATTGCCATTCTGACATCATTCCTTTAACCAATCCTGTATGGCATGGACGCTGCCCCCTCACCAGCCTCTTCTGGGCATTCTCTAGCTTAACGACATCCTCCCCAAATGATCCTAAAAGATTTCCCCCCTTTATAAAGACTACTCACATTTCTTTACACGGCAATAACTTTAGTTATCTGGACAGCTGAGTTATGCACAATAGGACCTTCCACAGCGATGTAGTCAGGGCGCTGCCCAAGCTGTACCTGCTCTGAGGTGCTCGGCTGTTAGGACTCAGCATCTGCTATTTTTCATCCTCTTCTTTCTCTTGGGATAATATTTTTCCCGTTGTCTCCCAAGATAAATTATCTACCTCTGGAGAAGATGAACAAGCACATAATTTCACTTGATCCTCCAAACGACTATGGGAGGCAGATGCTGCTATTTTCTAAGCCAGGAAACTGCCTAGGTGCCAAAGTGCTGGATTTGAATTCAGGTCTTTTTCCCAATGAAGGGGCCAGCATTCCTTAGACTATACCATGCTGCCTTTCCCAAACTGAGATGAATGCTCAAGTCTTTGGCCAGCATCACAGACGACAAGGGAAGAGGCAGGGAAGCCTTTGCCAACACTGTGGGGATTTTAAACATTCAAAGCCAAACCTTTCTAATCTACAAGCCCGGTGCAAGAAAATGCAGTGCCAGCTTTCCCAGCCCCTTTGGAGCCGCTATCTCTATTCGAGGGAGGGTGACCTCATTATTAGCTCAACTTCTCCAACACATTCTCTACATCGCCAGCATTCCAAGGGAAACAAATATGCAGCCAGCTCTGGAGCGTCCCCAGCTCCGTAAGGGGGAAAGCCGCCTGGGTGAGGCCCCCACATGAGGCTCCTGGGATATCCAATGCCAAGGGGGATGGGCACGGGGAGGCAACTAACGTGCCCCGATTATGGGCAGGAAGACTGGAGTCCAAAATCCTGCCTTTACGCTTTATGTGCCACCCTAGGCACATCCATTATCAAGCAGAGTGACTTCAAGTGAGTTCTCAACAGGTAAGAAACAGGTAAACAAGCTGTGGCTTCCAAAAACTGGAAGTGCAGCCAGGTGGCACCACAGCGCAAGGGCCATCCCCTCATTTGACAGATGAGGAAACTGAGCCCCAAAAGGTTGAGATCCATTCAAGGTACCGTAGGCAGTGACAGCAGATCTGGGAACCCAGAGTTAATGCGCTTACTCTCGTGCTGCCCATTGGGCAGCGGATTCAGCCTTGGGCCTGAAGTTAGGAAGCCTCAAGTTCAAATCCAGCCTCAGACGCTCACTCCCTGAGCGACCCTGGGCAAGTCAGTTAACCTGATTGCCTCAGTTTCGTTATCTGTAAAATGGGGATGATAGTAGCACCTACCACCCATGGCTGTGAGGCTCACAATGAGACAATGTTTGTCAAGTACTGAGTATAGTATCTGGCACAAAGTAGGCAGTATATAAATGTCAGCTATTATCATTACTGCTACTACTGCTATTACCTCTACTGCTACGATGTAAGAAATAATGAATGAGAGATTCAAAGGAACAAGGGAACAGTAATATGAACTAAGACAGAGTACTATAGGTAGAACCAAGTAAAAAAAAATCTACAATGACAACAATAAAATAAAACTTAATGTAGTAGAAATCACAATGACCAAGCTTGGCCTTGACAAGAGGGCTCCCGGCATGTTAATTAAAACCAGTTGACAATGTGTTGGTTGGTTTGGACAAACTTTGGTTTGGGTTTTTTTTTAATTTTTTAAAATTTTTCTTATAAGGTAGGAAGCATATTCTGAGAAATGAATACCATGCCTACAACGGCACTATTTTTCAAAATAGAAATTCCAAAAGGAAGCTAAACACTCAGGAAGGCTATGACCACTCTCCAGCCAGAAAAGGGGGAAAAAGCCTCTCCCTACTTTCAGGAAAGGAGTGGGTGAATACAGGCACTGAATGGGGCGTAAGCTAGCAGGGGACGGTCCGAACTCAATGATTAGTTGCCAAACTGTTTTCATTTGTTACAAAGAGAAGTTGGCAGGGGATACATTGCATCCGGAGATAACTTGGATGTAAGAATAAAACTAACCTTAAAAATAAAACCCATTAGATTATAAGC
>CM053622.1:795704558-795723890 GCA_028646595.1 Phalanger gymnotis | reverse complement strand
TGGCCTGGGTGGCTGGCCATGCCAATTCACTTTGTTTTCCTTTTTAATCACAAAAGCGATGATTTTATTCAAAACAAATGAAACGTACAGAGGCCACAAGCTTCCAAAGCAAAAATCATCCCTTAATGCAAAGATAGTTTAATAAATTTGAAAGGCAATTTTCACAAATGTGGTTCAACTAAACATCACAACAGAATGACACTTGCTAGCTGCTTTCTTGGCTGCCAAGAATAATATTGTCGCATCGAGCGAGGAGGGGGAGGAGGACCATTCCCTAATTACCTACATTTTTTAAAGTCCAGAAGGCTATGCAAATAAAAGTCACTTTACATACCTGTGGTTTCCTAGCCCTGCACTATCTCAGTCATCCCTCCAAGGGAAAACATGGCAAGAATGAGGGAGGGAGCCACGCCCCATGCATTCATTAGTGTGAAAGACACAACTTCATTTTCCAAGGAAGCTCACATTTGCCATCTCCACACCCAAGGCAAAGCAGCATGGCAGACAGTGACCTTGACTTCTCCCCCCTTCCTCATGCTGGACTGAATTTTCTCCTTGTTCCAAGTTCCTGGGCACAAAGTGAGCCCAAAGCCATTCCTGTATATGGAGGGAGAGCCCCACTCCAAGAACTTAATTGGTATTCACATCGGAGATTAATCTCACATTAAGAAGTGGGGGGCGGGTGGCAGGTGGCAGGGGAGATGGAGAGCCATAGAGAAGAGTGAGAAGAGGTTTATTTAAAAGGACTAAATGAATTCAAAAAGGAATCTCATGCCAGAGGGCAGTGGGGGTTGGATTGCAGCTTTCTAAAGGACAAAGCCCAGAAGAGAAAAGGCGATTAACGAAAAATATTTTTATTATTCCGTTTTGGCCAATTATTTCCATTTGTCTTCCAACACAGTAGAGTGTGATGAAGGAGACCGACTGGAAGACAGGAAAGGCTGCTCTTTGAAGATGTGTTACAGTCCCACTTAGCTTGATGACTGACTAAATGACACCCTAGAGACGTGGAAAAGTTAATGCATCCCCCAAAAGGTGAATAACGGTATTCCCCAGGCACCGGTAAATCAAGCCTGCTAATGTAAGATCACATGAGACTCTGCTAAGAGACAAAATCATTCCCCTCCCATTCCTCCAATAGGAAGCCTGGGTTGTTTCAAGACCTCGGCAATAAGCAAGCTCAAAGCAAGACACACTGCGCCCCCCCCCCCCCCACCGCCCCCAAAAGGTCCCAGCAGAGAATCAATAGAACAGAGATTTTTAAGCTAGGAGAGAACTGAGAGATCCGCAAATGCAACCTCCTCATTTTGCAGAGCAGGCAGCTGGATGGATAGAACAAAGAGCCGGGAGTCAAGAGGACCTGAATTTGAATTCTGCCTCAGATACTTACTAGCTGTGTGATCCTGGGCAAGTCCCTCCATCTGTCTGCCTCAGCTTCTTCATCCTTAAAACGAGGACAATAACAGCACCTACCCTCCCAGGTTGTGGTGAGGCTCAAATCAGGTGCTATTTGTAAAGGGCTTAGCAAGGTGCCAGGCATGGAGTAGGTGCTTAATAAATGCTCATTCCCTTCCTTCCTTTTCCCTGCCATAGAAAGACGGAAACTGATGCCCAGGAAGGTTAAGTTTGCCTAAGACCACACGGGTAAGAAGCATGAGAGGCAGGTTTGGAACCAATTCTAGCATGGACATTATTGTCTAGGTAGCCGTGGTCTAAGTCTGAAAGACCTGGATTCCGATCCATGAAAAGACACTTATCAAAGGAGGCCCCAACCTTCACGTGTCAAAACCAAACTCTAAATGACCCTGGGCAAGTCACTTGGCCTCTTGGGCCTCAGTTTCCTCACCTATAAAATAGGGATAGTAATGCCATCTACTTCACATGATGGGGAGAATCAAGTGAGACAAAGTCTTTAATCAGTTTGCAAACCTTAAAACCCAGTATCAATGTGCCCACCATCGCATCATTTCTCGAATTCAAAGACAAACAGACCAACAAAAATACAAAGAATGAGACTCTCAAAAGCCTTGCATTTGATCAGGGAAGACAACATGGACCTGGATAAGCAACTGTGTATCCCAGCCAATAGAGCGTGGGGCTAGAGTAAGGAAGACCCACCTCAGATACTCCCTGAGCAAGTCCCAACCCCTCAACTGTGAAATGGAACTAATTAATAATTGCACATGAACCTCAGGAAGTCTTATGTGAATAAAATGAACAAGAAAATAAAAATCATTTTGCAATTGCTAAAGTGTTCTATTAGTTATAACATAATACATCTATAATTAAAGTGCTAGCTCCTATTGCTAATATGATATTGGTATATACAGAATATGCCCATCGATGGAGAACCCAGCCTCAGAAATTCACTGAGCTGTGTGACCCTGGGCAAGATCCTTCAACTCAGCCTCAGTGTCCTCATCTGTGAAAGGGGGACAATAGATAATAATGTTTGATAATAACGGTCATAAAATGCTTTGCAAACTTAAATAGCTACAGAAATGTTAGCTTTAATTATTACCTATTAATAGGCAGAAAATGAATAGTGTCCCACATGTTTTCAGTTTCTTCCACTAAGACTGCTTATATTTTGGAGGCTTTTGATTCAAAAGCAGCTTGGAGATGACGACGTCTGGGACAGTGCTATCTGTTAAAAATGGCTTTATTAAGGCAGCTAGGTGGTATAAGTGGATGGAGCGCTGGCCCTGGCATTAGGAGAAATTTTACTCAAGCCTTAACCAAAGTCCCTTGGGCAGCTAGGTAGTCCAGTGGATAGCTCCAGGGCTCTGAAGTCAGGAGGACCTGAGTTCAAATCCAGCCTCGGACACTTACTAGCTGTGTGACCCTGGGCAAGTCGCTAAACTCCAATTGCCTCCCCCCACCAAAAAAGGTTTTCTTAAATTTTTATAAGTCATTATTATGAAAATGACAATGAGGAATTGATATAAACGGCAGTGCAATGCAGTATATAAAAAATCTGGGTCAAACCACCTACTAGCTGTGTGACCCTGGGGCAAGTCCCCACATCGTGATTAACAACAACAAAAAAACTACTGATCTAGCACTTTGGAGGCTATAATATGATGTCACTAAACCTCATGAGAACCCTGGAAGGACAGGGCTATTATCATAATCCCCATTTTACAGAGGAGGAAACCGAGGCCAACAGAGAAGAAGGAGCTTACCTAAGGCCATGCAGCTATTAAGTGTCAGTGGCAAGATCTGAACTCAACCACTGAACCGCCTACCTGCCTCTTCATTTCTCAGCACCCTAGGTAACTTCCCAAGCCTGCAAGATGGCAATCGGGGCAGATGGCCACCTGTACTGTGAGGGGGAGGTTCCTTACTACAGAGCTCGGATCCAGACCCCCTCCTCCAAATTAATGGTGATTAAAGCGCGGGAGAGATCAAATAGAGTAATGAAGGGGCCAAGTTGGGACCTGCGCTTGAGGTCTTCTGGCCTGAAATCTGATGCTTTTCTCACTCCATCTCAAAGGCTGTGAAGGAGACACAGCCGCAGCCAGAACACTTCTATTATCGTTATGTTCAAGTGACTTGAAACTTTTAAGTAAGCTGGAGTCTGCGGCACAGAGTCCATCCCCTTTTTATTTCCCTTCTTTGCTGGAGAGTGCTTGTTTTTGTGCTTTGTTCTGCTCTAAGTGCTTGTTACTGTCCAAAATTTAATATCGTCATAAACAAGCTGAGATCCAGAAAAGTGAGGAGGCAATCGGCAGCCTTCCTTGCAAAGGTGGGAGTCTGTGGGCGAGGCCGAGCTTGGGGGAGAGATTAGTTAATGCAGCAAAGCTGGGTTCTTCCCTCTTTCTTAATTCCTCCTTATAAAAGATGGCTTTCTGTGAGGGACAGGGAAGAAGGACATATTGGAAAAGCAGATGATACAAAAATGAAAGGTAGCAATAAAGAAGAAAGATGAGGATAACCAAGCTCACGTGTAAACGAAGCTGTGGTGGGGTGAGCTCATAGGCAGACTGGTTCTAACCCGGTCATTATCATAATCATAACAGAGAGGGGGAGAGAGAGAGAGAGAGAGAGAGAGAGAAAGAGTGTGTGTGTGTGTGTGTGTGTGTGTGTGTGTGTGTGTGTGTGTGTGTGTGTGTAAATACAGACAGACAGATGGATGGATAGACAGACAGGTGGAAAGATGGATGAATAGCTGGACAGATGGATGGACTGATAGATGGACAGAGAGACAGACAGATAGAAACCTAGGTGGCACAGTGGCTAGAGCACCGGCCCTGAAATCAGAAGGACCTGAATTCAAATCCACCCTCAGACACTTAGTGTCTGTGCGATCCTGGGCAAGTCACTTTACCCTGTTTGCCTCAGTTTCCTTACCTGTAAAATGAGCTGAAGAAGGAACTGGCAAAATCACTCCAGTATCTCTGACTAGAAAACCCCAAATGGATTCACGAAGAATTAGACTCAACAGAAAATGACTGAACAACAAACACCATATCTGTGGCCATATCTAACCATAATTGCATACATGTAAACATATATGTACGTGCGTTTGTGTTTACATATATGCAAATATGGTTCTATAAGATTATGGCCTTAGATATAGAAAAAAGATAAATGAAAATCCCTAGCGAGTTCACAAAGAATTGGACGAGATTGAAAATAAATAAACAACAAGCACTATATAGATGGCATATATAAATGTTTACATATATACATAAGGTTATATAAGGCTACATGGCCATAATAAAGATAGAAGCATAGATGGTCTTGGTCGAATGTCACAATAGCCCTATGAGGCAGGTATTAGTATTAGTACCATCTCCTTTTAGGGAGAAGGAATAGAAGAAATTAAGACAGCTTTGTAAGCAACCAAGGCATATTTTGAACTTGGGTCATCTTGACTCCAGGTCCAGCACTCACCTACAGGAAGGCACATTCCAATTCCAAATTACTAGTGTTAGTTCTTAGCAGTCTGGAGAGGGAAATAGGAATTCCTTGTAAGCTATCATAACTTGATTAAAATCCCCCTTTTCCAGATATAACTCTGTAGGTTTTGATTCACTATTCACCCCCATGACCTTCTAGTCTGTAGTGTGGCTTCCAGAGTGGGCCTGCTCACATGGAAGGAAGTACCAGAGATTCCTGCCACTATAGATTAAGCAAGAATACGTTCAGGGGAGGGGGAAGGGGGAAGGGGGAGGAGGGTAGGGAGTGAAATAGCCAAGATTCCACTAGGGATAAAATAGAGTGCAGTAATCAAGGTAAGACAATGGCCCAAGAGAAGCAAGGGCTCAAAGACCTGCCCTCATGATTGGCCAGGCACAGGGGCAGAGCTTGGGAGGGGGCGGGGCAGGGGGCAGCAGGCCATACAGGGAAACACAGTTCTTTTGGGTCAGGGCTACAACACAAGTGAATTGTTATTTTGTTCAGTGCTTTTCCCCCAGAACAGAAGCAGCCCTAGTCAAATACATATACAACACCTCATTTCTCAGATACAAATGTTATTGAGACTAGCTCTGTTTTTGAACAATCTAACACCTTTGTTCTTCATTAATTCATCTGACAACTCCCCTTTGAATGCCTACCGTGTCAAAACCCCCAAGTGAAACATGATGAGGGACGATGCCAGTCTCTACCTGAAAGAAGCTTGTATTCTAAGCTGACTAGATTGTATATGGTAAAGTTCCCTTCCCTCCGGTGCGTACATTTTGATTTCTAGGGGCCTTCCCAGCTCTAACCTTCAGTGTTCCTAGGGCCCTCCCAGCTAAGATATTCCCTGTTCTAAGGGCCCTCTTAACTCTGACAACGTGTGTTCTAAAGCTTCTTCCAGCTCTGATCTTCTGTGTTCTAAGGGCCCTCCCAGCTCTGACATTCCATGTTCTAAGGTTCCTCATTCCCAGCTTTGACATTGTCTGTTTTAAGTTCCTTTCCAGCTCTAAATCCTGTGATGGGCCCTCAGCCTTGCTTGACCCTCAGATGCTGTGGCATCATCACCACCAATGAATTATCCATTCCACTGGGGATCAACTTGGTGTTTTCACTGGTGTAAACATTACTGCCACCACCACCACCACCACCATTTCCCCACACCTACCTACTGATCATTAGGCCCCTCCTTAGTCCAAGGGTATAGAGAACATCCCTAACACCAGCCAGTGTAGAACATAATCGGAAAGATCAAAAAGTAAAAAAAAAAAACCCCAAACACCAAGGCATCAAACTCTTGCAACTGAAAATTCTACTAAGGTTGGTTTAGTAGTGCTACATGAAGAGGTGGGTGCTCTTTGCTAAGAAGCAATGTGAGCTATGGGAAAGAGAGCCTTGGGGTAGAATGACCAAAGGAGCTGGACTCTAAATCATTAAAAGCTAAGTTCAAATCCAGACTCTGAAACCAGTCTTTGAACATTTTAACTTCTCAGTATCTCAGTTTCCTGAGGGATTTGGGCTCAATGATTACTAAGGTCCCTTGTGACAAGGACTCTACAACCCTAAGACAGTTTCAAATCCTAAATCTGCTGTCAACTACTTGTAGGACCCAGGGTAAGTTACTGGACACCTCTGTGGGCCTCAGTTTCCTCATCTGTAAAATGAGATTGGGGGTGAGGGTTGAATTATAGTAGACTAAGATTAGATTGGACTAAGTTCCCTTCAAACCCCAAAGCTATACCCTGACTGTGTGACCTTGGACAAACAGCTCCCCCCACCCTCCCCATCCTTATCTATCTCATCAGTAAAATGAGATGACCCTGGATCGCCATTCTGGCTCTAAGTCAAAGACCCTGCAGGCCCAGCAGACCATCGTAGGCAGTTTCATGAAAAGCTGTGGCTTAAATAAAAAATCCATGTTGGTTCACCATCTGGTGAGACATCTTTCCTTACTTAAAGACGATGCCTTGGGCGGACCAACAGTCAACTGCCAGACCCTTTATTCTTACTTCAAGCCCAGCAAAACCTACAGGCTTTCTGGACAGAAGGAATGGGCCTTCGAACCCCATCTCCACATTTTAGAGATAATGAATTGGAGCCCCAGAGAGATGAAAAGACCAGCAGAGGTCACAGAGCCATTGGGGAGCAGAAGCCCACTCAACTGGGGTTCTCAGACTCCAGATCCACCCTTGTGCTCTGATGCCAGAGCACCCAGCCAAAATCCATCCCTTTAACCTAAGTGTCATCTCCCCTCTTGATTATCCTCAATCTATCCTGTATCTACCTCATTTGTACATAGTCATTTACACATCTCCCCCTTTAAACTGGGAGTTCCTTGAGGCAGGGACAGTCTTTTCTTTTTCCTTATCTCCCCAACACTTAATTCAGTGCTTGACACATAGTAGGTGCTTAATAAATGCTTTCCCCCTTTGGAGGAAAACCTGAGAGATGCCTGGTTGTCATAGTTATGGTTATATGCAGTGCCTGGAACATGGAAGGCGCTTAATAAATGCTTACTGAATTGAATGGCATTCTATCAGCAGACATCTTGAAGCTGTGCTTCATGTCTTAACGGCCATGGGCACCTTCTATGAGGCAAACCACGGAAACTCAGAATCCAAGGCAATTAGCTAAATTTAGCAAACGAGGTCACTCGGCTTTCCATGCAGAACACTGTACCATTGTCATAATCTGTCAGCTCTGCACACGGCTCTTTATCAAGAGTAAATATTATGCTCCATAAGGGGAAGGAAATGCAGTCGGTAATTTGGGCAACGACCAGAAATAAAACCCATCTTTAATCACCCACAAATATTTACGCTCCCCCATGCTACAGATTGAGTTTCAGGGCACAGTCTCCCAAATTACTGCCTCCGGGATGAAAACACTGGAGAATAGGCATCGGATCCAATCCCCGGCTCCATCAGTTATAGTCAGTCTCCTTCCACTCAGCTTCCCCTTCATTCCCCCTGGAGCACAACAGCTATTAACACACACCCAGGGGTTCATGAAATCCAGAGACATTAAATGCCTGGTCTACATATGTAATCCAAGGATGGCTTTTCTCTCCTGCAAATCCAATGCTAAAATTGTGCAAGAAGAACCAAAATAAATACTTTGTATTTATAATGGTCTGGAGGGATGAGAATATGCACGACCCTTCTTTCTTCACAGAAGTGGGAGACAAGGGGTGTGTAATGCTACAGACTTCCTGAGACTCGGAGAATGCCCCTTTTTTGCTGTGTTGATTCCCCACCCCACCCCGTTTCTTGATCTTTGCTGCAAGGGATGGCTTGATGGCTTGGTAGGGAGAAATACGTCCAGAAACAAGGGCATTATAAAAACAAAAGCTATCAGTAAAATGTTTAAAAGAGAGAAGACATTACTCATGGTTCTCACTGCGTTGCTGATTGACAGCAATATGGTACAGCATAAGGAATGGAAGACTGGGAGAAAACTGGTTCAAATCCTACCTGGGATACGTATAATCTGGGAGACCTTAGGCAAGTCACTTAAGTGTCTGAGATGAGTCTCCTTATCTGTTAAGTGACAAGAAGGACTAGGCACATTGACATTGACTCGACATATTGATTTACAGTGTGCAGGGCACTTTTCTCACAGCAATCCAGTGAAACAAAGCGGATGTTACTGCCTCCGTGTTACAGATGAGGAAACGGAGGATCCAAGAAACAAAGCGGCCTGCCTGGGAGTCACCCAGCTAAGAAGTGTTAAGAAGGGAGGAGGGTCCATCATATCCAGAAGCAATGAGATTGTGGTGTTCAATAAACCCAAGAACTCAAAAGACTAGTTTAAAGTCTCTCTGTTAGGGAGCTGGTGGCAGAGTGCTGGAAGGCTAAAACTCACAACCTATCTCAGACACTTCCGTGGTAGCTGTGTGGACAACTCTTAATCCCTCTCTTCCTCAGTTTCTTCATCTGTCATCTTCATGACTGCTAAGGCCCCTTCTCTAGGTCTAAATCTCAATTCTGTTTGACAAAGACTGCTGGAAAAACTGGAAAGCAAGCTGGCAGCAATTGGGTTTAGACTAATATCTCACACCACATAAGAAGACCATCTATAACTATGGAGAAAGTTCTTGCTCAAAGAAAGCACAGAGACAATCACAGGGGATTAAATGGATGGTTGTGATTAGGTAAAATTGACACGCATTTGCACAAACCAAACAAATGCAGTTTGAATCTGAAGAGAAGACAGACCTTTCCACAGGTGTTTCCCAGATAACAGCACCTGAGAGTTACACAGCCAGCCAATCCTGATGGAAGGATCTCTTAACTCCTCAGATGCCCCAGCTGAGGCTTTGGGAGGCAGGTGAAAGTGGGTGCTCAAGTGACAGCTGCAATCTATTTCTTAATCAATCTCAAGGCCTTTGAGAGAGCCAGTGATTTAATGCAACAATTTCTTACCTGGTGTCTGATGTGCTAATTTTCTCTAGAAGAGAAAACATGGTTCTTGACCTTTAAGGGGCTTGTGGTCCAATGAGCCGTTGTGGACAAATCACACACACAGGAGACAGGTAGGGAGAACCCATCATTGAGTAAAACCCAGATAGGGCCTTAGGGTGCTGGACTGGGAGAGCGAAAGACCTGGGTTCAAATGCTTCTTCAGACAGTAGCTGTGTGACCCTGGATTAATCATTTAACTCCTTCAGGCTTCAATTTCTTCATCTATAAAATGCAAAAATCAGACCTGACAACCCGTAAGCTTTCTTCCAGCTCTAAATATAGGATTCTATGATCTGATAATTTGGTCTAATCTTTAAGAGATAGAGCCCCAGAGAGGAGAAAGAAGGTATCTGCCCAAGCCCATAAAGGCAATCAGTCGTTAAACTTGAAAACTCCATCCACAGTCAGTACCTCCATGTCCTTCCATCTTGTTTTCTTAAACTCTCTGCAGTTTGGCTTCTGACTCATTATTCAACAGAAACTACTCTCTACAAAATTACTAATAGTGTCTTAATGGTCAAATCCAATGGCCTCTTCTCAATCCTCATCCTTGCTGACATCTTAGTCCTCCTACCTGTCCTTATAGATGCTTCTCAGTCTCCTTTACCAGACCTTCACCCACATCATACCCTACAAGTGTGGCTGTTACTCAAGGCTGTCCTGGGCATCTTGTGCCTCTGGGCTCTCTCACTTGGTGACCTCATAAGCTCCCATAATTCAATTGTCATTTGTATGCAGATGATTCCTCCAGCTATATGTCTGGCCCTAGCCTGGTTCCTGACCTCCAGCCCTTTTCAATATTGAAAATGAATTTCCCATTGGCATCTCTAACTCATCAAGTCTAAAACCTTTCCCTGCATGCATTTTGGATTTCTTTGACTTCTCCAATATATCTCTCCCCTCTCTTCCTTCAGGCTTTCTTCTGTAGGCTATCTTCCCCCATTAGATTGAGGGCAGGGCCTGTCTTTCTCTGTTTCTTACTTATATCCCCATGTTCAGCATCCTGCCTGATACATAGCAGGCCTCTAATAAATGTTTATTGACTATCATTGACCATTTTCTACCAAGCTCTCCCCTCTTTTGAACTTTCCTATTGAAAATTCCTATTGAGGGAAGGTAAAGAAAGGGTAATGCATTTATTAAGCGCCAATATGTGCCAAGCACCAAGCTAACTGCTTTACAAATATTATCTCATTAGATCTTCACAACAACCCTGGGAGGGAGGAGCTACAGTGATCTCCACTTTGTAGTCAAGTAAACTGAGACAGATAGGGGTGAAGTGGCTTGCCCAGTCATTCAGTAATGTCTGACTTTTCATGACCCCACGGACCACAGCACGCCAATACTGTCTGTGGGGCTTTCTTGGCAAGGATACTAGAGAGGTTTGCAATTTCCTTCTCCAGTAGATTAAGGCAAAAAAGAGGTTAAGTGACTTGCCCAGGGTCTCACAGCTAATGAGCATCTGATGTTGGATTTGAACCAAAGGCGGTTCTGACTCCAGGTCCAGAGCTCCGTGTGCTAGGGCCCCACCTGGCGGCCACCATCCTCCCAGTCACCCCAGTCTACAACCTCCAAGTCATCCCTTATGGCACATGTCCCATGGTTTGACAAATCTTGTCATTTCTAGTTCTACAGCATCTTTCACCTATGTCCCCCTTTCTCCACTTGCATGGGCAGCTCCCATCTGCAGCTCCCCTTCAAGCTTCTGCATTCTGGCCAAAGTGGTCTACTTGGATGTTTTTGAAGTTGGGGTACCATCTCCTACCTACCTACATACTTTTATACAGGCATCCTCCACACCTGGAATGCCTTCCCTGTTCACCTCCACCGCTTGGAATCCACGGCCTTCTTGGATCACAAAATCAGAGAAGTAAAGCCCACCAGGTCCCCAGGCAGCCTCCTAAGGGAAGCTTTTCCCACTTCCCCCAGCAGCTGATTGGCTTTCCCCAAGGCTGTCTTCTATTCTCTGTGTTTGTGCTAAATCCTCCAGCAGAATGTAAGATTCTAGAGGGCAAGAACCATTTCTTTATTTGTCTTTCAATCCCTATTACCTAGCACAGCTCTTGGCGTATAATAAGCACTTAATGAGACAGCTGGCCATGGAGACAGGAAGACCTAAAGTTCAAATCCAGCCTCAGACATTTACTAGCTATGGGACCCTGGGCAAGTCACTTAACCTCTGTCTGCCTCCATTTCCTTATCTGTAAAATGAGGATAATTATAGCACCTACCTCCCAGGGTTGTTATGAGGCTCAAATGAGATAATATTTGTAAAGTCCTTTGCAAACTTTAAAGCACTATATAAATGCAAATTGTCATCATCTTCATCATCTGCTTGGTAAATGAGAAGTCCCTCCTTTTTTTCTAATCTTCACATCCTTAGTCCCTGACACAGAGAAGGTATTTAATATACCTGTTAAATGTTTTAACTGATTTGAAAAGTCTAGATTTCTATCTCATTTTTATACACACAATAAGTATTTAATAAATACGGTTCAAACTGAAAAAAAAAAAAACGGGGATAATACTAGGGGTAATGTGAATTTGGCAGCTACAGCCCTGGACCTGGAGTCAGGAAGATTCATAGTTCAAACCCAGCCATACTAGCTGTGTGACCCTGGGCAAGTCACTTCACTCTGTTTGCCTCAGTTTCCTCATCTGTCCAATGAGCTGGAGAAGGAAATGAAACCCTTTCCAGTATCTTTGGCAAGGAAACCCCAAATGGGGTCACGAAGAGTCAGATACGACTGAAAAAAAACTAAACAACAACAATGTGGATTTGGCATCAGAGAACCTGGGTTCAAACTTTGCCTCTGTGACTTATTTACCTGTGCTGCCTCTGGACAAACCACCTCATCTTTCTGGGCTTTAGTTTCCTCATCTGCAAAATGAACGGGTGGCCCTAAAGGCCCCTGCTAGCTGTAAATCAATTATTCCACTGGGACTCCTACCTCAAAGGACGGTCACTAACTAGCCCTTTGTAA
Source organism: Phalanger gymnotis (assembly GCA_028646595.1). Taxonomy (NCBI): domain Eukaryota; kingdom Metazoa; phylum Chordata; class Mammalia; order Diprotodontia; family Phalangeridae; genus Phalanger; species Phalanger gymnotis. Next base: position 795,711,538 of record CM053622.1, on the reverse strand, counting down.
AACACAAAGCACCAGTCATTATTATTAGTGACACTAAAATGGGGGTGGATCCAATGAAATCCGCCCTATTGGACTGGACTCTAAAGGTAGAAAAGCACTTCAAAAACACTCAAGTACCTCATATGCCTCTCATGGCTAAACATCCGAAACTTAAATCCCTTCTTGGCAGTGGTTTCTGGGATTATTGTAAATCCAACCCCAATGATGGCTCCTGGAATGGCACAGCCCTCCCTGGGAAGCTGGCATCAGTCCCCAGAAAATGAGGCTGTCTTGTCTGCTCAATGGACCCTAGCAGCTCCTCTAATGCACACATGGGCACGGACACACACGCGTGCCCACATACACTCTTTAAGTAACCCGAGCAGCACCCAAGGGCCTCAGGTGCTGACAGAGCAGCTAATGACCTATCCAGGAGAAAAGTCAGCCCACCACAATTGGCAAGATGGGAAAAATGTCTGTGAGCAGCAGAGCATGACTCAAGCCCATGCAGGCACTAGGAGATAAACACTTCTGTCTGGGTGCTCTTTTGCCCAGGAGTAAATGACTTTGTCCATGGCCTCTCCTACACATGCCTACCACTGAGAGCGGTGCACAGTTACCCCTGAACTCCTCTGAAAAGATTTTTCACAGGAGTGATGACAGAGGATTAGAGGGCAGAGAAGAAGAAATTGGCAAACAATTTATAGGCTGGTTCTATCATTGCTATTATTAATTATCATTATTGATTATTAAGACAGCAAAAGGATCAGGGTATGAAACATGTGCACCTTAAGGAAATACACACAAAATCCCAACCATTTAATACCCCCTCAGGATACAGGGATTCTTTAAAACATTCTTTTCAACTATAATTTCGCTCGTAGCTAATACAAAGATCCCAATGGGGAAGCTTTTTTGGTCATCTCCTTCTCTGCCATTTACAATCATAGTGAGCTGCCTAGGGCCCCAAGAAAATAAGTTCAAAGTATGTGTCAGATGTGGGACCTAGACCCAGGGTTTCCTACTTTTAAGGCCAGCTCTCCTATCTAACAAATCATACTACCTCTTTAAATTTAAAGCCCTACTTAATGGGAGTTGTTATTAATATTTATTATATTAAATATAATATTGTTAGTACTATTACTGAGACAGGGAAATAAGGTCTGGAAACAAGCAAGAGCCATAGGAGGCGAGACAGCGCCAGGCAGGCTCACAAGGGGGCGCCCCGGTCTCCCACAATTTCAGACAGCCAGATGACTCTCTCCAGTGCCTGCTCCTTGTCAATTTCACACAAAAGGATATTAATCAAATCTGGGAAGGGCAGAATCACAGAACCTCAGAGGCCATCTGGTCTAACTCAACCTCTCCTCCCCTGTAATATCCCTGACAGCTGAGAATCCAGCCTCTGCCTGAAGACTCCTAATGAAAGGAAACTCACAACCGTCCAATGCTGCCATTAGTGGAAGGGGCACAGGGGCAGAGGGATGAGTCTAACACAATAGCTTTGTAGGACCTGAGTTCAAATTTTACTTCTGAGGGAACTATATTAAGGCAAATCTCAATTCCTCGGGCCTCCGTTTTCTCAGTAAAGTGAAGACAATGGAATAGATGGCTTCTGAGGTCCTGTGATTCTACAATGCTATAATAATTAATAATTTCTGTAGAATGCCGTCTGGCCGTGAGTCACGGAAGCCAAATTGTCCTCAAGCAAGTTAAGTTTCAAGTCACTAGAAGGGTAATGGAGAGACCCTGGGTGGGTGTGAGCAGACTGCCACACATTACCAACTAATAATCGTGCAAGAGATGATGTCAGCCCGGCAAAGAAAAAAGGCCTTCTTCTGACACTAGGGCAGGACAAGCAAGGGGGGGGGGGGGGGGGGGGGGCAAGAAAGAGAGTCTAAACAAAGGGCAGGATACCAAACCTCGAGTCAGGATCTATGGTACCAACACTTCCTAGGTCATCTGCAGCAAAGTGACTTTGTTCTCTGGGCCTTGGTTTCCTCCTCACATGGACCATTTGTGCTCAATCTTCCAAGCTCGTCTTGGTCTGACACACTGTACCTCGACCCCAACTAGTGATGTCATTTTGGTCTTCTCCAAGCACAAAAGACAACGACCAAAATAAGGAAGAATAGACTCAACGACTTCTAAGGGCCCTTCCATCTCTAAGGCTAACATCCTAAGACAGCCTACAGGCTCCAGTGTTATCCGTAGGCGACATTACAGGTCAAATCACCATACTGGGGCTAGATTTGGTACATGATACCCAACAGACTTTAGTCCTCCTGGAACTCAGAACTCCCAAGCCCAAGCACTCCACCAGCCGCAACCTCCCCTAGTAGCAGAGATTACAGATATGCACCAACACTCCCACTCTCATGGCTCTTTCCATCACACCACACTTGCCTCTTAATAGATAGCAAAATAATTGAAAATTAAAATTTCATTTTCCAAGTTCACAGTTTCTACCTCACAGGGTTGTTTGCTTAGCATTTGTAAAGTACTTAACACAGTGCCTGGCATATAGTAGGTGCCTAATAAATGCATGTTTCCTTCCTTCCAAGGTGCTCGATGAGGAACCGGAAGATAAAGGTTCAAACCTTGGCTCTACTATTTACAATCTGAGTGACTGTAGATAAGTCACCTAACCTCGTTTCACCTTGGTTTCTTTACCTGTCAAATAAATGGGTCCAAGTCACATGATCTCTAGAGTGCACTGAAACTAACAGTCAGGAAAACTAAGTTGGAATCTTGCCTCGGTCACTTCTTCGCTGCATGACGTTTGCCAAGCCCAGTTTCCTCATCTCTTAAAACAGGAATAAAAACAGCACCCACCTCATGGAACACGGGGTTGTTGTGTGAATCAAATGAATTAAGGATGTAAAGCGCTTTGCAAATCCTAAAGGACCACATAAATGCTAGCTGTCATTATTAACACGCTAACTACATCACCAAGCAGATGCTCCGACTGGGCTCGCAAACGCAAGGCAGGATGGAAATCACCGTCTTCCAGGGAGGCCCAGAAGCAGACCACAGAATGATGAGTGTTAGAAGGCCCTCAGAGCCTAGTCCAGACCATCTCCCCAAAATAATCCTCACCATCACAGCCCTGACAAGGACTCATCCAGTCTCTGCTTAAAGACCCTCATTGAGGGGAACCTGGCTCCCTCCCAAGGCAGCAGTCCGTTCCACTCCGCTGAGCTCTACAAAGGTTTGCTTGCGGTCAAACCTCTCTGTCCCTATTCAGGGATGGAAGTGGGCTAGCAGGGTGGGTCTTTAGTTAACAAGAACAGGGGCAGCCCCATCTCCTTGGACTGGACCTTTTCATCATTTTGTCTCTCATACCGATGAGTGCTAGGATATCTGAGTTGGAAGAGACCATCGGCAACCATCTAGGCTAACCGATTACTACCCATACATTTCATGATCTCCAGTGAGAGGGATCCTCCCAAAGGAACCCATTCTGATTTGGGACAGCTCTTAGGAGCTCTAAAGGACTTGGGAAGGGGGTGGGGTGGACAGAGCACTGGACCTGGAGTTAGAAAGACTTGTGTTCAAGTCGAGCCTCATACCTTTACTAACTGTGTGGCCCTGGGCAAGTCACTTAATCTCTATCTAAGTTCTCTCATACATAAAATGAAGGCTAAAAATAGCATGTACTTCTGAGGTTGCTGTGAAGACAAAATGAGATTACGTATTTAAATAACTACATAATTACAATGATATGATATAACAAACATTTGTTAAATGCCTACTATGTGCCAGGCACATAGGCAGCTAGCTGGTTCAGTGGATATGAGTGCTGGCCCTAGAGCCAGGAAGACCTGGGTTCAGATGCAACCTCAGACACTAACTGTATGACCCTGGGCAAGTCACTTAACCTCTGTTTACCTTAATCCACTGGAGAAGGAAATGGCAAACCACTCCAGTATCTGACAAGAAAACCCCATGGACAGCATGGGGCCATGAAGAGGTGGACACAACTGAACAACAAATGTGCTGGGCACTGTGCTAAGGGCAGGGAGTACAAATGAGAAAAAGAAAGTTGTCCCTTATGTATTACTTCTGTAGCTTCCACACACTGCTGCTAGCTTTCCCCTTTCCTTCTTCCCCATGGCTTCCTTTCCATGTCTCCCCCACATGATCCCACCTCAGCTCTCTCTTCTCCAGGCTGAATATCCCTAGTTTTTCCAAACGTTCCTCATACAGAACACTTCGGGTGCCCAGGCTGGACTCACTCTGGTTTATCAATGTCTTTCTTAAAATACAGTTCCCAGAACCAAACACAACAGTCGAGAGCTCCTTCAAAGGTAAGGTGGCATTATTCAGTGAGCTTCCCCTGAAGGGCCACTTAACAGGGCCTTCACAAATACAGTCATTATTTTTGGTTTCATTTCATCCCATTCAGGCTGAAACCCTGAAGGTGTCATATCATCAAAGGGAACAAGACCCATGGGAAAGATATTCAAAATAAGCTATCAATTTAAGAAAAGTCATCTTACAGAGAAAACCATGGATGATGTGAAAGTCAGTTTTTCCTCCTAAAACCAAATCATAATGGTGACATTTTGGCAAGGGGAGTAATTTTTATGAAATTTTCCCCACCTTTACTGGAGAAACAAGGAATTCAACAGCATCTAGAAACCCAGAACTGGCAGCATTGAGCAGAATGCTAGACTTGGAGCAGGGAAGACCAGAGTTCAAATCTCACTTCGGACACTTAGTAGCTGTGACCCTTAAGCAAATCACATTAAGCTCCTTAAACCTGTTCCCTTACCTATAAATGAGGCTGTAACAGATGAACTCTAAGGTCCCTTCCAGTTCTAAAGATGAACTCTTCAGTCTAAACTGGGGATCATTTTTAAGATCAAAGGCCACAACTCCAAGAAGGACCAAAGGATTGATCAAGGGTCTCATGGAGGTAAAAAGGGATTTAATTCAAGCTGTTTGGGTTTTTAGGAACACACCAAAAAAAAAAAAAAAACCTCCTAATTTTAATACCAGGTAAGCTTGAAAAATATTTAATTTGTTAAAATAAATGCTGTGTGTGTATGCAAAATATATACACACATATATACACACATACATATATGCCTATATATACATAAATACACCTATATACTTAGATCTATAGGTATACCTATATCTATATCGATATAGATACAGATATAAATGCTTCTATGTTATTAGCACCACACCTTGGTGAGGTTCCAATGAGACAACAGATACCAAGTTCTCTAACAAACCTTGCCATACTACAGGATGTCCCTAAAGTCTGGACACATAGGCAAAAATGCATATTTTGAAATATTTGGAATAGTAACAGATCTTACCCCCCTTGACTTCTTTTTCTGGGGTATGCTAAAGGAGAGGGTGTACTCAATGAAAATCACAGATGCAACACACTTGATTGAACGCGTAAAGAGCGAATGTGCTAAAATTGACAGCAATGTGGAGTTACTGCATCAAGTTCACGTGAATCTTGCAAAGCACATCCACCTTTGCATCACAAACGATGGAAATCATATTGAACATGTTATTTGTTAATATTCCAATTAAATAAAATGTGGTTGAAAGTTTCATTCATTGCATTTCTTGAAAATATGCATTTTTGCCTGTGTGTCCAGACTTTAGGAACGCCCTGTATAGGTACTGTCACCTGCTGGTATTACCATTATCAATGGTGTTATAATTTATCTGTCTTTTAAGTTACTAATCTACTATTATTTTATATGTAATATTCTACAAATTCATTAATAATAATAATAATAACGACATCTGTGTAGCACTTTCCATACTTCATCTGATCCTCACAGAAGCCCTGTGAGGTAGGTACCCTTATGATCCCCATGTTATAGATAAGGAAACTGAGACTCAGAACCTCTCTTTCCAAGGTTACCTACATAGTAATCATCTGAGGCAAGATTCAAACTCAGGTTTTCCTGAGTCTAAAACCACCACCCTATCATCCACTGCACTACCCAGCTATAGTAAAGACGGATAAAATGAATGCTTATTGTAACTGAATTAAAATACTGAGATGTGTGCTACTCTTCCACCGACTAACTGAAAGCACCTTTGGGGAAATAAGAGACAGGGTATGGACCTTCACCTCTTCCTCCATGGTCTTGATTTCTTCTACTGGGCCTCCCTCTATGGAGGGAGAGGAGGAACCTCGTGAGATGAACTCAACGTTGGCAGGCCTGAGTCCAAATCCTAACTCTGGGTGACCCTTTTGCCTCTCTGGGCCTCAATTTCCCCATGTCTAACATAAGGGGGTCTTCCCTTAGAGGATCTCCTAAGTTCCTTCTGGTCCTAACATTCTGTGAGCTGAATGAATGGATGCAGCAGAACCAGGAAGCCAACCACCAAGACAGAAATGAAACTGCACCCTAAGCACTTATAATGAATACCCAAAGCTTGGTCCCAGAGAAGATATGAAAAGTGGCACCACTCTCCCTTTTTTGCAGAGGTAGGGGGCTGGGGGTGTGGCTGCTTTATTTCTTAATATTGCTGATCCGCTTTTTCCCCTTCTTTTTAAAATCCTTATTAGAAACAATGACTTGGGGGGGCGGAGCCAAGATGGCAGCTGGGAAGCAGTGACTGGAGTGAGCTCCCCACCAAGTCCCTCCAAAAACCTATTAAAAAAATGGCTCTGAACCAATTCTAGAGCTGCAGAACCCACCAAGTGGCAGAGGGAAGCAGGGCTCCAGGCCAGGACAGCCTGGATGGTCTCTGGGTAAGGTCTGTCCCGCACGGAACTCCCAGCTCCCAGCTGAGGGGAGCAGAGCTGAGCCCAGCAGAGCCCAGAGTGCATGGCGCAGACCCACCATGGACCGACCAGACCAGCAGCCAAATGGAGAGTGCCCTACAGTCCTGAATTACTGAGCTGTGGCATCTACCAGACCTCTCAACCCACAAAGAGCAAAGACAACAGAGAAGGTTAGTGGGAAAAGCTGCGGGACTGAGTTTGCGGTTCGGCCACCGCCCCTGGGGCAGCG
>CM053622.1:795674038-795704058 GCA_028646595.1 Phalanger gymnotis | reverse complement strand
GGGGAGGGCAGACTGGGGAACAGGGCAACCAGAGTGTACGCCATCTTGGAGTGGGGGGGAGGAAATGGGGAGAAAATTTGTAATTCAAACGCTTGTGAAAATCAATGCTGAAAACCAAACATATTAAAAATAAATTTAAAAAAGAATGACTTGTAGGGGAGAGATATATTTGAAGATACCAGCAATATAAAGCCAAAAGATATCAGTTAAAATTTAGTAGAAATTTCAAAAAAAAAAAAATGTACCTTCTTATGTGGGGGGAGGGGAGCTACAGGTGTGGAATGGTGCATATGCTGCCAGATGTGGTTGGTCTTGGCTGGCTTTACTGAGATTTTTATGTATCAATATCTTTGCTACAAGGGAAAGTTCACTGGTGAGGAGAGGAAATGTATATGGGAAAATAAATGGTATAAAAAAAAAGAATACCTTTAATGAGACTTTTTTTTAATTAGTTGATGGAGACAAGGACTCTTAAGTACAGAAAAAGTACAGGGAAAAGGAAGAACTCAAGCATGTGACCACAAGCAAGAAGACACTCAAGTTTGTCCTTCAAAGTTTGCAAAGAATGTGCCTTACATAACTAACCTTATTATTCAAAGTAAGTCTATAATAGGGCACACCACTCTGACAGCAGTGTAGGAAAGAGAATTTAAAAACAAGAAGAAAAAAATAAAACCTTTGGTGTCGCAATCCTAGTGCCTGTTACTATTACAGAAACAAGCTATTTGTCCTCCATTTGGCAGTCCAATTTGGTGTGATGACCAAGTACGCTTGTACGGTCTGAAAGAACTATGATGACCCACAGAAAGTAAAATTAAAAAGGATGGACATTTTGGAGGAGATTGAAGGAGTGGGAGGGAAGTGGAGGCTATATCTGTCGCTTCAGCCAGGCAAAGAACTCCTAGCATGCAAAGTCCTTCCACCAATGCTAATGAGCGATTCTTCTACAATTAATGGGTTTAGAGAGTTGTCCAGGGGCACTGAAGGCTTCAGTCACAGAATGAGTATAAGATCAAGGCAGATCTGGACCCATGTATCTGCCCTCAAGTCTGATCCTACTATTCACAACAACACTGAGACCTCTAAGAAATCTGCTTACTTCTCATCTCTTACTGGTCAGGGAGAAGAAATATTAGAGTGTCTCAAGCAGCTCCAAAGGAAAAGGAGAATTCTCTATCCTTGATGAAAGAAGAAAAGTCTGTTTCCCAGTCTCAGGAGGAACTCCGCTGGGACAAAGCGGCTTCCACGGAGAGCAAGGTCACATAACCACCTGCTTATTTCTCCTGTCTGGGGAATCCTAAATTAAAGGGTTGGTGCTATTGAGACATCCCCTGTACCAGGGCTTAATGGCACTACTGAAAGCAAGACAGTACGGTCTGAAAGAAACACGAGCTAGATTAATTCAAAGGGATCTTTGGTTTCACCATGGATTATCCACAGATTTAGAAAAGGGTCAGAGAGCCAAGGGTAGTGGGGAACCTACTTCTTTAGGATCTAAAATCTCAAGGTTCCAAAGGTTTTCAGAGGCCACCTTAACCAATTCATCCCTGGATACAATACCCCCCTATACTATGAAAGGTTGAATAGGGAAAGAAGGTGATGCAAGACAAAATCTAGGAAGGGGGGCAGGGGGGCAGAGAATTCATATATCAAAAAAATTAAAAACAAAGAAAAGGCCATCATATCGTAAGACCCTTTGCAAATGGTCATCCAGCTCCTACTAGAAAACCTCTAGAGATGGGCATCTCTCCTCCTCTCTGATCCATCCTCCAAGTAGCTCCCCCACCCCCACCCCAACAAACACTCTACAAATCAGTCCCCTCTAAAAGAAGTTTAAATGTTGTCCTATCATCTCTAGGATAAAATGAACACCTGTGCTTGGCACTTAAAGTCTTATGCAGTGCCCATTAAGTGGAGTGTCTGGCACAAGGTAGGTGCTTAATAAATGCATATTGATTAGCTGATTCACACTCTGCTTCCAGCCTACCTTTGTGCAGGCTCACTGCACTCCCCATCTTGTCTACCCAACAAATGCTATATTCTATCTCTCACCTCCACACTTTTGCACAGGCTGTTTCCCATCCCAGGAATGCATTCCCCCCTCACCTTCCTGTCTTAAAATCCCTAATTCCCTTTGACACTCAGCTCAACCTCACTGCCTACCCAAGGCCTTTCCAGATATCTCCAAGTTCTTAACCCACCTTCAACTCTCCCCGATTACTTGGTTTTTTTTGGAGGCAATCGGGGTTAAGTGACTTGCCCAGGGTCACACAGCTGGTTAGTGTCTGATGCTGAATTTGAAAAGTCCTCCGGATTCCAGGGCTGATGCTCAATCCACTGTGATTACTTTCTATTTATTTAATTGAGTATATGTTTCTCCCCGCTCCCCACACCAAAAGAAGGTAATCACTTAAAAGGCAGCATCGTTTTTTGTAATTGCTTTTGCCTTTGCTATCATCAGAGCCTAACGCAGGACAGTTTCCTGGCACCCAGCTGGCACATAATAAATGATTTCATGAATAAATTGACTAGTAGAAAATTTGCCCCCCAAAGTTCTGTAACTTGTGCCCCGTATTTACTCTCTGGGGATGAAAGAACATGAACTTTCAGATGGGAAAAGCCCTTTAAATCCTTGAAGACAGCTACCCTGGTCCTCTCCTAAGTCTGCTTTTGGCCAGTCTAAACATCCCTAGATCCTTTAACCTAGCAGAGAATCAGGCATTTTTCAGGTGCCCAGTTTATGCCAGGCACAGTCCTCCAACGCCATGCCCAGGAGACCCCTCAGCATCTCAGGGGCTCTCATCCAGACCTGCTTCCATCTGTCTTTCGTCTCTGCTGACCTCATACACCCCAAGATCCATCCATGTCCTCAGACACTTCCAACTCCTATTGCTATGAAATCAATGCTTGGTACTGAAATCATAGACAAGGATATTCTAGTAGATTCTCTTCAACCCAGGCCACAGGAGGGGAAAAAATGTTTCAAATGCATGGACTGATAAATTGATATTAGATTTGGGAATGAAAAAAGTGAACTAAACAAGAGCATTAGCTAGGAGCAGTTGAGAATCAATTACTTCCTCAGTCCAATAGGCTTTTTTTCAATGACGGATTCATTTAAAAGGTGTTTGGATCATAAATTTTAACCAGACTAATTTAATTTTCAAAAAAAAAAACCCTAAATCACATGCTTGATTCTGGAAAATGATTTTCTGTTAGTAGCCTATAAATCACTTTCCCCCCTGTAGGAATTAGTTCTTATTTACCAAAATGAGGAAATATATACTAGCTCCCAATTAGATTGTACATTAAGGCTTACAAAGTATTCTTCCCACCACTGGCAGTGAAAGTACTATTTATCCCCATTTTACAGATGAGGAAGCCAAGATAGGGGAAGAAAAGTGACTCTCCTAGTAAGACAGCTAATCTGAGCAGGGACTTGAGTCTTTTCTGAATTTAACAATCATTGTCTCTTTTCTCATATGCCAATGCTAATTCTCTGTAGTCTCCAATCAACTCTGAAGAAAATCTGGGAGTTTTGGTAGACTACAAGTTGAAAAGAAATCAGAGTGTGATATGGCAGCCAAGAGAGCTAATGTAATCTTTTGGTTTTATTAAGAGAGGCATAAAGAGCACTTCCAGGTCAAAGTGCTACCATCCCTTGCCCTGGAACGGACCATATCTAGAGTCCTGGGTTAAATTCCAGACACTGATAATTTGAAAAACACCCAAAGGAAAAGAACAAAAATGAGGAAGGGTCTTGAGAGCCTGCCATGGCAATCAATCAGCACTCATTAAGGGCCTAAGTGAAGTGGGGATACCAGTGCCTACCCCCAAGTTCACATTCAACCAGGGAAATAACGTGCACATATATAAGCCCATACAAAACAAATACAGGGCATCCCAAAAAGTCTTAGGGCAGTTTGAAGCTGTTAAAGCTTAAAATAGCACTGAGACTTTTGGGATGTGGTATAAAGAGAACAAGGAAGTCAGAGGAGGGCGCTAGCAGCTAGCGGGGATCAAGAAAGGCTTCATTCTACACTTGAACTTTTGTCTTATAAAAACGGAGGGACTGCACAACATGCAACTGATGAGGGAGTAAGCTCCACGCATTGGGCACAACTAATAAAAAGGCATGGAAGTGGGAGATAGAATACCAAATGGGATAAACATAGAGAAGACCAGATTGTCCAAACTGGTTCAGGGTTCAGGAAGGAGAGTGATATATAATTGCCGGTAAGATAGGCTGGGAAAAAACAGAGCAGAAGCTACAAGGTCAAACCTACAGTTTAAAAGGTAAAAAAATGATTTAAAAATGATCAAAATTTACATAGTCACTTTGTTGTACATTTGGGGGAACAGTGAGTTGTACGTGGTAGATTTGCAGTTTTGCATGGAATCATCTTTTTTTTATTGTTGCTTTGACTTGCTTGTTTTGTTTTGTGAATTGAAAATAATTTTTTTTAAAAAAGAAAAAATTGTTCTATCTCTCATGTGGAGGATAGATTAGAAGAGAGAAAGACTAGAGGCAAGGATAGCAATTAGGGATCATGAGAGGTATTGTAGAGGCAGAAATGGCAAGATACGGCAACCACTAAATGAACTGGGAGTGTTTAGCCTGTAAAGCCTGGAGAAGAGAATACTTAGGGGGACAGGAGAGCTGTCTGAAGTATCTGAAGGGCTATCATATGGCAGAGAGATTAATCTTGTTATGCTCTATCCCCATGAGTAGAATCAGGAGCAATGGGGAGAAATTGTAAAGAGAGAGATTGTGGCTGGATGTCAAGTTCCCTAAAATGAGTTCTACCAAAAGTTAAATGGGCTTGCCTTAAGAGGTCATGGGTCCTCTCTCTCACTAGGGGTCTCTTCAAGAGCCCCCAAGATCATGCTAGGCCCTGGGCTATTTTAATATTTGTATAAATAAAGTTGACCAAACATGAAGATTACGCAAAACTAGTAAGAATAGTTAACAGGCTGGATCACAGGATCCACCAAAGTTTCAACAGGTTTAAAAATGCAAGGCTCAATTTAATAAAGTAAAATTCAAAAGAGATAAATGGCTTATCCTTGAGTTAAAAAAAATCAGCTTCACAAGTAAGAGATGGGGGAGGTGTGGCCAGAAAGTAGTTGGTCTGAAAAAGACTTAGAGGTTTTTGTGTACTTTGTGTTCAAAATGACTTAAGAGTGTGGTGTAGCACCTAAAAAAAAAAAAAACAGATATAAACTTTGGTTCCAGTAAGAGCCCAGGACTAGGAATCCAACATTTCCACCACCCCTTTTTGGCCTTCAAAAGACTGCACTTCCAGTATATTATTCAGTTCTGGACCTCCGCATTTTAGGCAGGACCCTGGACAGCAACCACACCATTCTCAAAGAGGACCATGACATGAGGGAGGTGATGCCATGATATGCCAGTGAATTGTATTTAAGTGAGGGAGGGCTGTGCAAAGCCTCACTTTCACCTCCAGAGCCATCTGGGTCCAGTGGCCAGACATAGATCAGGATGACTAGAGACAACCCTTATTTGTGACTTTTTCTCCAGCACCTAGTTCAAATCAGTGAATGCCACATAGTAGGGCTTCATCCATGCTTTGTTGATTGATTGGCTGATTGAGATCTGAGAATGCAAATTGACATGCAGATTTGTGCATCCCCAGGACCCCTTTAGGGCTGGCTATAAGGTACTCACATAGGTAGAAAGAGCTTCTTACCTGGGAGTTCCTCAGACCACTGAAATCACAGGTCTAGAGCTTTTCCTTCTCTTTAGCACCAGGCACTGTGCTAGACATTAGGGATGGAAAGACAGCATAGGGCAAAAGAAATCCTAGTCCCCTGCCCTTGGGGAATCCATTCCTTGGGAAGAAGGTTTAAAAAGCAGAGATGCAGTGGGGAATCTTGACCTTTCCAAGCTAAGGTCTTTAACAGGTCTCAGTTTGAGGCAATGCCTATTGACTAATTAAGACTTAATAAGAAATGAGGCAAAGAAATGCCTCTTTAAAAAAAATAGATCTGGGAGGGGAAGACCCTCAGGGTCTCTGACCCAAAAATGAATTTACATTCATTCTGAACCAATCAGGACCCAAATGAAGACCAAGTAGAGCTTAGCCTGGGATCTACTGTTGGCCAGTTAATGAGAGCTAGAGTGATTTGGGGTTAAGGATGGTCTTTAAGAGAAAAGGCAAGCACAGGACTGCTTACCAGAAGAGGACCTAAATGATGATCAGGGGTCCTTAAATTTTGCGAATTGTGGACTCCTCTGGTGGCCTGGTGGAGCCCCTCTCCTGGATCCCTTCTCAGAATAATGTCTTAAAATGCATAAAACAAAGTAAATAGGAATACAAAGAAAGCCAATAACAGTACAATACAACCTCCTAATTTTTTTTTTAAGTTCATAGACCCTAGAATAAGAATTCCTACTCAAGATGGTCTCAATAAGTGGCCATCTGTAATTAGCTTGAAGGCATTCATTCAGTGAAGAGGAACTCACAACCAGATGGAATGTCCCATTCTCCTTTAGGACAGCTCTGACTGATAATGTGCTCTTAGCGACCCTGGAAGGTAGGGCGCTATTATTATTTCCATTTTAGAGTCCAGGAAACTGAAGCAGACAGAAATCAAGTGACTTGTTCAATGTCACACAGTTAATAAGGCTGGATTTGAATTCTGGTCATCCTGTCTCTAGGTCCAGCACTCTATTTACTGCACTACTTAGAGGCATCTCATGTTTATACAATGCTTTAATATTTGCAAAACATTATATATCACCTTCCCGCAACCCCCAACCATACTGAGACAAGATCAAAGATCTCTAGAAATGGACAAAAAGAGAATCTAGTGCAACCCCCTCATTTTACAGGTGAAGAAATTGAGGTTTAGAGAAGGGAAGTGTCTTGTCACTTCACAACAGACGATAAGCATGAGAGGTAGTATTTGAACCCAGATCCTGTAGCTGTGTGATTCTCAGATCTCAATCAACAAAGCATGGATAAAGCTCCTACTATGTGACATTCCCTCATTTGAACTAGGTGCTGGATTCAGTTCAACAGTCACTTAACCCTGTTTGCCTCAGTTTCCTCATTTGTAAAATGAGCTGGAGAATGAAATGGCACTCCAGTATCTTTCCCAAGAAAACCCTGCATGGGGTCACAAAGAGTAAGACAGGACTGAAATGACTGAATAACCTGACTCCAAAACTTCTTTCCACTGCCACCACACTGTACATCCAGTGCAAAAAGAGCAAATGAAGACTCCGTTTGGCAAAGTAATTTGTCCAGAGTCACAGTGCCATTAGGATCTGAGGTGGGATTTGAATCCAGGTTTTCCTGGCAACAAAATTCCTTCCAATTCTGAGTTTCTGTGAAAAGTATCTTAACTACTAAAGAGGATTTTTAAAAAGGGGGAAAAACCTTAAAACTGACTGTGTGCTCCCTCAAACCAGACTCATCAGAACATTAGAAGAAAATGCTCTGCTCTTGTCCATGTCAGAACCATGTCACAGACACGCACAATCTCTCTTTAAAAGCCTAATAAGTATCAAAGCCAGCAGATTTTTGTACAGTCACCAAATCATTCTTCTGATCAGGAAAATCAAGTGCTGTGTGCACAAAAGTTCCACTCTGGCTTCCCAGGGCCTAACATTTGCCCAAGCCAGGAAGTCTAGACCCTCAGGAGCAAGGTGAGCTAACTTACAGCCATTTAACAGTGCCTTAGAGGAGGAAGGGCAATCTCTGATAATCCTCCTACCCTGGCTTTGATGGGACAGACTGCAAGATTCTGAGCAGAAAAAGGTTTGTGCTGTAAGAAAAGAGCCTGGCACCACCCCAAAGAACACAAGGGTCCCCACAAAGACCTGTACAAACACACTCCACGGCCGCTGCAAAATGATCTACCCACAGACCCTGCAGTGAGTCCACCCATGTTTACCCATCTCTGTTTTTACTGATCTCCCTTCCTTAGGCTCCCCATGTGAGCAGCCCAAGAGAAAACAACATCCTACTGGCAGCAAACCAACCCAGCAGCCTACCACAGCCTAGTGGAACCAGGGAGAAAAAAAAGAAAGTAAAAAACTGAATTTTGCATCTCTCTGCTTTTTAAACCTTCTTCCCAAGGAATGGAAGTCCCCAAGGGCAGGGGACTAGGATTTCTTTTGCCCTATGCTGTCTTTCCATTCTGGTGCTAAAGAGAAGGAAAAGCTCTAGACCTGTGATTTCAGTGGTCTGAGGAACTCCCAGGTAAAGAAGCTCTTTCTACCTATGTGAGTACCTTATAGCCAGCCCTAAAGGGGTCCTGGGGATGCACAAATCTGCATGTCAATTTGCATTCTCAGATCTCAATCAGCCAATCAATCAACAAAGCATGGATGAAGCCCTACTATGTGACATTCACTCACTTGAACTAGGTGCTGGAGGAAAAGTCACAAATAAGGCATATGAAGATTTGAGAGAAGTACAGGAAGACTTCCATGAACTGATGCAAGGTGAAGGAGAGCAGCTTTCATAATGAATGAGTACCACAACTCGGGATCAGCGTAATGACTTGCCTTGACTCCAGAAGACTAGAGAAGGGCAAGGGGAAAGGGATAAGCATTTATTAGGCTCCAGGCACTTTGCAAACACCTCCCTCTTCGGAGTGAAATGAGATACATCACACACTTAGTCAGTTTTGCTTAACTATAAACTTTGGTTGTTCTAAGGTGGAGGGTGAGGGGGTAGATGGGATTGGACAAAAGGAAGGGAGAGAGAAAAATTCCAACAGTGGAAAAAGAAAAAGCATCAAAAGTAGGAATATGACATAAGCCAACACACAGTCTTCCAGCGTAAATGAGCCTCCTTAAAACTACTGTGTACTATGGCACTGTACACAAGAAAGGCTCGACTGACCATGAGGATGTGGGCACTGTGAGAGGGCACAGAATGTTGCAGAGGAAAGTGTTTTTGAGATTCTGGGATAAGAGGAATGAGATTCTAGCCCTGTCATTTTCTACCACTATGATCTTGGCAATTCACTTGACCTCTCTGACCCTCAATTTCCTTCTCTTTAAAAAGAGAAGGTTGGGCTAGATCTGAGGTTCATAATATATTTTGTGTCATGGACTCCATTGGTGGCCTGGGGAAGCTGAGGGGCCCTTTCTCAAAGTAATGCATAAAATACATAAGATTACAAAGGAAATCAATTATGCAGTTATAAAAAAAATTTTTTTTGGAAAGTTCCTGGACCCCAGAGCCACTGGATTAGAAGGGTGAATGGAGAAAAAAAGGAATGAAAGAAAAAGAATGTGTTCGGCACTGTGCTCAACATAGATGATACAAGGTAATACCCTGGAAGAATTTACAATCTATTAGGGACAATAATTATAAGCAAATGGCAGCCAGGGAAGAGAAGTTTGGTGTGGGAAATGATAGAGATGGAGTGGGCCAACTGGGCAAATGCACCGTCATGACTTTTCCAGAGGCAATGGTAGCGTTGGTCTGATTACAGCTCTCAGGCAGAACAGCACCGCGCGGGGGTGCAGGGCAGAACGCGGCTGGGATGAACAGGCTGCAGGAACCAGAGTTCAGGGCTGAGTGGCCCAGCTGTTCCAGGGCATGATCTCTGGGGAGCTGATTTGGACCCCTAGCATCCCTACATTTGAAAAATGATGATCTGTGGGGCTGAGTTTTTGCAGGGGGGAAATATTGATCAGGCAGCATGGTACAAATGAGTAAAGTACTGCATTGGAAGTCAAATGCCCTTGGGCTCAAATCCTCCAGTGTCACCATGGAATAAGTTGCTTAACTTGGGCCTCATCTATAAAATGAGGAGTTGGAAGAGATCAGGGTTTCTTAAACTTTTTTTCACCAATGACTCCTTCAGTGTTTCTTAAACTGTGGGTTGTGACCCCATATAGGGTCGTGACCCAGTTTAAGAAGTGCTGGACTAGATGACCACTAGGTTGCCTTCACCTCTAGAGAGATGATCCTCTGATTTTACCTCTACATCCTCTGATTTTATCTATGGGGAATTCCCAGTATAGAAATGCTTTCCACCAATGGGGAACTTAAGATTCAGAGACAGTTGCCTGTGGCACTGAGAAATTAAGTGATTCATACCTAGTCTCAAAGTCCATTCAATAGTTCATCTTAACAATCACTTCTTGGTGAGCATGGTAAAGGCTACCCAGGAAGCTGAGGGACCTCTTGAGCTCAGAAGTTCTGAGATACAATAAATTAAGTTCATCTAGCATCTGCACTAAGTTCAGTGTCAACATGGTAATGGGGGGAGGGTGGGACCAGGGGGCAAGGTGGTCCAGGTGGGGAATGGAGCTCACATACGGATTGACAGCGGCATCAAACCTATGAGTATCCAGCCTGGGCAAGATAAGGAGATATTTAATCCTTAAAAACAACAACAGCAATTTACTAAGCAGTACTATGTGCTAGGCACTGTCCTAGGTACTGGGGACAACACATACCCAAATGAGACAGGTCCTGCTCAAGAAACCCACATTCTACTGCAGTTCCTACTGTCAGCCGTATCTATCCAAGGCAGAACTCAAACACAGATTGTCTTGACTCCAAGGCTAGGCCTCTGTTCGCCACCTTGCTGCCTTTCTTTGCCCAGTGAGTTAAAGTGCTCACAGACAGACACAAACAGCCATTTTACAGTGTCTCAGGTTTTTGGCCAGCTGGTCTTTCTCAGCCTGCCTGCTCATTTTTCTTTTCTCTCCCTTTGCTCTTGCTCATTTTTACCTCCACTTGCCAAGGGAAGTAAGGACAAAATCTATATATTTAAGAGATCCTAGTCTGAGTTTCACTTGTTGGAAGGTTCTTGTTGACAATGAAATGCAAACTAAACCCTATCTTTACTTCTTCCTGCTGGGTTCTAGTCAATGACTTTGAAACTTTCCATAAGCTAAGCACATGTCAAGTGCTTCATAAATCCTGGATGAGAGCATGACTGTGTTTAAACCACTAGACTTCTGCTCACATCTCCAAGTGATGGTGCCCAGACCCCTAAACTGCTGACCCAGGCTTCCTAAAACCTCATGCATATTTACCAGGCACATGAATGGGGATTACCACCAAGCCAGCCCCAGCCCTCAGCATTTATTTACTATCAAATCAAGATATTATAAGGGAAGAGTTTTGAAAACTTTAGTGTAGTTAGCTATTCCAGTGGCCAGCAAACAACATGGGTACTCCTTCCGCCAGTGCCCATCCATAACGAGTTCCCTCCACTACGCCATGCCACAAGACTTTTCGTAAATGCTTGTGGAAGAAAAAGGACTGGGAGACTCACTCTTTGAGATCCTTCCAACCCTGGTATGCTATGAGTCTATTATAGAAACTGATTTTATTCCTTTATGAAAATTCTCCTTAGCTCTGGGACCAAGTGAAACCTGATGCTAGGCAGAGAACTTATTATATTCAGATGATTTAGGGAGAGTTATCACCAAAGAACTTATTCACTTCCTCAAATGTACTCACAACTGCCTATATCACATGAATGGGAGTTTCTCTACAACAGGATTTGAGGAAAACATCATGCAAGCGTTAGGTTGCTTAAATCAGAGCCATGGCAGTCGAGGTCACCTAGAAATATAAGCAATTTGGCCTGTACCAACAATCAACCAATCAAACAGCAAGTATTTATGATGAGCTTACTTCAGGACAGGTGCTAGGCTCTGTGGATTTAAAAAAAAAAACAGCCCTGGCCTCAAGAAGCTTACATTCTGCTGACTTCTACTGCTTGCCCTTGCTTCAACAATGTTCAGAACCCAAAGGCCCAGGAGGAAGAAAAAGCTGTGCCCGCTTTGTTCCCCACAGAACCTAGCACAAGGCTGGGCTCGTAACTGACACTCAAGAAATAGATAAAGACTTGGAACTCAATTGTTGGGATCCAGGAATATCCATTATGGAAATTCTCAGCCTGGCCATAAAGTATCTATCACTCCATGCTCTGAGCCTCACTGATCTCTAAAGAGCTCCTGAATCTGAGCTTCATTTCTAAGAAAAGTCCAAATTCTCAACAAACGGAATAAGCCAATTGCCTTAAATTAGTTCAAACTCAACAGGAAAAGGAGAGGAGGCAAAAAGTTTTTTGACATCCAAGCCTCCAGAGGGAGAGTTGGAAGCCTCCAACACATTCACCACTATCCACATTCATTCAATTCAACTGAACAAACATTTATTAAGTTTTCTTTCCAAATATAATAATAATAATATATTATTATAATAATCATATCTATATAGTACCTACTATGTGCTAGACACTGTGCTAAGTGCTTTACAATTATTATTTCATTTGATCCTCAAACAACACGGCAAAGGTCACAGGCTGATCTCAAACCCAATATGGTCCCTGCCCCACCTCCCCCAAGGCAAAGTGTTCTACTTAAGAGTAGAACAAGAGTGATAAGACATATCCCTTTCAGATACCTGATATTCATAAAAGCTGGTATTTACAGAACTCTTTATAGATATTATCTAATCTGATCCTTATATCAACCCTGTGAGATAGGCGCTATTAATATTTCCATGGTTCAGTAGAGACTAAGGCAGAGACTAAGTGACTCGCCCAGGGTCATACAGCTAATAAGTGTCTGAGGCTGGATTTGAACTCAGGTCTTCTTGACCCCAGACCCAAAGCACTGGCACCACCTAATGCCAGGGGCTGAGGAGACAGACAAAATATAATAATTCCTCTCCACAAGCAGCTTACATTCTAACACAGAAAGAGGTTTCTACAAGCTATTAAATATAAAATGAAAGGAATGGTAACCTAATGACCCTTTCCATAGCATCCTGACAGTATAAGGAACTTTATGGAAATTGACGAATGACCTTATAGAACATCCCAAATTTTCCATAATGATACTAATGATGATGGCAGCGGACATGTGCAGTTATATAAAAAATGCTTTAAAATTTAGAAAATGTTTTATGTACATTATCTCACTTGATTCATACAACCCCCCCTAGGTATTATCATCATTATTCCCATTTTACAGACGAGGAAACTGAGACTCAGAGAGGATGAACTGACTTGTCCAGCGTAACAGCTATGTTATACAGATGAATGATAGAATCATTCAATCTCCCACCTGGAGATTTAGGAGACAGCCTTAGGTGATGGAGACCTGGCCTGGGGCAGCTCGATGGAGCCCCAGTAGACCTCAAACAAGAGAGAACTCAGGAGCTTGTCTCTACTGGCAGCTGCCTGACTTAGCCAAACTCAGGTCCTAAATCAGCGAACCAAAAGAAGGGGCCAAGTCAAGAAAACTGCTGATGAAAGCCCCGAACACTGGAGAGGCCAGATTCAGGACTGGGCAGGGAACAAAAATCCACTTGGAACATTCACATCCCAAGAGCTGAGCACCAAATGCTGCAGGATCTTTCAGAGAAAGGGAAAATGAATTGAGGACTGGGCTACTCTGCCCCCGTGTTGTTTTCAAAACAGACACACGTTTTTCTTATTCCTTCTTTTTTTTTTCCCCAGTGGAAGATGTGGGAAGGATAAAATAAAATATGAATGCTTGGTAAATTGAGGAAAAAAAATTTAATTAAAAAATAAATTAATTTAATAATCACACACCCAAAAGCAAACACACATAGATCTCTCATTTTCTCATCACTCAGTCTGGGGGAGGGGACAGCAACCAAAACATTGACAGACTTTTCAAACTGACAGGTCCATGATGAAGAGAACATCTGAAATAGAATTCCTGTCCTTGAGACCCAAGCCCTTCTTGTCCATCGGTACCTATATCTCCAGGATTTCCATAAACACGAACTCCAAGCACGTGGGGGGCATGAAAAGACAGAGGCAAAGACATTCTTGAGAAACCATGACACAGCTACTTCCTTCCTCCTCCTCCTCCTCCTCCTCCTCCTCCTCCTCCTTGAAGAGCCCGATCTCTCTGCACCCTGCCACCCCCACCCTCAAAATTCAGTCCAGCCGACCAATAAACCCCAACCTTCTTTCTTTCTCCTCTGAGGGTTCCCCAGCAAATCAATTCCCCAACGCAATCCAACCTCTCTCTTCCAAGCCGCCTGTATGATCTCGCTGTTCCTGCCTCCGCTGGGGGAGGGGACACGTTCACGTGCTCGGAATAACCTAATCACTGTTGCCAATATAGTACAAATGAAGGGAAAATCCTGCCCTCACGAGCAAGCACGGCATTTACAGGCCACATGATATACACCAAGCCCACCACAAGAGTTACCGGTGGGTGGTTATTGTTATTTTATTACTCTGCATGATGGCTGACTTCCCCCAACCCCTCCAAAAAATAGAGGCCAAAGATGGAGTTCACATGCATCTCCTCCTTAACACATACACATGCACAACATCCTTGTCAAAACATCTGCTAGGAACATCTTTCTGCTAGGTAGAAGAAACCAAAAGCCAAAAAGACAGGCACTTCTAAAATCCAGCATGAAGATGATATACCCAAGGGGGCCGGGGGAATAGCCCATTATCTTAAAACAACTTTAGCCAACGCAGTTCAGTGGGGGTTGCAAAGTGCCCATAAACAGCCTTGACAGAAAAGCCAGTCAGGGACCCAGGGAAGCCTCAGCAAAGGGAAACATTCCGCAAATTCCAAGCCCCTTCCTGGTAAGGCCATGGAATACTGACAGCTCCCCTGGATTTTGGGGGTACTCTCTTACCCGGGGAATCAGCTGATAGTGGCAATGGCCCAATATCATCATTGGAATTTATGAGTCCTAGCTACCAAACATCTCAACCCTTTCTCATTAAAGCAGGATATTGATTGGCCTGGCTACAGCAATGCAGATTAAGAGAGGAGGTGTGTGTGTGTGTGTGTGTGTGTGTGTGTGTGTGTGTGTGTGTGTGTGTGTGTGTGTGTGGTGTGTGTGTGTGTGTGTGTGTGTGTGTGTATGTGCGCGCGCCTTCCAGCCTATATTAGAGAGTCATCACAATTATACAACACATCTGTCACAACAAAATACCAAACTGAAAGCATCCATTTGGTGACTAGGTCAACCAATGACTCAAAATTTATCCCTGGGTTTTTTGTTTTGTTTTGTTTTGTTTTGTTGGGGGAGGAGAGAAGGGGAGGGGGCTGGCCACTTAAGAGGTTTAAAAAAAAACAAAACCCAGCAAAACAAAAAATGCAAAAATCCAAGCAAGCAAGCTCACTGGCACTCAGCGGGCCTCAATTACAGATCACATACCGTCAGTCCTTTTTGGATACATTTCCTTCATTAATCTCCCTTATCAGTAGCATCATTCACTGGGCATGGTCCCTCCAGTGCCTTGTTTGTCTTTAAAAAAAAAAAGAAAAAATGCTGGCCCCCTTCCCTTCCCTGCTTAGGAAAAAAAAATAATAAATAAACAAACCAGCAGCCCGTTCACTGCATTCCAGGTGACATGACTCCGAGGGGCTCCAGCCACATCCCCACACACAGGCACGCAGGAGACACCCGACCTATCTGCATTTGTAACAATCTGTGGTTGCAAAAGAGGACCGGGGGCCCAAGGCAACTACATGATAAAAGAAGTCAGCATCTCCTGCACTGCATACAGACAAGACACACACACACACACACACACACACACACACACACACACACACACACACACACACACAGCACTGGCGGAGGCAACCGCAAGCAGCAGCAATCTCACAGAAGGCACTGAGTACCCAGAAGACACATGCATTACTCACTGGCCTTTATTTGGTGGCTTCCTCAGCATGAGATTTTCGCTCTCGCTCTATCTCTCTCTCCCTCTCTCTCTCTCTTTTTGACTTTACCGTTCAGTAGGTAAAAAAGGACACATTTTCCCCCCTCTCCCGTATTTCCCAGATGTTGTCGTTGGGGTATCACTGGACACCAAGGCTAATGGGCAGAAGCCACTTGAGTTAAAGGCAGATAGCTACTAGAAGACTGGTGAGCCTGTTCTCTCTCTCTCTCTCTCTCTCTCTCTCTCCCGTTCACATCTCTGCCTCATGTATCCAGGCACGGGTGGTACTGACTCCCTGGGGAGGCTGTAGCAAGCGGCTGAGGCACCAACTAAAACACGGCATGGATGGCAAGGAGTCGATGTCACAGAAAAACAAATATTTCTGCAGTCACCCCGACTCAGGGGAGGGGGGGAAAGAGCTCTCTGTTTAAAAAAAAAAGTAGAAAGAAAAGGAGATATCCCAGGAGCGTACGCACACTGTAGAAATGAAAAACAAGGCAAAAACCACGGACAGATGGGAAGGAAGGAGGGACCAGGTGTCCACCAAAACAAACCTAGGGAAGGGGCCACAAGGATGTCAGAACATGATGTCGCTGTGCCATCACATTTGGCAAGGTATGAAAACAGGGGAAAGGATGCTTGAGGGCAAGGAGCATCCCTCTAAAGGTATCAACTGAGAGGCAATAGGTAAATGGGTACCAGAAAAAAGACAGCTTCAGCTTACAGTGGCAAGTTCATTTCCTGGATTGCATAGGGGGTGGGAGGCAAACACAGGAAGGGGAGGAAGGTCTGCAGGGTGGGATGCATCACGGCATGGTGAGGGGGATGGGCACCTTTACACTCCTACCCACTCATCCAAGCAACATAGACCTAAAAAAATGCCAAGTAACTAGAAATGGCCAAACCAACAGGTGAGGGTACTAGAGCTGAGAAAAAGTCTAGAACACTCCCCGCAACACACACATACAGACCTCTCTTCTGGTCTAGAGGTAGTATGGTGAAGTGGTTAGAAACACTGGACTTGGAGTCAGCCTTTGACATTTCCATATGACCCTGGTAAATCAATTCATGTCTCAGTTTCCTCATTTATAAAATGAGAGGGTAGGCCTAGATAGCTTCTAAGGTTTTGGTCAGCTCTCCATCTGTGATCTGAACAATGCACTCTTTCATACGTGATCATGATGGCCCTCTGAGAGGAGGGCAAGGAAGAACTCCTAATATCCATTTTAAAGACAGGGAAACCTAGGTCTAAACAAACCCAGGGGTCATCCCAAAGTTCGGCCAGTGAGTGTCAGAAGCAGCCAATCCAGCCTTTTGCTAGGTCTTCTTTCCATTACGCCAACAATGCTCCTTAGAAATGGTGGAGAAAGGCAAAAAGCCCAGAGAGAAGGTGATTCCCCCGACAGGCATCTAGAAGGAGGCGAGAGATGTTGCTGAAAGTTCACAAACCTGAGATAAAGTTTTCTACTATTAGATACATACATGCTCCTTATTCTCAAAAAAATTTTACCAATAAGCTCCAGACAGAAACATTAACTTCTTAAACACACCCCTTACACAGTTAACATACTGGGATTTTCTTCAAATTTGGCAATTACTGGCCAGGGTTGGGAGAAAGAGGCTGGGGGAAGAGCAGGGCACAATACAGAGAAAGTCCAAGCCACTGCTCTAAGACATTTTTTTTAAGTCAGGGATCGGACCTAGCATAAGAGGAAATTCCCTCTATGAATGAGGGTTGGCTCCTTCTCTGAAATTTATAACCTTAGATGTGCAGCCTAGAACCCTAGGAAGGTAAGAGAGACTTGCCCAGGATACACAGTTTGGTGGGACTCGAACCCAGATCTTCCTGCTTCTGAGGGAGGCTCTCTATCCACTAATTTTTTTCATTTAAATTCATTTCATAAAGAAGACAAAATTGAAGCAAAATTTTAAAAAAGACACTAAGAATTCATTTATTCCAAGCCCCTGCCTCCAGTCCATATCTTTATTTCCCCCTCCTTTCATTTGTGTGTTAATAAAAACCTGATAATTACTGTTTCAGGTATCAGGCCAATGTATATTTCTAGAGAAAGAAATTTGTTCAACCAGATCCACACTGGATTTTAACTAGTAACACGAATTGCTGTTGGGTGCAATTTTTTTGTTTTTACAAATTTACATAATCACATAATATTAACCAACTTTCCGCCAAACACAGTCCATTCCAAAATATCCATGATTTTGCCAAAACTGTAGGAACTCCGGCTGCATTGGCAGCTTGCTAATTTTATTGGAAGCCTATTTTAAGGAGAAAACTAGTTTTTCACTTTGATCTTGGGAAATAATTTGAGACCCGGCTGAATGCTATACTTAAAACTTTTCACCAAACAATATGGTATGTACATATAAACACCAAAGAATAACATATGCTACCCTAATCTGAAAGGAATTCACATGATAATATAGCCATGTTTCAAGAATGTTTAGAAAAAAATACTATAAATGAATTGCTGTTTTATTAGAGCTATCAGTGAGCTAAGGTTTGTATTTCATGAACACGTGGCTTCTATATGGGGAAGAGAGGTTGCTGAAGGAAATGGCACATTGGCAAAGGGGAGACTCCCAGAATCTCCACATTCCAAGTGACCTCAGAGGCCGTCTAGTCCGGCCCAGACCCAAACATGGTCATCCGGGATCTTTTCGAAGATCTCCAAGGAGGGGGAAGCCACCACATCTCTTGGCAGCTTATTCCTTTCCACTTTGGCGGTGGTTCTAATAGTCTAGAAAGTTTTTTCCTGACATCCCATTGAAATTTCCCTCTTTTCACCTTTCCCCCACCATTGATCCTGGTTCTGCCTTTGGGACAAGAAAAATAAATCCATTCCCTCTTCCATAGGACCACCCTTCAGATAAAGAAAGATAGCAAGTGAGTCTTCTCTTCTCCAACCCAAACATGCCAGGTTCCTGCAGCTGATTCTCCTAAAACAAAACTCAAGGCCCTCCTGGTCACCCTCCTCAACACCCTCCAGATTTTCAATGTCCTTCCTAAACTGTGGTACCCAGGACTGAATTTACTACTTCTCACTGAAGTAAAGGGTAATGTTATCATATAAATGAAGGAAGGAGAAGGAAGGGGTGATCAAGAGTGTCAAACACTTTAGAATTCCAGTAATGAAGCCAGACTGGTGCAACAGGAAATATGCTGGATCTGGAGTCCAAAGACCTGGGTTCAAATCCCCACTACTTACCTGTGTAACCTTAGAAAAATCACTTAATCTCTCTGGTCTCTAGTTTTTCCATCTATAAAATAATGGGGGAAGGGGGTATCGTATGGCCTCTAAAATCCCCTCCACTTCTAAACCTATAATAGTATCACAGTAGTTTAAGGGAATTGAAAGACCTAGGGAAGGTTTGGGGGGAAGGGTTCAGGGAGGAATAGAAGAAGGGAATGACTTTAGGTCTAGTATTAGGGAAAATATCCACTGAAGGAGAGATTAAAAAATGAAAGATGGACAGGAAACAGAATCTAGAGAGGTAAGAAAGACCAAGACAGATAGCGACTTGCCAGGGACAGCCCAGCAAGGACAGACCAACAATATATGTGACCAGTGGGAGAGAAAGAGAAGAGATCACGGAAGGATAAGGAAGTTAAATTGAGGAGAAGAGATACATGTCTTTCTTTGAAATAGAAGGGAAGAAGGTCAAGATATAGTGATATTTTATATGTTAAACATTGAAATCATAGTCAAAAAAGATTACACCCTAGAAAGTGTGGAGTTGCTGCCGGCTCTAAGGCAAGAGAAGAGGAGATGGGTGAAGACAGAAATTCCGGGGTGTGGGGGAGGAGGGCTGGGGAGGGTGTTTCTGTAAGACGGCCTCAATTTTTTCAATTCAAGTAAAAGTCAAAGTTGTGGCAGAGAGGAAGAGGGTGCAGGGCTGGTGAGGGGTGATGGTTTGAGGAGGGAGAACTGGCCACAGCCCCCATAGAGAACATGGCCATAAGGGAAGATTTGACTAAAGGATTGCCAAGCCAGTGATGGCCCAGCTGAGTGAAGGACGCATGAATTTATAGCAGCACTGTGTTTATTTTCTTCCAGTCATTAAATGTAGCCCAGGAAAAGAGAAATCAGAGAAGAGGAAGTTACCACAGATTGAGAATTAATAGGGTAGGAACAAAAGACCATTAAGAGCAAGGATGGGGTGGGGAGGATGGGTGGGGGGGGTGGAGAAAAAGCTTTGGAAGGAGATGGTGCATCAATCACATCATGGATGTGACTGACCATGAATAGAGAGGAAACTATTTGTTTGGAGACAGAGTAATTTTATCTTAATGAGTATATTATTCATTTGGGAATTCCTAAGAATCCCACTGTTATCAAAATACTCATTTGGCTACTTTCCTGGTCTCTCTCTCTCTCCTCTCCCCCCTTCTCTGTCTCTCTCCCCATCCCACCCTCACCTCTCAATTTCCAATTTTATTTAAGTATGGAAACCAAGTTCCATCACTTCTCTGGACAACATCTTACGCACATTTCATGTAGGACAGCTATTTTACAAAAATTGCTTTAATCGGATGCCCAGCCTATGTTAAGCAAAGGTCTTGCTTGGACCTACATAGAAGAACATTGGCTAGCCTCAGAATCTTGGCTGTATCACAACAGTCAGACAACGAGTTGGTCTATGAGAAGATGAGAGTTAGGAGAGGTGGGGATGCAGAGTAGGGAGGTCAGTCTCAGCTACAAGATTCAAGGATAGGTTCTGTCAAAGACAGAAAACATCGATGGTACCTAAACTCAAGGCAGCCTTCTACAGACAGAACGCTCAGAAGCGACTCTGCTCATTGGGTTTGGGCAAGGAGAGAGGCATGTCACAGGACCACAGAAGAGAAAGCATGGTCACAGAGCCTGAGGGTGTCTCATCATTCAGCAGGAGAAAGGCAGGAGACCCACTTGCCCATATCTTCAGATCACAGAGTAAGAGCCAGAAGGGTCATCAGGGACAATCTGATCCAACCTCCCAATTTTACAGATGAGGAAATTGAGGCCCAGGTTGATGAAGTGATCTTTCCCAGTTATCAAGTGACAGATCTTGGGATTTCAACCCCAAGCCAATCCCACACCGTCACTCATACTAACGCCAATGCCTGATCTCTCCCATCCTAAGTCTCCTCTTCAAGAGACGGGATGAATTAGCGATTGAAGGAAGTAGGGAAGGTGGAGTTAGAACAGAAACTTGGGGGAAACAGCTGGTCCTTTTATTCCCTCCAAGGCCTAGGCCTGTCTCTCAAAGTCTCCTCTGCTCCCACCCGAAACCTTTTCAAATCAGAGCCTGGGGTATTTTCTCCTAGCTCTTTGGCTCTGTCCTTCCTCCCTAGCTCTAGAACCCTACACCAGTGGGGTCAGCTCCTATGCACAGATTCTCAATCTATCACAAGGCGTTGCTTACAGCAGGAGATCTGAGTTGGTAGAACTGAATTGGGGCAGGAGAAGCCTCCCACACAGCTCTGTCTGGGGTTAACATCACAAGCTCATAAGTGATAGAATTTTAGAGCTGGAAGAAATTGAGAGTAGATGACGTGTTGGATTCTGACTCAGAAAGACATAGGCTCAAGGCCCATCACTCCCACTTAAGTGGCTCAGTGCACAGAAGGCTAGTCCTGGATTTGGGAAGACCTAAGTTTGAATCCTGCATGGAAAACCAAATCCCTGCTCTTCTTCCTATTATGGAAATGGGACACTGAGCTCGTTGGGAGATCTAAACTCTCAGACCTCAGACTCCCCATCCTAACGTATTATGGACATTTCAGAATAATAGCTAGCATTTTGGGAGTCAAATCTTTGCAACAAGCATTTTCTGACTGCCACTGGGCACAAGGCACTCTGCTGGGCATTGAGGATACAAAGACAAAGGTAAAATAGCCCCTGCCCTCAAGAAACTTATGTTCTATTGGAGTGTAATAAAATGTACAGAGAAAATCATGCAATAAGCATCTATCAATTTCCTACTGCATACATGCCAGGTGCTATGCTGGGGCTACAAAGACAAAAATGAAATAGCCCTTGCTTTCAAAGAGCTACCAGAATGATATATGCATAGTCAATTATTCAATAAGCAAATATTAAGCACCTACTACATGCCAGCACTGTGCTAAGCACTGGGGATAGAAGGCAAAAATCAGTCACTACCCTCAAGGAGCTACTGAAGTGACATCTGTATACAATCAAATCTTTAGGAAGCAACTATTAGGCACCTACTGCATGCCAGCATTGAGCTAAACACTGGGGATAGAAGGCAAAATATCAGTTACTGCCCTTAAGGAGCTACTGTAGTGACATCTGTATACAATAAAATTTTCAGAAAGCAACTATTAGGTACCTACTGCATGTCAGCTCTGTGCTGGGCACTGGAGATGGAAGAGCCCCTACCCTCAAGGAGTTCACATGCCACTAACAGGAAAAGTATAATTTTTAGCTTATTTCTATTATGTAGCCTTTCCCTGTGAGCTATTAAAAGTATTTATGATGTAAAAACTAAATTACATAGCTAATATATAGTATTACATAGTAATAATATGAAGCAGCCAGGTGGAATATGATATGGAAACTTTTCCCACCATTATGCTTTGGTATCCATTCTCCTTGGACATTTTTCACAAAATGTGTACGTCCTTGACCCTTTCCACCTTCCTCCTAACACACACACACTTTATATGTGTATAGACTTAAAGAGAATACTGGTCTCAGAACCCGGAAGATCTGGGATCAAGTCCTCCCTCAGACACTGACTGGTTGGATGACCCCTCTGGGCCTCCATTTTCTCATCTGCAAAATGAGAGACTTGGCCTCAAGAGCCTCTGGCTCTAAATCTATGACCTGTGTGATCTTGGACAAGACATATAATCTCTCTGATCCTCAGTTTTGTCATGTGTAAGATAAGAGGGCTGGATCACAGGGTACTTACCAGCTCTAAATCTACAATCTCCCTCCCTCAGGTTCAGTCCTCATTTGTAAAATGAGGAGGTGAGATTAAATGATCTGAGTCCCTGCTCTCAATCTATGATTCCATGACTTATGACCCTAAACAGCCTTGAAATCTGGACAATGGCAACATCAAGCAAGCAGTGAGGAATGTGACCTCATCTATTCTATGCTTCATGGGATTGAAGGTAGAAGGAATAAAGATATTGATGGTCTCAGAGCAGAGGGGTGCTTGGTAAGATTGATATAAAGAACGGGATGCTCAAACTGGCCAGTTTCCAAGGGCCACCAAGTGATGTGCCACTTTTCCACAGCAAGATGGTAGCAGGGCATTAGGGCTACCACTGACAATATAGGCACGGCACTGCCCATCTGGCTGACCAACCGCCTAGCCCAATCCTGAGCACTCTGTTCATTTCTAGACCTTAAGGGTTTCCTCCAGCTCAATATTTTTTCCAACTCAACTCCATTTGCCCATCCTCTTCATGGCGCCTCCTGCATCCCTTCTTATGCATAGCCCTGTGGGTTACACCAAGCAGTTCACTGACACCCACCATTACCTTCTGAGTCACCTGCAATTTTGCTTCTTCTCAGATCATCAGGTTCAATGAATCACAGCAATTTAGCATCACCAAGGGGATGCAGGACTTAAATAGATACGTTTTTGTGACATTGAATGGCAAGGGATCATTCGAGAACGGCCTGATTTCCCAAAGAAGATCCAGCTGGCCATGTTTCTCTGAGTCACTGATGGCTCCAATAGGACATATCCAAAAGACGTGCACTGATGAATTAACACAGCAGAATTCCCACTCAACTTCACGTCCAAATCTGGGAACACGCATTCTTTGTCCGCTTGGTTTTCCCCTTCTGGAATGTTAAGCCAGTCTCTTTTGTGTGACTCTGGTTCTCATGAAGGCCCTGCTCTATTCCTGAACCCCAGAATTCCAGAACTGGAAGACTTCTCAGTGCTCTAGTGCAGCCCATACCCAAAGAGAGTCCCTAATACAACACACCCCCTAGTACAACAACACAAGTAATCATGCAGCCTTGGCTTGAAGCCCTCCCATGAGAGGGAGACCCACTACCTCCAAAGGCACCGCATTCCATTTTCCATATTCAGCCATTTTTCAATCATGTCCCACTCTTTGTGACTCCATTTGGGTTTGTTTGTTTTTTTGGCAGAGACTGGGTTTGCCATTTCCTTTTTCAGCTCATTTTACAGATGAGGAAACTGAGGCAAACAAGGTTAAGTGATTTGCCCAAGGTTGCGTAACTAGTGAGGCCAAATTTGAACTCGGGTCTTCCTGACTCCACGTCTAGCTCTCTATCTACTATGGCGCCACCTAGCTGCTCCATTCTACTTTTGGATAACTCCAGTTGTTAGGAAATCTTCCCTGATATCATGCTAAATCTCTACAACTTCTACCCACTGCTCCAAAGTTGTGAAATCTAGGACTGAATAGAACATCCCTAAGACCCCTTCCACAAAATACCTTTTTAGGTGACTTGAAGAGTTAGCTCTGGAAACAGCAATCGGATCGAGGACATAATTCCTGGAAAGGGCAAGTCGATTAATTGCCCTCTGACTCAAATTGCCATTGCCTGTTCATGCTGTGTCCAAGCACTTCTCCCTGGCTACCACTCCCCAATCAGCAGTACTGTCTTCCCTGTTGGAATGTATCTTTGTGAAGAAGAATCCCAAAGGGTCAGAAATGACTGAACAACACCACCATTACTGGGGCAGCTAGGTGGCACAGTGTATAAAGTGAACTCTTCCTGAGTTCAAATTCAGCTTCAGACATTTTCTAGCTGTGTGTCTCTGGGCAAGTCACTTCATGTTTGCCTCAGTTTCCCCATTTGTAAAATGAGCTGCAGAAGGAAATGACAAACTGCTTCAGTATCTTTGACAAGAAAACCCCAAATGGGGTCACCAACTAAACAACTAATTAACAACAAAATTAGAATGTAAGCTCCTTGAGGGGAGAAATGGTCTCTAGCTCCTTGGCTCAGAGCCTGGCCCACAGTTAGCATTTAATAAGTGCTTTTTCATTCATTCCTTCATTCATCTATCGTGCTGATGAACTAACTCAACAGATTTCCCATTCAAATGCATGTTAGAATCTGGACAACACACATTTTTCATCTACTTGTGGACTATTATACCAATTTGTTTTTGAGTGACCATCGATCTCATAAAGGAGACCTAACACCCCTGAGCCTTGTCTTTGCTGATTCTTTGAAACAATCATTATATGGCAAAGTCATTTCCCATTTTGGCTTTGGGGGACTTTCTTCTTCCAACCTTTCAGGGCATTACACAATCAGAATGACGCCACAACACCTAAAAAAGGGTATGTTCTTTTTCTTCTACAGAGCTATCTGTTTAAAAATGCCCATGGGAGTATTAAATAAAACGCAAAATAACAGAGGTAACCCAAATATCCAACAGGGAGATAGTCAAATAAGTAATGGGACATTCTCGTAAAAGAATACTATAATGCCAAACAAAAATGACCAAAGCACCATCAACATTATCGTCATGCTTTTAGAGCTCTGAAACCCTTTACATATGCTATCTCATTGGGTCATCCCAACAATCCTGAGAGGTGGGTGCTATGATCGTCTCCATTTCACAGATAAGGAAACCAGAGCAGACAGTAGTAACTAGCCTATAGTCAGACAGTTGACAAGCATTTATGAAGCACTTACCATATGCTGGGCTCTATGCTAAGCACTGGGGAA
The DNA here is from genome assembly GCA_028646595.1 of Phalanger gymnotis. Classification (NCBI taxonomy): domain Eukaryota; kingdom Metazoa; phylum Chordata; class Mammalia; order Diprotodontia; family Phalangeridae; genus Phalanger; species Phalanger gymnotis. The sequence goes on along the minus strand of CM053622.1, from coordinate 795,678,670 downwards.
ACAAATACAAGCAGAAAGATAGTCACACAAACCGCTAAGTGTCTGAGGCTGAATTTGAACTCAGATCCTCCAGACTTCTGGTCCAGTTTTTTCTCATTGCATCATCTAGTGGCTTGGGTGTCAGCAGCATACATTAATTCATATTATATAAGGGTAAAAGCAAACAAGAATGAATAGCTAAGTAAAGAATTCTCATGCGGAAAGAGTAAGAAGTAATGATACTTTAATGAAATTAAACTGATTTAAATGGACATAGGTTCTAAGTAAGTTTAAGTTGGTTGTACTAATGCTGAAAGTTAAGCCTTTAATAAAACATGTGGGGAATCATGGTGCCCCTAGAGGCAACGTGAGGTACTGAAACCAAACGAAATGGTTTGGGCACAGGGCACTGGGGTGGGTCGAGTCAAAGAAGCCAGGAGGGCAGAGATGAGGCCAGCTTTGGTTGCCTGGCCCTTGGATCACCCAGGGCAGAGGGAGCCCATCTGAAATTTCCCATCGAGCCACTGACTAACCAAATGGGTATCCAATCCTAGAAGACAGAGGATTCCAATCCAAGACCCAAAACCAAAAATGAGCAGGATGCGGAGAAAAGCAATTGTACTGAAAATGCAATCTGTATTCACTGTCTGTCTGTAGACTTCGATTTTCCATTTTTTCCCTAGGTCACAGAATACTTAGCAACAATAAGATGTGACATTTCTATAGAGCTTCGCGGCTGGCAGAGCATTTGACAAACATTATATCATTTGAGCCTCGAAACACCCCTGGGCAGGGGGGTGGGAGGGGTGGCGCAGAAATAAAGCTGGGACTGTTGATTCTCATTTTTTAGAGGAGGAAACTGAGATTCAAGGAATATAAGTGACTTGCCCAGGGTCACACAGCTAGAAAGCATCAGGGTTGCCATCTGAACACCATTCTTACAGACCATTCTATTTCTACAACACCACACTGCCTGACATTTTTGTAACTAGACTAGATTTACCCCGAGACAGCCACAACAACTTTGGTATCAAGCACATCCCTCTAAAGCTGTACAATTCAACTCTTCAGAAAGTGTGATACCCTCCACCAAAATGCTAGGAAGTTTGGAGTACTCACTGTCTTCTCCTGGGCAGGGCATTCCTGGCTTCTCTGGGATGCTCGGGAAAACTGAACACAGACAAAGGAAAAGGAGTTAGCGCCTTGAGGAGATGAGCCCTCCCTCTGAATAATCTGCATACAATTTGAATGCTCAAGTATTTCTAAAGAATGTTCTTATGAGAAACAAGTCAGTCTAGAAAGGCTTTTAAAGTCAAATCCTGGATAACCTGCGTATAACTTACGCACGCACGCTCACACGTTCTAAATTCCATGGTTAAAGGTCTCAAAAACACAGTGAGACAAGCATCGAAGGAGGGGAGAAGTAACAAGCAATTAGATTATAAAAGATCAAGATATAATATCCTAAAATCTATCCAGAGATTCTGGAATTAATCCTTAACACGCTGATAAAATCATTTCTTTAAAAAACATTTGATAATTTTTTTTCTAAATCATCTCCATCATCTGGAGTGAATGTGCCTTTTGCTTACATAACACCATTAAAATGGATTATTCAAATATCCCCCCAAGGAATCTGTGATCTCTTCCAACCCACCCATGCCTGCCCATCTCTGAATCTTCTGTCATGTCTTCCCATAAATCAGATGATTAATCACTCATCAGAAAAAAGAATTTTTAAAAAGTAGAAGATTCAGGACTCTGAGATGTTAGAACCCCTTCTGCCTTCTCTTTCTCTTTAGAAGTTCCAAAGGGGAAATGGCAAGATCAGGAGGTTAGGAATACAAAATATCTTGGCCACTGGCCACATTTTCCTTCAAAGAGCCGCAGAGATGGTTTGTGAAGCCCAGAAAATTCTGGAACACAGGCTGAGAACTAGAGATAAAAAGAATAAATTTGAAGACAACAGTCCTATGCTTTGCATCGCCAGAATCCACAACACATCTCTGAACCTACCTGCAAAGCTGAGAGGATGTGTAAACTAAAGAAATCTCAGTGTCATTTATTAAGTGCCTACTACATGCCAGGTACTATGTTAGGTACTGGGGGTACAAAGAAAAGCAAAAGACAGTCCCTGCCCTGCTCACACTCTAGTGAAGGAGACCATAAGCAAACAGCTATGTACCAACAAGATACAGGATAAAGAGGAAGTAATCAACGGAAGGAAGGCACTATGATGAAGTAGATTGGGAAATGCTTCCCGTGGATGGTGGAATTTTTGCTGGGACTTGAAGAAAGCCGGCAGGTAAAGAATGAGGAGGGAGAGCATTGTGGGCTTTAGAGGCAGCCAGAAAAAATTCCCAAAGCCAAGAGATAGACGGAGGTTCTTGTCTGAAGGTCAACCAGAAGGCTAGTAGGTGTGAGTGGCTGCTGAGGGGTCAAGGAGGATGAGGATGGAGAAGAGGTCATTAGATGAAGAGATTACTGGTAACTTGGGAGAGAGGAGTTTGGGTGGAATAATGAGGTCAGAAGTCTACACTGTAGAAAGTTAAGAAGAGAGTAGAAAGAGAGGAAGTGGAGACACCCATTAGACATGGTCTTCCCAAAGAGTTTAGCCACAAAAAAGGGCAGGAGAGATATAGACTGATAGTGGGATGTAGCAAGCGAAGGTTTTTTCAGGATTTGGGACACATGGTCATGTTTGTAGGCAGCAGAGTGGCAGGCAGGGATTAAAAGAGAAGTCTTCATGGAATGGAATGGAATGGAATGGAATGGAATGGAATGGAATGGAATGGAATGGAATGGAATGGAATGGAATGGAGGTAGAGGGGTTAGCCTTCCTAAGGAGAAGGGGTATGAGACAGAAGTCAAGAAGGAAATAGCGGAAGAAGGCATATGAGTGATTCCGGATGAGAAGAAGGAGCTCACGGCAAATGGCCTAGATTTTTTTTTATTTTTAGTAAAATATGAGACAAGGTTCTCAGCTACAAGGGTGGTGGGAGGGGGAGCCTTGGGAGGTTTACCATTGCTGTTCGGTCATTTTAGTTGTGTCCAACACTCCAAGACACCATTTGGGTATTTTGGCCAAGACACTAGAATGGTTTGTCATTTCCTTCTCCAGCTCATTTTACACATGAGGAAACTGAGGCAAACAGGGTGAAGTGACTTGCCCAGGTTCACACAGCTGCTAAGGCCAGATTTGAACTGAGGCCAGATTTGAACTCAGGTCTTCCTGACTGTCCACTGCGTCACCTCGCTGAGAGGTTTGAGAAGGGGTGAAAAGGTCTGGAAGAGCTGCTGTAGAGAGTGAGATAGGGAGCTGACAAAGGTGGTATAGTAGGATTGCCTAGCTGCGGAGAGGGCCCAGTAGGGGCTATATAACATAAATCTCTAATGGATCCAGGCAGAATGGCAACATGATATATATTCTCCACCTTTGCTGAACAGCATGTGTGTAGAAGAAAGGCAGTGGATGGTGGAAGCAATCCAAGGTTGAGACATGGCAGGAAACAAAGGGGGCCAGAGACTCAAGAGAAAAGGAAAATGTTGAGCAGAGCTGGTTCACCAGAGGGTCAAGACAGGGAAAAGAAGAGAGAGTGGCTGGTGCAGAGCCTATAATAACCTTGGAGAAAAGTGAGAGAGTCAAGGAATCAGAGGTCAGAGTGTGGACAAAGAACAGGACTAGGTAAGGGAAGGCAGAAGGAGAAGTGGAAAGCCAGTAGGTTTAGTCAAATAAAAGAATTTCTGAGTTCATGAACATGGAGGTGGTGTATTTTTAGGGAATAGTAAGAGCAAGGGTATATCATCTTTGTGTGTGGCTAAGGTGGGATACAGAAGTAAGGTCACGAACAGCAAGCAGGTTGAGGAACTGAGATCTTAGGGTATTCAAAGGAGCCTCAATATGTAGGTTGAAATGCCCTAGTATGAGAGCAGGATTTGGGGAGAAGAGAAAAACTGAGCCAGGTGTCTGAACTCATTGAAAAAGGAAGGGGAGAGTACTGGAGTTTTGTATACAACAGCTACCAGAATTTTGACTGAGTGGTAGAGTGGATTGCATGAACCTCAAAGGAGGAGAAGTAACCAAGTGACAATAGTGGGCAAGATGGCGGCTGGGAAGCAGTGACTGGCGTGAGCTCCCCACCAAGTTCCTCCAAAAACCTATAAAACAATGGCTCTGAACCAATTCTAGAGCTGCAGAACCCACAAAGTGGCAGAGGGAAGCAGGGCCCCACCCCAGGACAGCCTAGATGGTCTCTGGGTAAGGTCGGTCCCACACGGACCTCCCAGCCCCCAGCCGAGGGGAGCGGAGCTGAGCCCAGCGCATGCGGCGCGAACAGACCAGACACGGACCTACCAGACCAGGAGACTAGTGGAAAGTGCCCTGGCATCCCAAAATACTGAGCTGTGGCATGTACCAGACCTTTCAACTCACAAAGAGCAAAAACATCAGAGAAGGTTAGTGGGAAAAGCTGTGTGACTGAGTTTGTGGTTTCAGCCACTTGCCCCTGGGGCAGCAGAGGTGGGGCAGCTTTAGAACTAGGCTGCAGTTGCTTCTGGCCCCAGGCCCACCTGGTGGGAGGAATTAAGTGGCTGATCAGAGCAGGAGTGAAGAGCCCACTGAAGATTTAAGCTGTCCGCGGCAGGGGCTTTTGG
>CM053622.1:795654207-795673538 GCA_028646595.1 Phalanger gymnotis | reverse complement strand
AATAGACTAACTCAAATGGCAAAGGAGCTTCAAAAAGCCAATGAGGAGAAGAATGCCTTGAAAGGCAGAATTAGCCAAATGGAAAAGGAGGTCCAAAAGACCACTGAAGAAAATACTAGCTTAAGAATTAGATTGGACCAAGTGACAATAGTGGAAGGGGAACAAGGAAGTGGCAATGGGGAGCAAGGAGTATTCCAAGTCCCCTACCTCAACCAGTGAGAGGAGTGGAATGAAAATGCAGCCAGTGCTAGAAGGGTGGCCAAAGAGGCTGTGTCATCAGGTCTCGGTGAGAGCCACAAAGTAGAAAGAATGGGAAAGGAAAAGACTTAGGATGAACACAAGTTTGTTGCCTATGGAGCAAGTATTCAAGAGGGAGCTGTGGAGGGGTGAGTAACGTTTGACTAGGACTTCCCAGGGTGGGGTGGACTGAGGAGAGTAAGAATAAGGAATATGTCTGGTAGTGGGGATAGGCAGCTAGGTGGTGCAGTGAATAAGAGTGCAAGACCTGGAATCCAAATCTAGCCTCAGACACTTCAGATGTGACTCTGGGCGAGTCGCTTCACCATGCTGACCTCAGTTTCCTCATCTGTAAAATGAGCTGGAGAAGGACAAGGCAAACCACTCCGATATCATTGCCAAGAAAACGCCAAATGGGGTGATGAAGAGTCGGACAGGACTGAACAAGATAGGGAACGGGTTTGGATGGCGAACTACAGCAGTTCAGAACCACTGGAATGTGGAGAATGTGGCCAGGTAGGAATTTATCCATCATTAAGTGAAAAATTTAGAGAGATTTTCAAAGGACAGAAACAAGAACAATGAAGTTAAAAAAAAAAAAACGATTAACTTTCTCCAAGGAGAAAATATCTCTTTACACTAAAGGCCTCTAATAGTTAATGATGAAGTTAATAGCAGTTTAGAATCACCAATCTAAACAATGGAGAACATAAGCTCCTTTAGGGCAGGATCTGTCTTTTTTCCGCCTCTGTATGCCCCATACCTTGCACGGTACCTGGAATACAATTAGACTAGATTGAATTTAGATTCATCAGCTTTGAGAAAAGGTGACAAAATGATGATGTGACAAGTGTCTGTAGATTATATTCCCCAACCCCTAAGAGTTGTCAAAAGGGTCACTGAGGGCAAGAGTGATCATTAGCACCTCCATGCTGGGAAGCATAATTGGAAAGAATAAATGGTGGGGTAATATATCTGAAATGAAGGAAAAACCACCCACCTTCACCAGCATTTAGAACCTACGCGATCATTTCAGCAGCCAAGGGTTAGCCTGGGTCAAAGAGACGAGCCCCGGTTAAACCATTCCCCAAAGAATGCCCTGTGAGAACTGCCAGGAAGCTTAATATCCAGCTACTTGCCGTGAATGATGAGTCCCTCATCTCTGCGTTGACAGTACAGGCGAAAAGCCTCTTCCAGTTCCATTTGAGAAGATATGGTACATGGGTCACCTAATGAAATGGAAAAACAAGGCAAGAGATACCACGTAAACTGGGCGCTCTATGGGATGCTGATGTTCAGCAATACCACTGTTATCAGGAATCTCAAGAGGTGGAAGGAATTCCAGAAGCCACTTAGTCAAACCCCTCCATGAGCAAGAATCCCTGTACCACATACCCACATGTGGTCTTCAGGGCTCTGCTCAAAGACCTTGAAGGAGAGGAAAACTCTCCACCTCTTGAGGTGGCCCATTCCATTACGGACAGCTCTCATGGTTACCAAGTTAGTGGGATCCACCCTCCGCAATTTGTGCCCCTTGTTCCTGGTTCTGCCTCCTGGGGGCCAAATATAATAAGTCAAATCTCTATTTCACAGGACATCCCTTCAAATATTCAAGTCCCCTCCAAGTCCTTCTTCAGGATAAACACCCCCACTTTCTTCAGCAGGCTTTTATGGAAAACCAAAAGGCAAAATGAAGAAGTGGACAGTCAGCCAGAATTAGAGTCAGGAAGGACTGGGTTCAAGTCATACCTCAGAAACTTACTGTGTGATCTTGTCACCCAACCTCTCTGGGCCTGTTTCCTTGCCTATAAAATGATGGGGTTGGACTCAAAGACCTTTAAAGTCCCTCCCAGCACTAAAGCTATGGTCCTATGATCTTGGGGCACTTTACCATCCTGGGTGCCATGAAGCTTACCAGCATCCTTCCTAAAACACAGTGCCCACAACTGAACCCACTACTCCATATGGGAGGGGTGTTTTCGTGGAGAAGCCCAATGGCAGTTTGAGATCTAGAGATGTCACAGTCATCATCCAGCACAATGAAAAGCCAGATTCCATTATAAGAGTCAGCAAGGCATACGCTTCGGAGCCGGGAGGGACCTCCAAGGTCAAGTCAGGCGCCCACATCTTACAGAGGAGGGTACACACCTGGAGAAGGGAAGTCATTGCCTATGGTCTACATAGCGATAAATGGCTGAGCAAGGTTCAAAGCTGGATCCTCTGACTCCAAATGCATCGCTCCTACCCTACTATGGTGCCCTCTCCTTCTAAATTCTACAATCCAATGACCTAGCTCAGAGAAAATGAAAACAATGTTTTAAAAAATACACTTGTTTTTTTGGAGGAGGAAATCTAAGAATGAATTTTAAAAGGAGGGGAGAGGAATAGTCTCAGTCCATGGAGTCGAGACCAGGGATGGGGAATCTCAGGCCTCAAGGCCACATGTGGCCCTCTAGCTCCTCAAGGGTGACTAACTTCAAACTCCACAGAACAAATCCCCTTCACAAAAAATTTGCTCTGTAAAACTTGGGCTCAACCGAAAGACCACACCCGAAGACCTAGAACACACGTGGCCCCAAGGCCGCAGGTTCCCCACCCTGGTCTGGACCAATGTTCATCCTGGTAGAAGACCCCTGCTACCCAAGAAGACTGGCTCTCTGACTTATCTATAGCTCACTGTCAGAGAGTTGCCTGGAGCTCTAGAGCTTACATTATCTGTCCAGTTTTGGACAGCCAGAGCCCAGGGTTGTGCCTCAAAAGCAGGTCTTCCTAACTCCGAGACGAGCCCTCCGCCGACTAAGCCACACTACCTCTTATTAGGAAATATGCCAATAGAAAGTGGCTGCCACTGAATCACTCAATCCCATGAAGCCCAAGGTCGGAGGAAAAATGTCTGGGTCTATCTGATGTCCTTTCCCTTCCAGGTATAGCTGTGAAAAGGACACTCAAAGTGCTTCTACATCCTGGGATTACTTGGGGAAGGAAAAAAAGGAGTGTTTTAGTCTTTGATCTGATGCAGATCTACCCTGGCTAAGGCCAGCAGAGGGACTCTCAAAAGAGGCAGCCTCCGCAAGGAGCACACCTGGCCTGGAAGGAAAGGAAGCATCAACAGATGCATGAGGACATTTCAAGAATTCGGATACAGATAAGCAAAAGGAACGCCAAATATTGACAAGCAAGAGCCTGGGAAGGGAAGTGTCTACAAACCCAATGACTGTGACTGAGATCAAGAAACAATCTAGAGTGAGCAGGGAACAGCGGGGAGAGAGCCAGGCCTGGAATCAGGGAGACTTGGGCTCAAGGGCTGCCCCTAATACATGCGGGCTGTGTGCCCCCAGGCAACTCTCTAACTCTCTGGGCCTCAGCTTCTCTCATCCACAGAATAATCCCCTATAACAAATAATGGAGGGGAGGGAAGAAGGAAAGGAGAGGAAAAAAGAGAAGAGGAGGAGGAGCAGAAGAGAAGAAAGGAGAGAAGAGAAGAGAGACGAGAAGGAAGAGGGACAACAGAGGAGAGGACAGGACAGGACAGGACAGGAGAGGAGGAAGAGAAGAAAGGAGAAGAGAGAAGAAGGGTGGGGAGGGGAGGGGAGGCAGGTAGGTAAAGCCAACCAACTCACCAATGGAAGAGTTAAGAATATTCTCTCCCTTCTTTGGGTCCACACCTCCTTTGCTGATGGGGGACTATAGAGTACACTGTCAAAGTCAGATTATAAACTGAAAATAATAGTCATGGGCAGGTGACAAAGGTACTGTGATATATTCTATTAGAAAAAGCATTAGCCTCTGCGTCAGGAGACCTAGTTTCAAATCCATCTTGGTCAGGGTCATTTAATTTTCTAACCTGCCAAATGAAAAGGGCAGACTAGTCAAAGCCTCAGGATCCGAGTCCTCGAGCTAGAAGAAACCTTGGAAGCTGTTCGGTTCAACCCTCCCAGAAAACGGCGACCCCAAGTACAGGAATGACTAGTTCAGATTATAAGGGGAACAGGCCTCAGCACCCCATGTTCATTTAGCACTAACTCTCTGGGCCTCAGTTTCTTCACCCTCAAAAACAGGTATAATACAACCCCCAATCACTCTCTGGGACAGGGGAAAAGGCGCGAGGCTGCTGTGAGAAAAGCATTTGGTCTCAAGCAATCCTCCAGGAATGTAAGCTGTTATATTCAGTCTGGAATAAGGAAGTCAGTCCTGTCCAACCATTCATGATCCCATTTGCGGTTTTCTGGGCAGAGACACTGGAGTGGTTTTGCCATGTCCTTCTCCGGCTCATTTTACAGATGAGGAAACTGAGGCAAACAGGGTGAAATGACTTGCCCAGGGTCACACAGCTAATGGCTTGCTTTTCCTTCTCCAGCTCATTTGACAGATGAGGAAACTGAGGCAAACAGGGTGAAGTGACTTGCCCAGCGTCACACAGCTAGTGGTTTGCCATTTCCTTCTCCAGCTCATTTGACAGATGAGGAAACTGAGGCAAACAGGGTGAAGTGACTTGCCCGGGGTCACATGACCAGTAAATGCCTGAGGCTGGATTTGAATTCAGATGCTCCCGATTCCAGGGCCAGCATTCTATCTACTGTGCCACCCAGCTGCCCCCGGAGTAAGGAAGATCTCAGCGCAAATCCCACCTAAAGACATTTACTAGCTATGGGACCTCGGAAGAAACTTGACCATCATCTGCCTCATTTTCCCAACTGCAAAATAGGGGTAATAATCTCACCTGCCTCCAAGGGTTGTTGTGAAGACCAAATGTGATGACAATTGTAAAGCAGTTATCAGCACAATGCCTGGCACATAGTAGGTACTACAGAAATATTTATTCCCTTCCCCCTTCCTCCAGCTTGGGTACCCATGTCAAGAGCCTGTGCCAACACTAATGTCCAGCAACCCAAGAAAAGTAAAATGAGTTACCCAGGGTCACCCGGCCAGTGTCAGACCCAGGACTGGAACCCAGGTCTTCCTAGCTTTCAAGGCCGGCTGTCTACACCGCACTGCCTTTCCTGTCATTATGATTATTCCTTATTTCCTGCGGCCTGCAAGGTCCTCGAGGCACGATAACCTCAGGATCTAGAAACAAGGTCACAAAAGTCTAGTGATGCTATTTTAAAAATCAGTGCAAGATGAATGGCTGGGTCGGTCAGCGGCGCAGATAAGCAGCCAGGCACAGGTAAGCAGCGGGGCGCTGCGAGCGGAGACGCTGATGAGTCTGTTTGAAAGCATCAGTCTGCTCCTCCACAACTTGACCAGTGTGTAAATTAATTCAATGCGAAGTTACACGTGGAAGTTATATGGGATTCCATGCTGTCTTGGGGAAGGAGGGGGGAGGGAGGGAAGAAAACCTGGAACTCAAAATTATGTAGAACCTTGTGTTGTAAACTAAAAATAATAAAAAAAAATAAAATAAAAAACATCAGTCTGAGCGGAGCTCTCAGGGACACGCCACACTGAGGCATGCGGGAGGTTAACAGAGGCAGAGACTCAGGGCGATGTTCTGGGCCATGACAACATGCTATCAGGGGTTCCTTCGAGGATACCCAGCTAGCAGGGATGACCGAACACGGGGGTCTGGAGTCAGGGAGACCTCAATTCAAATCTTGACAATAGATACTAACTAGATGTGTGACCCTGCGCGAGCCACTTAACCACTACCTGCCTCAGTTTCCAAAAGGGGAATTATAATAGCAATAATACTTTCTAGGGTTGTATTGAGAGTCAAATCAGATATGTGCAAAATGCTCTGTAAGCATTATCTAAATGCAAGGGAACAAGGCTGTCACCATCAGATGGAAGAGGGGCTGGCTTTTTTCTGCTTGGCCTCAGAGGGCAGAACTAGGAAAAAAGAGGGAAAGCCGCAAAGACTGAGTATGGAAATGTTTAACGTGATTGCCCATGTATAACCTGTGTCAGATTGCTTGCTATCTTGGTGGGGGGCAGGAGGGGAAGAAAAATTTGGAACCCAAAATTTTATTAAAAATAAATGTTGAAAACTATCTTTACATGGAATTGGAAAAAATTAAACACCATATATATTTTTAAAAAGAGATAGATGGAGGTTCCATGTGAGGAAAAACTTCATAACTAAGAAAGGTTCCTCTCAATACAATGGGCTGTTTTGGGGGGAGGGGAGTTCTCTCTCCCTGGAGGTCACCCAGAGGAGATCAATTGACCACTTGTCAGGTAAGCCGATTCTTGTTCAGATATGTGTTGGCATAGATGCTTTCTCAAGTCCCTTCCAGCTCAGAGATTTTGAGACTTGGAAGTCTGTCCAAGATGGCATAGGCCGGTCCAGTTGGTGGGGAATTCCCCATCACTGGAGGGGATCCAGGGGAGGATGTGGCGGGGATGGGAAGCCTTCTGATGCCCCTGCTAACTGGGAGGTCATGTGACAAGGGATCAGCTGGGTGAGTAAGTCATCATGGCAGAATGATGAGACTTGAGACGAAAAGGGCCAGAAAGTAACAACTCAATGGTATTGTCTCCAGGACAGCCCTGACAAGCCAACGGGAAGACCTCAACACTTCCGTGAACCTGCTAGTAAGGCTCGACAACAAGCTCCATTCCAGTCTACTCCCGCAAGGATGTCACAGATCCGAGTTACCAGGCAACCTTCTATTATTAATGCGGCTTTTACAAGAAGACTCTGGTGGGGAAGAGTCTGTGCTGAAGAGCCCCACCTTTGTGACCCACTCAGTGCTGCTATTTCTACTTATAAATTAAGTAAATTCACATCACAATTTAACTGTCACCAAGTCTTACAATTGAAAGGAACCCCAGGGGCCACAGACTCCAAACCCTCCCAGAACAAAACCCTCCTCTGCAGTGTGACTGAAAAATGATCCACCAGCATCGAGGTGCCCATGATGTCCCCGGGCAGCCCATGCCATGGTAAACTGGCACTATCATCCTAAACAACAGCTAGCATTTATATAGCAAAGCACTTTAAATATGTTATCCTGTCTAATCTTCATGACAACATGGAAAGGGAGGTGCCAGTATTATCCCCATTTTATAGATGAGGAAACTGAGGCAAGCATAGGTTAAATGACTTGCCCAGGGCCATATAGTTAGGCAGTATCTGACGCTGGATTTGAATTCTGATCTTCCTGACTCTAGGTACGGCTGAGACCTAAAAGAAGCAAGTCCATGTGCTTTTTCTGTGTCCATGAAACAAAAAAGTTAAGAAACCCTGTTCCTGCAAGCAGGATCATTTCTACAGATTGTTCCCTGGATGCCATCCTACACCCTGTGCTTCTCTGAAGGTGACATAAGATCACTGGGCAAATGACTTGGCCAGGGTCACACATGTAGTGATTGGGGCAGGATCTGAACTCAGGTCTTCCTGACTACAGGTCTGGTGCTCCATCTACTTTGACACTTGGCTGCCCCAAGAAGAGCACTGGACTTTCAATCAGATCCCCCCTCAACAAAAATACTAATTGTCTAAAATGAAGGAATGAAACATTTGTTAATCACTTACTGTATGCAAAGCACTATGCTAAGTGCAGTGGATATATATATATAAAGACAATCCCTGCCCTCAGGAAGTTCACATTCTAACGAGAGAGATAATACATATGGAAGGTTTGAAGTCAGATGGAAAGATCTCATAGTCCTTACGGTTCAGAGATAAGAGAGCATTAATGTTTCTTCTTCAATGTTGGTCCCACTAAGAAAATCCTATCAGTTTCTGATACAGACCCTTGGTGAGCCATCTGACCTCTTTGGGTCTCAGTTTCCTCATCTGTATAATGGGGACCACAATAGCACCTTCTTCTAGGGTTGTGTTAAGGATCAAATGAAATATTGTTTGTAAAGTGCTTTGCAAATTTTAAAGCCACAGAACAGCTCTAGATGCTATTATTATCATTATCACCACTACAAGTTTTGCAAACCTTAAAGCACTAAATAATTATGAGCTGATTGTTTTGTTTTGTTTGTTTCTTTTTGGTTTTTTGGAGGGGGAGGACAGGGCAACTGGGGTTAAGCGACTTACCCAAGGGCACATAGCTAATAAGTGTGTCAAGTGTCTGAGGCTGAATTTGAACTCAGGTCCTCCTGACTCCAGGGCTGGTGCTCTACTCACTGCGCCACTTACCTGCCCTGTGAGCTGGTTATTAAGTCAGAAGATCATCGATTTAGAGAGGGAAACTACCTTAGAAATCATTTAGTCCAACGCTCTCATTTTACAAAGTAGGAAACAGACCCAGACAGGTGATTTTTCCAAGGTCACACAGCTAGATAGCTACAGAATAGGGATTTGAACCCTTTGCTGCTACTATTATCCAACTAACATTCTTCACCTATCTATCCCGGGAAGCACACAGATTTGACACTTTAGGAAACACTAGCTGAATACAAGATCTCAGGGCAGAGCCGACGAGGACAAACCTTCATCATCGATCCATTTCAGGGTGATCGGCTGCTGCTGGTGTAAACTACACATCTCTCTCACTTCGTCACAAAGTTGGTCATAGGTCATAGAGGCATCCAGGTTGGTTATCAGCATGTCCCTGGGGGAAAGAGGAAAAGGAGAGGTGTTCAATATAAGAATATTCTTCCCTTGAGTCAGAGCCTTTTCCTGGAAGAGAACATCATGGGCGCCTTCCAGGCATGCCACTTATGGTTCTGAAGTATAAACCCTCAACACAAGTATGTGTTATAATAACAGTTATATTAGCCACTTACATTTTATGGAGAGATGAAATGGTTCATACAATGCTACCAGAAGAAACACAATGTTTTTTGAAAATTTATGGAGAATCCCGAGTGGTATGTGCTAATTATTATCAGATTTATTTTACACAAGGGGAAACTGAGACTCAGAGAAGCTAAGGGTGGTATATTGGAAGTCAGGGAAGGCCCTGGCTTTGAACTCTGCAGGTTCTCATTTTTGCCATTAAACTGGGAGCTTCTTGAGCACAGAGCCCTATTTTGGCCTTTTTTTTGTACCTCCTACCTTTAGCACAGGTGCTTGGCTCATGGCAGGTGCTTAATTAATAAATGCTTATTAGCTAGTTGACTTGAACTCTTTGCTTCCTAAAGTTGGATGACAAAGGCTTACAAGAAACTCAAAAAATCCAATGCCTGTGAGCTCTATTACCAGGCACATAGCCACTTGGTGAGCCTCACTTTCCTTACCTCTAAAATGGGTGCATTACTCATAGGACGGCTGCCTCATGACATTATTATGGGGTCCAAATAAGATAATGAAAGAAAAGGAGGAAATTGATTATAACATAAATGGATGATTATAACATAAATGGAAATAATAAAAAAAATTGGCTTGCCAATTTATGATGACAAGATTGGTCCTGGAAGAAGAAAAGAAAATAAACTTCTTCCTCAAATCTCATGGGATCAGCAAAGGATGATCCAATCATGAGCCGGAAGGAACCTCAGGCCACCCAGTCCAACCTGCTCATCTTACAGATGAGTATGGAAGGCTGCATTTGGTGTCAGACACAAGGGGTGACTCTTTGTCACGAAATAGGGCTCACTTGTAAGAGGAGAGAGGAGGGAGCTGGGAAATGAAGGTAATTGAAAAACAGAAGACAGCAATAAAAATTAGTGCTAAGACCATATAAGGGTACCCATCAGAGGAGACCAGTGGGCAACTCCAAGAAAGAAAATATCCACCTGGGAAAGAGCTAGAAACTAAAGGGGTGCTAATGAACTGGGTAAGGGAATGATGATGGAATGCTATCACAATGAGAAATGATGACAGAGCCAGTTTCAGAGAAACCCGGGAAGACATGTAAATGAACTGATGAAAAGTCAGGTGAGCAGAGCTTATGATATTATTATATTAATATGTGATATATTAATTATTAATGTAATATATTAATATTACAGCTGCATTTCTATAGCCAGGCCCTATGCACTTTACAAATCTTCTCTCACTTTCTAAGAGTGTTTCCATTCTGGCAGAAGGATACAATTGTTCATAGACAATAATGATAGCTAACAATTATATAGTGCTTACTATGGGCCAGGCACAGCACTCAGGGCTTTACAATTATTATCTCATTTGATTTTCACAACTACCTGAAAGGTAGGTGCTATTATCACCATTTTACAGCTGAAGAAACTAAGACAGAGTAAGAGACTTGCCCAGGGTCACACAGTTAGTAAATATCTAAAGCTGGATTTGAACTCAGGTCTTTCTGACTCCAGGTCCAATGCTCCATCCACTTCACCACCCAGCTGCCTCAAGGCCACATTTGGCCTTCTAGGTCCTCAAGTGCAGTACAAGTTTTCAGGGGATTTGTTCTGTGAAATTTGGATTCAGTCAAAGGGCCCCACTCAAGGACCTAGAGGGCCACATGTGACCTGGAAGCCAAATGGTTCCCCACCAGCGATTTCTACAGAAACAGCAACACTGTTCACCTCAAAGCAAACAAGCAAGAGATCACAATTATCAACCACAATTCCAGAGATCTATGATGAACCATGCTAGAGTGAAAGGAAGGAAACCATGACTGAGTGAAAGGAAGGGAAGAAACATGTATTAAGCATCTACTATGCACCACCAGGGCAGCTAGGTGGCATGGTAGATAAGAGTGCCAGACTTAGAGTCAGGACGAACTGAGTTCGAATCCTGCCTCAGACACTAGCTGTGTGACCCTGGGTAGATCATTTTACCCTGTTTGCCTCAGTTTCCTCATCTGTAAAATGAGCTGGAAAAAGAAATGGCAAGCCACTCCAATGTCTCTTCCAAGAAACTCCCCCACCCCAAAAAAGGGGTCTCAGAGTCAGACAGAACTAAAAAATGACTAAATAACAAGCACTTCACAAATATTATCTCATTTCATCCTCTCAAAATCCCTGTAAGGTAAATCCTACTATTATGATTATTTTACAGACAGAAACTGAGGCAGAATTTAAGTGACTTGCCCAGGGTCATTCAGCTAGTGAACTGAACGCAGGACTTCCTGACTCTAAGCCTGGTGCTCTACCCACCAAACCACATAGCTTCCACTCAATTGGACCAAGGGCGCAGCTTGAGACTTTTTTGGATATGATCAATGCTCAGTTTTTCCTCAACCATATGTTTCAGTAATTTTCTTTCCTTTTTTTTTAATGAGAGGGAGAAGTAGGAGAGAGGAAAGATTTTGATTTATTTTCTTTTTGTAAGTGAAAAAAAACCCTAAATTTTAAAAACTCCAACAGATATAGATTGGCAACTGGTCTCTAACTTCTAGCCTTAGGGCATAGGTTGGCACAAATCAGAACTCCAAAGTCCCAGGTAAGAGAGAATCACCCCTATAAAAAGACCTTTTTATATTGCAAGAGCCCAATAATAACCCTAAGAGAAAAGGTCTAGGCTTTCTTTAGGATTTGTTTCATCACCAAAGGCAGAGGCAATCCCAGGAAGGGAAACTCCCTTCCCACTGCTTGCATTCTCAGACATAGCCACTAAAGGTCAGGAACAGGCCTCGAATCTAGAAAAGTCTTCGCTACTGTCAAATGCCTCCATATCAGAAAGTGACCTGATTTCATTCGTGGAAAAGACATTGAAGAAGAGACAGTATGATCTGTTTTGCTGCTTCACTCTAAGGACCATGAGACCTGTCCAGAGAGTGTTTGCTGGGCCTGGAATCAGGAAGACCTGAGTTCAAATCTAGCCTCAGACAATGATTCCCTGGGACTGTTGGCCTCAGTTTCTTCAACTATAAAAGGGGGAATAATTAATAATAATACCTACCTTTCTCATTGTTGTTTGGAGGATCACAGAAGGCATTATTTGTTTCATATATATATACACACACATATATATGTATATATGTACATACGCACATTATTTATATATGAAATATATACCTATAATGCTTGACATATAGTAGAAGCTATATAAATGCTTATTCCCCTCCCTTAACTTCTCTTACTTGAAGCTAAAATCTTCCACAGATGTTATCTCCCCTGTTAGAATGTGAGCTCCTTGAGAACAGAGACTGGTCTTACTTTTCTCCAATGTTTTGTACCCGGTAAGTACTTAATCAATGTCTCATTCATTTTCATTCCTAGTCCAGCTCTCTATCCACAACCCCCACCCATTCAGGTTCTCATTAATCCCACTTTTCAGAGGAGAAAACTAAGGTTCAGTTAGGTCAATTTCTTCCTGGGTGAGAAGGATTTGAAGGGAAGAGAAATTAAAGTTGTTTGTTCCCAGAGGACAGAGCCATGAGCCATGAGGGGAAAATGTAACAGCACAGTTGGCCTTTGTGTCAGGGAGAGCTGCCCCAAGTAGACTGGGCTGCCCCAGAGAGCTCGTGCTTGCTGCCCCACTGAAGGTCTTCAAGGAGATTTGCTGACCACTTATCAGTAGGGTATAATGGAGATTCCTTTGGTCAAAGAATGGGTTGGAACAGAACAGGCTTCTTAAGCTAGGATCCATTTTGGTTTAATATTTTGAGAACTGCATTTCAACTAATTGGTTTCCTTGGTAACCCTATGCATTTTGTTTTATATATTTATAAACACGATTCTGAGAAGGGCCTAACCTTTTACCAGATCATCCAAGGGGTCCAGAACACAAAAAGGTGGAAGAATCATGGACTAGATGGCCCCCAAGATCCCTTCCAATTGTCATATTCTATGATCCTATGAAAGAGGGACAGCTAGGTGGTATGGTAGATAGAGTGCCTCGCCTGGAGTTGGGAAGACCTGAGTTCAAATCCTAGCTATGTGACCGTGGGCAAGTCATATCACTCTGTTTGCTTCAGTTTCCTTATCTGTAAAATGAGCTGGAAAAGGAAATGGCAAACCACTCTAGTATCTCTCCCAACAAATCCCCAAATAGTCATAAAGACTTGAACACCACTGAACAACAAACATTAATGATGAAAATGAAGGCAGCTGGAGGATATGAGGAGCTGGGTCCGAGAAAGCTCTAAATCTTGTAATGACTTGTCTGACTACGGCCAATCAGAAGCAGGATCCGGCCCCCTCCTTATCCTGACTCTTTCCAGTATTCTAGCCACTAAACGATGCTGCCTCTCCAATAATCCAACTCCAGAAACGCTGATCTGGCACTGACCACGTTCAAAGTCCTGTGATGAGTGCAGTTAAGTTGCGACACCTCAAACAATTTGAAAGGAAGTACCTTAAGGAAGAACTTTCTGTACTGACAGATTCCACCCAATCCCCTGTTTATTCCAAGCAGAAACTAAACAGCGTCAGCATTGTGTGCGTGCTTGGGTAGACCCCCTAGTGGCCAAGCATCTGACTGCACTCACTCTTCAGCATCGAGGGACATGGCATCAGTGATTGGTATGCAGGGTCCAAGTTAAGGGGGGTGAAGGGGAAATAGGATGAGGAAAGTCATTGGTGTATAGGTGATCTCGGCTCTACAAATGAATTTCTAAGACATATGCAGTCTTCTTTATTCAGAGGTTCTTTATTCAGAGGAGCCAGCTGTAAATGGAAACCCAAAGAGTGCAGTCAGCTAATCCCTACCCGGGGGGTTAACAGGCCATGAACGGGAAAGAAAGCCACAGCAAGGGCAAAGGAATAGGAGCAAGAAGGGATTAAGTCTGAGTCTGTGTGTCTGCTTAAACGTCTGGGAGGAGAACCATAATATCAAAGACTGAGAGCTGGAATGGAGCCCAGGGAGGTCAGAGAGGCGAACTCCTCTCACAGTAGTACCAAGGAGGAAACTGAGGCCCAGATGTTACAAAGTAAACAGCTGATGTGTGAAGCCTGATCTTCTCCCAAGGCCCCTCAATCTACCAGGCCCTGGGAATCCCAAACCAAAAAGGAAGCAGTCTCCTCCCTCTGGAAGGAGTGATAACAAGTATCTGATGAGAAAATACAAAGTATATACAAAGTGATTTCAAAAAGGAGAGGGGTGAAATTAGGAAAGCCTTCTAGGAGGAGGTGGTACAAAAACAGTGCTTTGACAGAAGCCTGGGATTGGAAGAGGCTGAAGTGAGGAGAAAGAGCATTCCAGGCGTGGGAATATCCTGATGGAGCAAAGGATCCTGGGGCCATGGAGTAGGACAGAGTCGGGGCATAAGCCCCTGGTGGAGGGGGCAGTTTGATTTCTGCTGTTCTTTTCATTTACATCAATTCAAGAGTCTTTCCAAATTCAATCAGGTTCCCAGAAACATTTGTGAAACCAGACACCGTGCTGGTTCTGTCTGCGCAGTGTGCTGGGTTCTGGTGCTTACATTCTACCATGGGGAGGTTAGGGGAGGGGCAGGGGGAATAACATGTACCCAGAAAGTAAAAGCAAGATAATTTCAGGATGGAAGCTAATTTTTTTTCCCTAAAGCAGTGTTCCGACCATGTCACCAACAATTTCCGTGGCTCCCTAGAGCTGGGGATCAAATAGAAATTCATTTGTTTTAACTTTCAAAGCCCCTCTTTCCAGCCCCCCAGATACTACTACCATCTAGAACAGTGATCTAGCCAAACCAGTTTTTTACTCTCTTGTTCACATATAACACTCATGTCCCACCTCTGTGCCTCTGAACTGCTCCTGCCCCCATGCCTGGAATGTCCTCTCTCCTTACTTCTTTACCTCATAGAGTCTAGTTCTTCCTTTTTGCACTATCTTCTACACAAGCATTTCCTCATTCTCCCATCACTGACCTCTCCCCCAAGCTACCTTAGATTTAACAGCTTTGTATATATTCATCTTTATTCACCTATTATCCATACTAGTTACAGTTACAAAAACTCCATTGATGGCAGAGACTGTTGCTATTTTGTCTTTGCAGTCTCAGTTCATGATCAATTTGTTGTTGCTATAGAGTTGTTTCAGATATGCCCCACTCTTTGTGACCTCATTTGGGGTTTTCTTAGCAAAGACACTGTCTTTGCCATTTCCTTCTACAGCCCATTTACAGATGAGGAAACTGAGGCAAACAGGGTGAAGTGACCTGCCCAGGGTCACACAGCTAGGAAGTGACTGAGGCTGGATTTGAACTCAGAGAGATAAGTCTTCCTAACTGTGCCACCTAGCTGCAAGACTAGTCAAAGACAGAAATGCAGAGCTAATTTGGGGAGAATAGACAGGAAATCTGGTCCTAAATAGACAAAGAGGCTGTTTCTTTGCTTAGACCCATAAGTAGTCAGGTGGGAAACTCCCTCCTTTAATGGGTCTCAGAGAGTGTGTAGGGGGATTTTCAAGTGAAGTAACTAGCCCATGATTCATTCAATCAATCTAGCCATTTATTAAGCACCAACTAAGTTCCAGGAATAGAGGCAAAGAGGACTCCCTGCCCTCAAGGACCTTACAATTTAATAGGGGAGGATGACAGGCAAACAAATCTATTCAAAGCAGGCTATATACAGGATAAACAGGAGATAATTAAGAGAGGGGAGGCCCAGAAATTAAAGAGGGGTGAGGAAGGCTTCCAGGAGGTGAGATTTTAGTTGGAACTTAAGGGAAGGGAGATCTGTAGGCAGAGGGGAGGAGAGAGAATTACAGACGCCTAACCAATATATCTGAGAGGCAGGATTTGAACTCAAATACTCCTGACTCAGGAGGTCAAACCTATAATTTCTGTCATTTTGCCTTCTCCTAACAAGGTGGTGGTGCTCTTCAGTCATGCCTGACTCTTCATGACCCCATTTGGAGTTTTCTTGGCAAAAAGACTCAAGTGGTTTGCCATTTCCTTCTCCAGTTCATTTTTACAGATGAGGAAACTGAGGTAAGTGAGGTTAAGTGACTTGTCCAGGGTCACTCAGAAGTATCTGAGGGCCTAACAATGAGGGCTATCTAAAAGGAGGATGAGTTGCCTCAGGAGATTATCGATGGCCTAGAGGTGTTTGGGCAAAGGTCAGAGGTCCTCTTGGCTGCTAGGCTGAAGAGAGAAAACTCTCCTGTTCATGTATCCCCTTAACCACTCACACCCCCAATCTCATGCCTCCAGATGTTACAAGACATTGGAAACCCAGTCCAGGGTCCTTAAAAAAAGAAATGAAAATCTAAGGACTGAGTGATGGCCTTGTCCAATAACAGAAAAAAAACACAAGAACCATGTTAACACCCTTTACTAGCGGATGAATTGACCATAAAGGGCTTAGCACAGTGCTTGGCACATAGTAAGCTTTATAAGGGTTAGTTGTTATTAGTATTAGTCTTATCAAGATCCGAATCAGGTCTGTGTCACCCACAATTTAGATAAGGGCGCTGTCATTCTAGTCATATATGTGTTATGTATGCATGCATATGCGTATATATGTATGTGCATATGCACTTTTATCCATTCCACATCACAACTTTCTCCACTTTGGTTTCCCTCTACCAAGGGTCTGCAGAAGAAATTAAGTGGGAATTTTTTTGGCAGTTTTGCTTCAGACAACGCTAGAAGGCCAAAAGACAACAATGACCTAACGACCAAATACTTAACCCAATTTTTACAATAAAATACTGTAAATGCCCCATAAAAGAAAAAGAAAAAAAATTCAGTCTTCTTGGTATGGAGGGCCAAAAAATTTTAGGTGATTTTCCAGATCTTGGGGGAGGGGCCACAGGGCCCTAAACTTTGAGGAGTGGAAGACAGACTCTCACTCTCCCTCTCTTCCCCCTCCCCCCTTTTTCTCTTACCCAGATGGTGGCCTAGCTTTAGAATGCTCAGTGTTGACCTGCAGAACTGACTCTACTGGCTTCTTCAAAGAATGAGCTGAATAGGCATTTGGGGCACACCCATATTTCTTCCCTGCACCCAAGCCCCTTCCTCTCTTATGTAGCACCACAGAGATATTTGCAATGGGTACTCCATAGTCCTCTCAGTTTCCCCCTTCCCCAGAAGGGCACCCTACATTTTAAGGCAGGTACTGCCAGAAATGGGGCCCTCCAGAGAAGGGAGGGCAGGATGAAGAGCCTCAAGCCTTTTCAATTCCATAACCATGAAGCACATAATACCTACAGAGAAGAGATGTTGAGTTATAGTAAAGAGACAACTTCAGAGCCAGAAAGATCTGGACTCAAGTCCTATCTCTGAGACAGTAATGGTTTGTGACCCTGGGGAAAAAAATCACTTAAACTCTCAGGGCCCTCAGGCAACCCTCTGAGACTATATAAATTGCAGAGAAAGCCTCAGCCTTCCAGAGGAAGAGGAAAGTTCCTCATTCCTGGTTCTCAAAACCAGAAACTAAGGCCTGAGGCCCACGGCTAGCTGCTGCCCAGAAGCAATGCAATAAACTTTATTTTAAAAAAATGAAAAACCATTCTTCACTTGCAGGAAGTACAAAAGTAGACAGCAGCCCCCAGCCCCATACTAAAAATAGGCCCACACCTCATCCCGCGGTTTGGTGCCTCCGTCTCAGGTCCATCCTCCACACAGCTGCCAAAGTCATATTCCTAAAAACCAGGATCAAACATAAAATCCTGTTTGGCATTCAAAGCCCTTCTTCATAACCTGGACACTCCCTCTACCTTTACAATCTTCTTACCCTTTTCCCTTTCTTCTTTCCCCTCCCTCCTTTCAATTAGGCAGTATCCTACCCTTACCTGCAGGTGCTCTGCCCAAAGGAATGTAAGTTTTGATCACTCAAATCTCACAAGAGATTTGTGGGCTAAATTTCTTAAGGACCTTGCCTAAAACCCAAATTATTCTAATTAACTGACCAACAATAGGTCCCAGTCCAAGCCACACTCGGTCATTGTTTGGGTCCCTATTGCTCAGAATAAAAGTAAACAGCAACTATTTCTATTTAGTTAGAAGCCCTGAGGATCTTACTCTCCCAAACGTTTTTTTTTTTAAACTAGGCAAAATAGGCCATTTGGTGCCACATTTCTCACTTAGCCTTAAAATTGAGACCTAGCAAAGATTAGCTTAAAAAGGCCAAGGTCTCCCACTGCATCCAAGACTATCTCTAGTTGTCCTGATCTATATCTGGCCAATGGACCCAGAGAAAGTTGAGGCTGGTGTCTTTGCACAGCTCTCCCTCGCTTAAATCAAATCCACTTGCACCGACATGGCACCCCCTCCCTGATGTCATGGTCCTCTTTGACAAAGAACAGTACTTTATACCACCCCACCAGGTGCTCTCCTATCTAGTGACACTGGCCTCTTTGCATGGCTCGGATAAGACCCTTCATCTCCTGACTCCAGGAATTTTTCCTGGCACGGCTGGAATGCTCTCCCTCTTCCTCATCTCTGCTTTTTCACTTCCCAGGATTCCTTCAAACCCCAGCTAAAATCCCACCTTCTTCAGGAAGCCTTTCCTGATCCTTCTCACCTCTAGCGCTTTCCCAGGACTGACTTTCATTTATCAAGTGCACATCTTTTTTAATAATAAGAATAGTTAGCAATTATATAGCAACGACTACGTGCCAGATACTGTCCTGAGCACTTCACAAATCTCATCTCATTTGATATTCACCACAACCCTGAGACATAAGTGCCACCATTATCCAGTTGAGAAAACTGAGGTACACAGAAGTTAAGTGACTTGCCCAGGATCACACAGCTACTCAGTGTCTAAGGTCTTCCTGACTTCAGGGTCAGCCTCTATCCACAGCTCCACCTACCTGCCCAAAAGACCTTTTAGGTGTGGTCTTCTCTCCATTAGAATATAAATGCCTTAAGAACCAATCTTTCTAGGGGCAGAGCCAAGATGGCGCTGGGAAGCAGTGACTGGCGTGAGCTCCCCACCAAGTCCCTCCAAAAACCTATAAAAAAAAATGGCTCTGAACCAATTCTAGAGCTGCAGAACCCACCAAGTGGCAGAGGGAAGCAGGGCCCCAGCCCAGGACAGCCTGGACGGTCTCTGGGTAAGGTCTGTCTCGCACGGAACTCCCAGCTCCCAGCTGAGGGGAGCAGAGCTCAGCCCAGCGTGAGCGGCACGGACGACCAGACCAGGAGCCAAGCGGAGAGTGCCCTACATTCTTGAATTACTGAGCTGTGGCATCTACCAGACCTCTCAACCCACAAAGAGCAAAGACAACAGAGAAGGTTAGTGGGAAAAGCTGCGGGACTGAGTTTGCAGTTTGGCTACTGCCCCTGGGGTAGCGGAGGTGGAGCAGCTTTAGAACTACCACTGCAGTTGTTTCTGGCCCCAGGCCCACCTGGTGGGAGGAAGTAAGTGGCTGATCAGAGCAGGAGTGAAGAGCCTGCTGAAGATTTAAGCCCAGTCCAGGT
>CM053622.1:795605157-795653707 GCA_028646595.1 Phalanger gymnotis | reverse complement strand
GAGGGTGGATGGGAAGGGAAGAGGGGAGAGAATTTGGATCTCAAGGTTTTAAAAAAATAGATGTTCAAAAGTAAAAAAGTTTTTTTTTTTCATGCAACTAGAAAATAAGATGCACAGGCAATGGGGCATAGAGATTTATCTTGCCCTACAAGAAAGGAAGGGAAAGGGGGATGGGAGGGGAATGGGGTGACGGAAGGGAATGGGGTGACGGAGGGGAGGGCAGACTGGGGAACAGGGCAACCAGAATGTACGCCATCTTGGAGTGGGGGGGAGGAAATGGGGAGAAAATTTGTAATTCAAACACCTGTGAAAATCAATGCTGAAAACCAAACATGTTAAAAATAAACTAAAATTAAAAAAAAAAAGAACCAATCTTTCTTTTTGTCATCCTTCCCCTCCCCCAAAAAACCCAGGAGAAACAGACTTGACTTCTGTCACAAGGCTGGTCCCTTCAGTCCCTTAGGCAAGGCAATAGTGGCTAGTGTCATAATCTCACTTGATCCTCACCCTAGGAGGTAGGTGTTGTTATTATCCTCATCTTAGGGATGAGGAAACTGAGGCAAACAGGCAGTGTTGACCTAGGCCTCTCCCTCAGACCATCCACTGCACATTGGCTACCCAGCCCTGAGAGCTCTGTCCTCCCTGCACCCAATCCACCACTCAGTGTTTGTTGTTAGCCCCAATTAGAGTCCAACTGGCAGAATTCCAGGCAGAGATTTTGAGACAGGGAAACTTATAAGTATCCCACAAATTAGAACTCACTAATTCTATAAGGCTGGTTTTGGGGAGGGAGGAGAGAAAGAGTAAAAAAAAAAATCTTGGTGGGGTTAGGGGGAAATCAGCCCTACCTTCATCCCACAGCTCAGGGCCAGTCTCTTGGCCTATCCTTTTCCCCCTCTGAAGCCTGAGGTCAAGGCAGGCAGATGACTGGACTGGAGGCAACAAATGTTTACTAAGTGAGCTCGTGGGATGTCATGACGAAAGTCACCTGGGTGTGGCCATGGAGGAGCTGACTACATTTGGATTTATTGGGTGGATCCAACCTATAGATAAATAAAGTCTATTTAAAGTAAATAGAGAGACCAATGGAGGGGGTGGGGGAGGTGGAAATCAAGGTCTTCTAGTAAGAGTGGCACTTGAACTGGAAGGGAGGGACAGATTCTAAGAGTTAGAGGGAAGGACCTAGAGCATTCTAGGCCTGGGGGAAAGCCTTGACAAAGTATGGTGGCTGGAGATAGGATACCCAGGATGGGCAACAGCAAGGAGGCCCTTTAGCTTGGGAAATAAAATGCTTGAGAGGAAATAATGTGAAATAGGCCGCAAAAAAAAGGCCAGAGCCAGACTGCGGCAGGGCTTTAAATGCCCAACAATGGGGCTAAGATTTCATCCCAGGGCAACAAGGAGTCACTGAGGCTTAGTGGGATGAATATCATGTCCCAAACTAAAGATATTCATCAAAATCAAAAGTTACAAAAGAAAAGGATTATTTGGGCAGTTATGTGGAGAGGAAAGGCTGGATGCAGGAGATCAGGTCAGAGATAAGAGTCCAGATGAGAAGTGATAAGGTAGTGGCTGTGGCAGTGGGAGCAAAGGGGAAACTTTAGAGTGTAGAGAAACATCGTAAAGACAAGATCTGGCAACTGATTCACGATGTGGGAATGACAGAGAGAAGAGTCAAGGATGACTAGGAAGCTTTGAACTTAGGTGACTGGAAGGATGGTGGTCCCCTCAACAGGAGGGTAGAAAGTGGCTCTGGTTGTTGTTGGTGGTGGTGGTGGTTGAGTCATTGCAGTCATGCCTGACTTGCCTTGACTTTTTCTTGGCAAAGATACCTAAGTAGTTTGCTATTTCCCTCTCCAACTCATTTTATGGATGAAGAAATTATGGCAAACAGAGTTAAGACACTTGCCCAGAGTCACACAGGTAGGAAGTAGCTGAGATTGGACTTGAACTCAGACCTTCCTGACTCCAGGTCCTGGGGCTCTATCCACTACACTACCTCTAATCTTCTTCTCCAGGTTATTGTAATAGGCAATCAACCAATAAGCATTCCCTAATCAATCACCTATTATGTGCTAGGCACTGGCAAAGACTAAAAGGAAACCAACCTATCCTTCAAGTGGCTTCCATTCTAGCAGGGGAAACAATATGTATCTAAATGCATAGACAAGGTGGGGAACCTGCAGCCTTGAGGCCACATGTGGCCCTCTAGGTCCTCAAGTACAGCCCTTTGACTGAATGCAAACTTCACAGAACAAATCCCCTTAATAAAAGGATTTGTTCTGTAAAACTCAGACACTGGATAAACACAAAAGAGCATTTCTGGGTTCTCTGGAAGAGGAGGACAGGTATTTGTGAGTTTAAAAAGACAAAAAAACAGTCCCTGTCCTTCCAGTAAGAAGTTCCATTCTTCTGGAGAAATGTAAACACAAGCAAATACAAGACATACACAAAATTATCTTGGTGGGAGGGAGAAGGGCCTTCACAACTGGTGGAGGGAAGGGTGGATCTAGAAGAATGGGGGGGGGAGGGGACTCTGGACCTTGGATGGGAAGAAAACTAGGAAGTTTCAGCAGTGGAGTGAGCAAAGGGAGCATTCCAGGCGTTGAGGGCCCGGTGGTACAAACACACAGAGAAGGGAGGTGGAATGTGGTGTGAGAACCAACAAAGAGACCAAAGTGGTTAGAAGGAGAATACTGCATCATCAGCCTGGAAAGGTCAGCTGGAGCCAGATTCCGAAGGGCTTTAAATGGCACAAACAGTGGAGTTTCTATTTTACCTAGTCATGTCATATATGATTTCCCAGTGATGGTCATCTGCAAGTTGAGAATTAACTGTTCAGAACTTCAAAAAGAAAAGAAAACAAGCAACATCTAGCTTTCCCAGTTGGCCAGATGTTAAGCTGTGTGTGAGGCAGGAGCTGGGATAGCCAGGAGTGCAGCTACCCCACCTATGGCACTTCAGGTCCCTCTGAAGACTGCCTACCAGACTGATTTGTGCTTAATAAGCATCATTTCTCATTCTTCCTCCAAGAACCAAAAACTTTAAGCCTTGTTTACTTTCAAAATACCCATAAAAAGTCCAAGGCTGGTATTTTTCCCATTCATCAAAGATAACAGAAGCCCACTGAGTAACTTACTGAAAGCACACACAAGTCAGTGGCAAAACCACCACCACCAAGGGTAGTAACAACACATACAAATGGAGAACAATGCTTGACAGGTCCATCCATGCCAAACACTGGTCCTCTCCAAAGTCCAAGGAACGAAAAGCTTTCAGAAGATGGAAACCCACAGGAAGGGATCCAAAGAGCAGCAGCTAGCATTTATATAAAACACTTTTGCAGAATGCTTTATATCCCCATGACAAGTGAAGTTAAGTGCCATTATATTCTCATTTTACTGATGAGGAAACTGAGGCTGAAGATAAGGGACTTTCATGAGGAAGCAAGGTGGCCAGTGGAAAGAATGCTAGACTTGGGAGTCAGGAAGACATGAGTTCAAGTCCCTCTTCAGACACTAGCCCAGTGTGAAGTCTGCAGTTGAATAATTAAGACAGAAATCCCAGATCTAAAGGAAAGAAACTGAAGTTCTATCCCTGGAAGCTGACAGAGCTTTTTAGCAAGCTGATAGTGGCCTGAGTTTAGCAGTAATCTAGATAAAACTCTGTATGAGGCAAAACTTCACAGCCTGCTGCTCAGACCCAAACTCCAGTCAAGCACTTTCAGAGCTCAGACCAAGAGGGCAGCAATCAGACTTTGCCCTGGTTCAGACCACTCTGGGAGCACAGAAAGCTTTCATATCCCAAGACCTTCCTCCAAAAGTGTGGCAGGGCCCAGCCTTTATATCAAGTCTAAAGTCAGGAAGGAGGCTGGGGAAGAATGGGCAGACCAAAAAAGAACCTTACCATAAAAAGGTATTATTGTGGTAGGGATGCTCAAGACATAAATGCAGAAGAAAATGACAAGCAATGCATCAGGGAAAACCCAGCCTGGGTCTGGAAGAGATTAAGATTAAATAAAAAAGAATTAAAAAATGATTTTGTAGATGAAATGAGAGCACTAGAGGAAAATATGGAAAAGAAATGAGAACTGTGGAAGAAAGAACTGGAAAGGGAATTAGCAGCTTTGTACAAGTGGTATAAAATGTGCCCAAGCAAAAAACTCCCTGAAAATGAGAATGGACCAAATAGAAACCAATGACTCCAGGAGACAACAAGAAATATTAAAACAAAGTCAAAAGACTTAAAAAATAGAAGGAAATATAAAGTCTCTAATAGTAAGTAATCTCGTCATGATTGCATGTGTCTTAAGGGAGTTTTCCCAAGGATGTTTTCATTGAGTCTATGGAAGATGTGCTTACAACACCCCAGTGCTCTTGTTCAATCACAAACCAGTCATTTTACTCACCCATGCAATAATCCTCAAACATAAAACACAGACTTAATAAATGCTTGTTGATTGATTGATGAAAGGAAAAATATTATTTTGCATTCTCTTGACAATTATGGTCCCTGATCTTGATCTTGGGTGGAAAAGGGGGTGGTTACTGAGACTAATAATTAGGAGAAGTGATTTCACATGAGCCAGCCTTTTTCTAACCAAGAGGGTGGTAGAGAGTGTCTGGGAATGCCTTAGAAACTCCCTCCTTTGAAATCTCAAAGAAATAAAGGGAAGGCCAATTAGTATTTGATTAATTTATGGTGCTTCCCAGCCCAAAAAGTTACTTCCCTGGAGGGAGAAGAGCTAACTTTGCAAGAAAGTCTTAAAATCTGAACTCAGTTCAGGGGTCAAAGGATTAGGCAGAAGCAGTTTAGGATAAATTAGTAAAGTTGGATCCCATCCAACCTACGCTGGGCATGTGTTATCCTGAACCCTCCCAACTGCTTCAAAGAATGTTAAAGCTGGAGGGAATCCTAGCTCTCATCTAACCCAACCTCTTCATTTTATACACAGGAGAAACTGAGATCCAGAGAGAGACAAATTGCGTAAGGTTCCTACCCTTTAGATTTCTGAAGTTAGAATGTTTGCCTTATAAAAATTATTCAATTGAATGGAATTCCATTGGAATAAATGGAAGTCAATGGAATAAGTACCCAATGGAATACACCGACCTGTAATAAACAACAAATACAGCAAAGCATGGGAAGATTTATGTGAACTGATGCAAAGCCAAGAAAGCATTGTAAACATTGATTATGAATGTAAACAGAAATACAACCATAAAAAAAATCAAAATGGATGTTGCAAAAATGACAAAGAACAAACATGTTGGCCTAAAGAAGACATGAGAACACAGTCTCACCCCACTCCTTTGAAGAGGCAGGAGGTCCATGGGTCATACCCATCAGTCAACAGGCAGGCACAGTGGGAGCCAAAGCACTGGGGAGCCAAAGAAAGGTAAAAAAATCATCCCTACTCAGGGGGTTCACAATCCAGTGGGAGACACAACAAGCAAACAACTATGTATAAACAAACCATATGTAGAATAAATTGGCTGTACTACAAGTGTGTGCATGGAATATGTTGTCAGACTTTATCCATGTATTTATTGTTTTTGCTTATTTTTTGGTCTCTTCTTTCCTCCTTTTTTTCTTTAAACATACTCTTTGTTATTTAGGTGGGAGAGAAGTGAGGGATACTGGAAGAATTTCTGGAGATATAAAAACAAAAGATATCAATCAAATTGTATCAATAAACATTCAAGCCAGCTTGAAAGATTGCTGGATTTGCAGTCAGAGAAGCTGAATTCGATTTCCATCTCAGACTCTTACCACTAAAGGAGGGGTTTGGGACAAATCACTTCATTTCTCTAGCCTACAAAATGTAAAATGAGGCTGGATGAGATGGCCCCTGAGGTCATCCCTTCCAGGTTAGACCTGTGTAAGTATATACAAAATGGTAATTGGATGAAAATGAGATCACTAACTATTGTGGAGGGATGGGATTGGAAATCAGAGAAGGTTCCAGTTAGCAGGAGATACCTTAAGTCAAGTCAAGGCAATGTACTAAGCACTGGGGATACAAAGAAAGGCAAAAAAACGATCTCTCTTCTCAAGGAGCTAAAGAGGGAAATAACATTCAAATAACCGAATAATAACGAAAATAATAATCATTTCACTTATAGAGCTCTTTAAGGTTTGAAAAGTATTTCACATGTTATCTCATTTGATCCCCACAAGAAGCCTATGGGATAGGTGCTAATTTTGCTCCCATTTTACAGACAGGAAAGTGAGGCTCAGAAAAGTTAAGTGACTTGCCCAAGTTCTTTCAGCTATTAAGTATCTGAGGCAACATTCGAACTCAGGTCTTCCTGACTCCAAGTCCTCCCCTCTATCCACTATGACATCTCATCATATGAACAAGATAAATAAAAGAACAGGATAGACTGGAGATCATCTCAGAGGGAAGGCACAAACATTAAGAACTGGGAAAGGCTGGCTTCCTGCTGAAGGTGCGATTTGAGTTGGGACTTAAAGGAAGTCAGAGAAGCCTGAAGGTGAGGAGTGAGACCATTCCAGGCATAGGGGATGTGTCTAAAGCTGGAAGATTTTGTGTCATGCTCCAAGGGAGGTCAGGAAGCCAGAAGCACTGAATCACCCTGAACAAAGCGAGGGAGGTGAGGCTGAAGTCCTAAGGGACTGAGCAAAGGCAGGCAAGAGACTTGGGAAGGCCTTCAAATGCCAAGTCTATGATATTTTGAGACTCTTGACAAAGTCAATGACCAACATCTCATTTCTCCCACTGGTGAATCTCTCTTTCTCCTCCTCTGAGAACACCCAGGCTTAGTATTTGGAGGAGGAAAGGACAGACAGCTGGGCTAGCTGAAGCTCTAGGGGTCAGCAATGTAACATGGGGATCATTTGCCCTTAATGAGAGACAAGGCTCAAAACTTAGGGCTTTCTCTGACCAAAAGACAGATCTGGGAAGTCAGTGAAAAGTGTCAGAACCTCTGACAGCAGAAAATCACATATAGGGCCAAAGGCCCTTGTAGATTATTATTAGATGAAGGAATAGAAATGGGAAGAAGAGAGCCTAGGATAGATCCCAGGGAGAGCCTCTCCCCCAAAGGTTAGTTAGCATAACCTAGATGAAGATCTAACAAAGGACACTAAGGAGTGGTCAGAGAGGTCAGAGGAGAACCAGGAGGGAGTTTGGGAGGTGGGGAGTGGAAGGGGGTGGAAAAGAAGGAAAAGGAGAGGGCAGGGAGGAAAGGCATCTCAAAAACCGAGAGAGAAGAGAATAGCAAGAAGAAGAGTGATTCAGTGTCGAAGGCTTCAGAGAAGTTAAGAAGGATGAGGATCAGAGAAAGCCACTGAATTTGGCCATTAAAAGATCGCTGATAATTTGGAGTGAGTTTCTGATTTAGGTGGTTGCCCTTGCAGCACTGAGAGCTTAATCAATCTGCCCGGTTACCCAGCCAGAATGAGTCAATGACAAGGACTCCCCAAAGGATCACAGATTGAAAGCTGGAAGGACCCAGGAGGCTGTCTAGACTGAGCCCCTCATTTGGCAGATAAGAAAAGGCCACACGGTGTCAGAGATAGGATCTAAACCCAGGTCCTCCCACTCCATAGCCTCTGTACCAACATGCTTCTCTACCTTATACAGGATAGGTGCTTAATAAATGCTTTTTGGACTGAACCGGAGAGCTGACCAATGATCAACAAGCATATTAAGCACCTATTGTGTGCAAGGTACCGTAACTAAGCACTGAGGATACAAAAAAAGGCAGAAATTGTTATCGATGGAAAAAAGCAACAAACTCAGTCAGAACACCTCGATTCGAAACCCACTTCTCACACTCATACCTATATTGTGCAACCTTGGGCAAGTCACTTACTTTCCTCTCACAGCCTCAGTTTCCTCATCTGTAAAATGTGACCGTTAGACTAGACGGTCCCTGAGAGCTTCCTTCTAGCTCTCTAGCTCTATGACCCTATAAGCTGAACCAGCTTTATTTAGATGTCCAAGAGTTGTTCCTTAGCCTCAAAAAACAAGCCTAGCAAATTTCAAAGAGAAAACAGTATGAGCTAGTATATAATTATACCCTAAATTGGGTGTGTATGTGTGTGTGTGGCTGGCTATAGGAGGGAGGTAAGAGAAAAGGAAATACCAGCATGGGGTGAGCTTATCTGTGCATGGAGAAATCCCTCACACCCACATAGGGAGCCCCATAGTCCTCCAAGACACAACATAGCTTCAGCACCCAGCACAGTGCTAGGCTCCAAGCGAGTAGGTGCAGGACAAGAGGCTGATGAACTGAATCACATGATTTTTAAAATGATCTCTACTTGCAGCTGGCATACAAATTATTTAGGAGTTACCTGAATAATTAACAGCCCGGTAGAATGGTCTCCACATAGATACTAACTGTTTTATCTCAGAAGCGAGGGACGTTTATCTTTGCTGCTGTATATACAGGGACCCAGAAAACCCCACCCTCTTTCACCCTCCATAAAAGGAATTCTTAGTTATTGGGGGTTTTTTTAATCACTAAAACCTATGTTATTTCTAATCACTCAAGGACCATCATCTACAGCAAGTCTTTCCTGGTTGTCCTTCCTCCTTCCAATACCTTCCCCCCACAAGGTTACCTTACCTGCATCCACTGTCAAAGTGATCTTTCTAAAACTCGGGTCTGACCATGTCACTCGATAAACTTCAGTGGCTCTTTATTATATCCAGGACCAAATATAAAATCCTGTTTGGCATCGAAGCCTGTGGTCATCTCTTCCCCGACCCTTTCCTTTCCAGTCTTTTTATACCTTACACCCACCCAAACACATATTCTGTGACCCAGTGACACCAGCCTCCTGGCCATTCCTCACAAAGTCGCTCTGTATCAGATTCCAAAGCATTTTAACTGGCTATCTCCCAAGCCTGGAATGCTCTCACTCTCCTCACCTCTGGCACCTCTCTGGCTTCCTTCAGTCCCAGCTCAAATCCCACCTTCTTTTCCCAATCCCGGTCATTCTAGTGGCTTGCTTCTGTCTACTAACTCCAACTTAAGCCTTCTTTGGAGAGTTGTTTGCAGGTTGTCTCCCCTATGAGCCCAAAAGCTCCTTGAGTCAAGCACTATCTTTTGCCTCTCTTTGTATCCCCACACTTACCACAGTGCCTGACACATAGTGGTGCTTAATAATGACTGACTTTGTATATGTTGTGCATTTACTTTCACATATGTTTTATGTGGACATATAGTGGATAGAATTCTGAGCCTGGAATCAGGAAGATTCACCTTCCTGAGTTCAAATCTAGCCTCAGAGACTTACTAGCTGTGTGACCCTGGGCAAGTCACTTCTCCCTGTGTGCCTAGGTTTCTCTATCTGCAAAATAAGCTGGAGAAGGAAATGGTAAACCAGTTTTGGGTTTATCTCTGGGTGATGGTGGCATAGTGGATACAGCACTGGGCTTGAAATCAAGAAGCCTCACCTTCATGAGTTCTAAAAGGACCTCAGGCAAGGCATTTAACCTGTTTGCCCCAATTTCCTCAACTGTGAAATGAGGATAACAATATTATCAAGTAATAATAATTAAGAATTAAATAATAAAATTAAATTAATTAAATAAGTTTGTTAGCAGCTAGTAATAATAATAATAATTGCATAAATAATAAAATGATATTGACAACTCCCAGGGTTGTTGCAAGGATCAAATGAGTTAATAATTGTGAAGTACATAGCAAGTGCTGTGTAAATGTCAGTTCTTATTATTATTATGAATGTTAATTCCATCACTTTCCTTAACCTGAGCAGTCAACGAAACAATAAATCAAGCCCAGATTTGTAGTTTTGCTAATTTGCTACATATAAATAAATGCTCACAGGTTCAAGCTGTCTGCAGCACTTCAGTGATTAAGGAAGGCCCTACTAAGTGCTAGGTGAGATTTCAAAGACAATAATGCACCAGCTGCAGGTTCATCAAGTTGACATCCCATGGGGGCTGCCAACACATACACACGCATACATTCTTTTGTTTTTACCAGCTCTGCTTTGATTTCCTTAATTTAGGGAGCCCCTCTCTCAATATAGATCAGCACCCTCCCTGAAACGTAATCATAGAGTTGGCTTGCTCACTAAGAGGTTAAAATGACTTGCCCAGGGTTACATAGCCAATTGCAGAGCGGGGCCTGGTCCTCAAGACTCTGAGGTCAGCTCTGCATCTGGACTCTCTAACACAAAATAAGGACCAGGTAATTTCAAGAGGGAAAAGCCTCAGCTGGAGGCATTAAGCCTTGATAGAGGGGCAGCTAGGTGGGGCAGTGAGTAGAGCATGACCCAGGAGTAAGGAGAACCTGAGTTCAAATCCAGCCTCAGGCACTTGACACACTTACTAGCTGTGAGACCTTGGGAAAGTCACTTAACCTCAATTGCCCTGCCTTTCTCCCTGCAAAAAAAATAATTAAAAAAAAAGTCTTGAAGGAAGCTAGAGATGCTAAGAGGGATATGGGATGCTATGAGATGACATTTTATATAATATAGCCTGAACAACGGAATTCATCCTAATCTTTTGGATTGTAACAAGAATTATTCAACAACAAAAAAAGAAGGATTTGTTTTTAAAGAATTAAGGAATAATTTTGCATTTCCAAAACACATTTTCTGATTCTAAAAAAGTTTTTTTGAAGTTTAAGCAAAGTCTAATTTTAGAAAACTCACTAGGATATTTCTTAAGGAAATGAAGTGAACAAAATGTGAGCCCTTCATGTCCTATGCCCTTTTCCTAAGAAGATAATAAGCTTTCTCCTGTCTTTTTCCAGACCAAATACCAAGTTGAGATTTTTACAAACAATAACAAAAGATGAATATTATTTTCACTCTCTTAACCTCTTCAGCTGAGAAGTGCTCTCTCCAAAAGATTGCTACTTGTGTCGGGCTGGTTTCTTGGACTTGGGGATGAGAAATTGACTGAGAATGAAAGGCTTAAAAAAAAAATTCCCTTCCACTGAGCCAAGGGTCCTGCTTTGGGATGGCGGATTCAGTTCATGAGTTAAGATCACTGGCTAAAATATGCCAAGGAATCCTGGTCAGGCTGGAGGAAGAAATCTAACCCAATGGAAGGTTACAGGCTGTACACAATTTCCTTACAGTGAAAAGACTAGATTTTTTTATTTTTCAACCCTTCCTACAGTGTCAAAAAAGAAGAAAATTCTCTCCTATAAGCCTGCTCTGCTAAACCACCAACTAGCCAATGGCACAACTCTGGGGACTGAATCAAAGGCTTAGAGATGCAGTGAAGGCCTAAGAGAGCAGGCAGCAGGCGCTCAACCTGGAGGCCATGAAATTAGGTGGTGGTGTTTTTTGTTTTAATAACTATTTCAATAGAACTGGTTTCCTTTGGAATCCTCTGGATTTTATTTTATGCATTTAAAAAAGATGTTTCTGAAGAGGGGACCATGGGCTTCACCAGACTGGCCCAAGAGGTCCAGAACAAAGAAAAGCTCGAGGGAAAGGGCCTGACAATATCTGAGTGCCCAACGTCCTAGGTCATGTACAGAACATATGTGACAGTCCCAGCGTGGAAGAAACTTATATAGGATCAGAGATCATGGACTTGGAGCTAGAAAGACCCTTGGGGTCATCTCATCAAGCTCAAACAGAATTCGAACCCAAGTCCACTGACTCCTGATCCATGGCTCTGAAATTCAATGGCCTAAATGGACTCCAAAAATAGCAGTCTACTAGAGTAGAAGCTAGGCAACGATACAACAAAGCTGCGTGCTAACTTAACTGCCAAACGCCAGCTCTGGTGGAGGGTATGGAGGCCCAGCCTTGGGGACGGGCAGACCAGGGTTCCAGTTCAGCCTCGGATACATACTGGCTGTGTGATTCTGGGCAAGTCTAGGAATGTCTTGGTCCCCCCAGGAGAGATTTGAGTGGCAGATGAAGAGAGGGAGAGAAGAGACAGAGACAGAGAGAGGCTATAGGTCTAGATAAACTAAAAAAGAAAATAGTTACAAACTCAAGTTGGCGAATGAGGCCCTTTCTTACCCTGCTCTCAATGGCGCACACAGTGTGGTTAAATAGTGCATAGGGGTGCACCTGTGTCTTCATTAGTACGGAGAGAGGAAACCTCCTGAGTCACCAGTGCCCGATCGCCCCTTCTTGGCAATTTAATAGCTACCTGGAGTCTCGGAGGTCAAGTTGACTTGGGCTCAGGGTGCTTAAGTTACTAAGTATCTAAGGCAGGATTTGAACTCGGGCCTTCGGGGCTCCAACAAACTTCTCACGCATTAATCGTTCACTTCATTCAAGTTTTCAGGTTTGCAAAGCTCCTTACTCGGTCTTTGTAGGAGCAGAAACAGGTCTACAACGACCAGCTTACAAATCATCGGCCCATTTCACAGGTAAACCCGCACACTCTTGGCTCCACCTTGCCTACTAGGGCCTCTTCCACAAGAGTCCAGGCCCCTGGATGCTTTGTTAATGAGTCACTGCAGTGAATTACATTTTGTAACTCTAAGGCTCAGAAGAAAACGTTTAACTCCGGTAATCGCTACAGTTTACTGCTCATTAAGTCGCAGAGAGAAGACTTTGAAAAGACAGCTTCCCCCTCACGGACACCTCCCCCTTCTCCGCCCCCCACCCCCACCCCCACCCCACCCCTGCCACTTCCCTCCCCCCGTTTGTTGCCAAAGCACCGACCCGGGAGAGGGAACAAACTTTCCATGGCTGCCTAGTAAACAGACGCCAACTTGGCCAGGATTGGAGGAGAGGGCTGCAAAACCGCCCCAGAGATGCCGGTGAGGGAGCGGGGGCAGTGGGCGCCGCTTGCTCACCCGTTGTAGTGTGCCTTAATGCGAATGATCTCCTGGCCCAGGTTCGTCTTGGACCCCATCCTGCTCGGCATGGCAATAATCCCAACCAGCGAAGTGTGCGTCCTGAACGCGCGCAGAGAGGCGGCTCTGGCTCCCGAGCGGTCGCCGGCAGGGGCTCAGGGCTTCGGATCGGGGCTCGGAAGCAGGCTCGGCGTCCACGGAGCTCTCTCCATTTCGCCGCCTGGCCCGCTCGGCGAAGCAGAAACACCAGGGCGGACGCCCGAGAGGGCAAACCCCGGGAGTGGGCGCTGTCTGTGCGAGGACTCCGGACGCCCGGAGCTACCTGGGGGAAGGGCGGAGGGTAAGGAAGGCGGGGAAGAGCCCCCCCGGGAAGTTTTCCCGGCTCCTTTCCCAAATATCCAAGCCAGGAAATTTCTGCCTCTGGGACAGAGCCACAGCGAGCCTAGGACGTGCGGGGTCGCCGGTGAGTGAGTCTCCCCCAGGTCACTTTTGTAACCCAGGAGCTGAGAAGGAAGCAGAATCCTACCTGCAGGCTGGTCTCCCGGAGGAGGAGGAGCAGGAACAGGAGGAGGAGCAGGAGCGGGAGGGGCCGGAGCAGGAGGGAGGGGCAGGTCGGGGGCTGAACCTACTGGCTTCCTTTGGCGAAAGCCCCCACCCTCTCCCCCGCCCCCAGGAGTGGAGAAGGGGACTGGGCAGGGATTAAGTACACCGCGGGCGGGGCGGCGGGGGGGAAGAGACAGGATAGTGACAAACCCACGGTGATCCTGAAGTTTAATGACCCAAAGAGGAAGGACTCTCCTCTCCAAAGTTCACACTGAAAAGCTACAAGTGAGCTAGCGACCTGGACTGGGGA
The DNA here is from genome assembly GCA_028646595.1 of Phalanger gymnotis. Lineage (NCBI taxonomy): Eukaryota > Metazoa > Chordata > Mammalia > Diprotodontia > Phalangeridae > Phalanger > Phalanger gymnotis. The sequence goes on along the minus strand of CM053622.1, from coordinate 795,640,075 downwards.
CAAATGGGGCGCAGAGGAAGTGCAAGAAGGGGAGAATGGGACTGGGGATTCCTGAAAGAGGGATATGGAGTGGGGGCTTCCAGCTGAGGAATGGGAGGGGGGGTGACCTCCAGAATAAAAGGGATTTGGGAGAAGAGTGGATTAAAGGTCAGGAATCCGTGCGGGTCAAAGCTGGGATGCAGATAGAGGCATCCCGGCGATGCTTTAGGAGAACTGGAAATGGGGGTGCAAACCTTGAGTAAGAGTGCGATTTGCCTGGATTTGGATTTGAAGCTAAAGGCCTTCAAAAGCCATCCGGTACTGTCCTATCATTTTACGAATGAGGAAACTGAGGCCCAGTGCTGGGACCCTGGGGTGGAGGAAGTCCAGGAAAACTGGGAGGAAGGGGCAGGCATGTAGGGTAAAGGTAAATCGGGGGAGGTGTTTGGAATTCACTAACTAGGAAGACCTTAGGCAAGGGGTGTCCTGGGGGAGTTCGAAGTGGAGGAAAGGGGGCAAACAGGTGGGGGAGGACGAGGCGGGGAGGGAATTTGAAATCCATTAGGTAAACGGGAAACCTTCCCGGAGGATGAAGCCAGGGGGCTTGGGCTTGGGGCGTGGGCACCCGGAGTGAGTACTGGATCGGGGGGAGGACGCCGCTAGGCTAGGGAGGCTTCGGAGAGATCTTGCGGAGTGGATTAGCGGGGAGTGGAGTATACACATTTGCTGGGGCTGTAGCCCCTTCTCCCTGGCCCCTCTCACCCACAGCGGGTGCCCCAAAAGAGAGAAAACCCAGGCATCACCCCGAGCCTGCCCGAGAACTCTGCTCCTCCAGCCCCAACATTACTCCCCGGAAAATACTCCAGCCTGGAACAACTTGGCCCGAGGCTGGTCCACGCGTGCGACCGCAACCGTGGGGGAGTAGGGGGCGCGCGCGCTCGGCCTACGCCAGGCAGGAGGAGCCAAAGCAGGAGGGACAGAAGTTCTCTCGGAGGGGCTTGAACCCCACCCCACCCCCTCCAGAGCAGTCCGAACATCCCGGATTGGCCGGGTTCCGGCCGGCCGGCCAATAGACGCGCGGCGTGAGCGATAAGAGGGGAGAGAGCGAAGTACCTGGCGACCAATAAAGGAGTCCATCCGGGCGGCCACCTGGAGCCAATCCTCAAGGGGATGCCGCAGGCTCGGAGCCAATCGGAGGGTCGGACGGGCTACCTGCGTCCGGCTAGCACAGCGCAAAAGTTGAACACCTGCAGCCAATGGGGCAGCGGGAGCTCAGACGGCCGGAATCTACCTAGCAACCGAAGGGTAGTAGGGATGTGAAAGGAGAGTCGTCTTGGATGGGACAGGGAGTGCCGGGGGCAGGAGCGCAGGGTCCTAAATTCTCCTGGATGTACGCTGTTGGACAATCCATACCATTTTAGACACCCCTACCTGGAAGTTGGGCTGGGTTCGAATCCCAGCTCTGCCCATGCCTGATTGAGGGTGGCGGGGTCGGTGGCTCTTTGCTTTTCTGTAGAATGGAGGAGTTCGACCCTTTCAATTGGAATGTCTGCTCCCATGAGTGGTTCTGAGTCATATCAAAGAATCTTAAAGAATGCCCCCTCTGGAGTTTGAGGACCTGGGGTTAAATACCAGCTCTGCCACTGACCTTGAGTGGGTCCCTTTGGCTAGGTGACTTAAGGATCCTTTAATCAATCAGTAAACATTTATTAAGCACCTACTATGTGCCGGGCACTGTGCTAAGCTCTGGGGATACGGAATTCAATTCAGTAAATATTTATTAAGCGTCTAGTATGCTAAGTGCTGGGAATCCAAAAGAGCCAAAGAAGACAGTCCTTGCCCTCATGGGGCATCCAATCTAATGAAGGAGACACCATGCAAACAAATACTGTATATGCAAAGCAAGCTATGTACAGGATAAATAGGAAATAATTAACAGGAGGAAGGCACAGGACTTAAGAGGGATTGGGGAAAGCATCCTGTAGCAGGTGAGATTTTAGTTGAGACTTAGAGGAAGCTGGGGAAGTCAATAGTCCCAGCACAGGAAGGAGAGTGTTCCAGGTCTGGGAGGGAGCCAGAGAAAATGCCGTAAACCCAGAGATGGACGAACAGCCAGGAAACTAGTATCATTGGACTGAAGAGTCCATGGTGGGGAATAAGGGGTAAGAAGACTGGAAATGTAGGAGGGGGCTAGGTTATAAAGGGCTTTGAATGTCAAACAGGGCATTTTGTATCCTGCTCCTACAAAAAGAAGCAAAAGACAGTACCTGCCCTCAAGAACTGTACAGCTCTGAAGGCTCCTGGGTAGGTAGAATGCTGGACTTAAAATCCTGATAAGTGAGTTCAAATATGCTTAACATCTCTATGCCTCAATTTCCCCATATGCAAAATGCAGGTGATGGTGAGAGCACCAGCTGCCCATGGTTGTAGTGAGGCTTAAATGAAAGAACATACGTAAAGTGTTTCTATTAGTAATAGAGCTATGGTCTTTTACAACCTCTAATCCTGTGATCTCTCCATTACTCTACCTTGTCTTAATACATTCCCAGGCACATAGTAGGCACTTAAAAAATCTATTTATCTCATCTTTTTTTGTGAGTTTTTTGGGGGGAGGGGAGCTAAGTGGCCCAGTGGATAGATCCAGGGCTCTGAAGTCAGGAGGGACCTGAGTTCAAACCCAGCTTCAGACACTTACTAGCTGTGTGACCCTGGGCAAGTCACTTAACACCAGTTGCCTCTAAAAACAATAATAATAATAATAATAATAATAGCCCTTACCTCCAGGGACCTTACAGTCTCACACTAGAAGGATCTGAGATTTCATCAGCCTACAAGATGAACAGTTCACTACACACCAATGGCTCAGTAGATAAATGTTAGGAAGTTGTCTAAGGAATTCAAAAGTTGTCAAACAGCTAGTAGGTATCTGAGACAGAATTTGAACCCACATCTTCTTGACTACAAGACCAACTCCATTTCAATTGTGTCTGACTCTTCATGACCCTTATGGGGTTTTCTTGGCAAAGATCTTTCTACAGTTAATTAAGACAGAAGTTAAGTGACTTGCCCACAGTCACACAGCAATTGAGTATCTGAGGCCATATTTGAACTCAGATCTTCCCCACTCCAGGCCCAGTGCTCTACCTACTGACCATCTAGCTGCCTCAAACCAAAGGCTACCAGGGCTTGATTCTGTTGATTGTCCATATTTAAGAAATGATAAGGAAAATTTTAATAATGCAGATTAAACTTTAAAGTATGTCTGAGTATATCCCCCTCCCACCATCAGAGAGCTGATTGCGAAACATTTATCAGTGCACCCCTTCTTTCTCTCCTATACATATGGTCAGTAGTCAAGGTCTCTCCTAGTTCTGACATTCAGTGTTCTAAGGTCCTACCAGCTCTGACACTGTCTGGTCTAAAGTTCTTCCTGCTGTAACTATCATTCTTTCTTTTAAGGTTCCTCCCAGCTCTGTCATTCACAAGAAGCATAAAACCCAATTTGATTATGGACCTACAGTATACTTTCCGGGTCAGTGCTTCCTCCCCAGAAATAGGAAAAGCAATACTCATTGCCTAGTTATTAATTAACCCATTGCTGGAGGTAATCTGGGCAGGGACAACTAGATGGAGAGACCCTAAAAGATGCCTCATCAAGAAGGGCAACTCCCAGAAGAGAGGACCCTGGCTCCAGCCAGAGCCACAGGCAGTCTTCTCTTCCTGGTGTTAACAGCCTAGTGCAAAAACAAAGCCTGCTGGGCTTAGATGGGGCTGGTGGGGCCAGATTTAATGGGAATGTCCTTTCAACTTCCTCTGGAAATTATGTCATTTTAAAAGGCTGTTTCATTGTGTGTGTGTGTGTGTGTGTGTGTGTGTGTGTGTGTGTGTGTGTGTGTGTGTGTGTGTTTTAAACCTTCATAACATCAAAACACAGAATACCATACGACTGACCCTGACTTCAAAATAAGGCCACTGGAACTGAAAGCTAAAAGCAGGGGGAGGAAAGTAGCCAAGAGGAAAAAGAAAGCAAAGGCAATTTTTTAAAGCTACAAACCTGCAACAAATTAAAAAAAAATCCCAACTGGACATAAAAAATAGAAACCCTGAAAATCAAAGAGATAAATAAAATCAAAATAAAAACTTCATAAAATTGGTAAATAAAACCAGAAGCTGTTTTTTGGAGAAAAAAAACTAATAAATAGGTAAACCATTGGTCTTATTTTTAAAAATAAAGGGAAAGTGAAATTGACAATATTAAAAAGGAAAAAATCATTTTCGACAAATGAAGAGGAAATCAATAATAAGCATTTATTAAGTGCCTACTACATGCCAGACACTATGCTAAGGCACTGGGGATCCAAAGAAAAGCAAAAAACTGTCCCTGCCTTCAAGGAACAACATGTAAATAATGTGGGAGACAACATGTAAATAATGATATACAAACTAGAGACAAGATAAATTGGAAGTAATCAATAGAGAGAAAACAATCATATTAAGGGTGATTGGGAAAGGCTTATCATAGAAGAAGATGTGGGTTTTAGCTGAGATCTGGAAAATTATTTTAGCTGAGATCTAGAGGAAGCCAGGGAAGCCAGAAGGTAGAAGTGAGGAGGGAGAGCATTCCAGGCCTGGGAGACAGAGGGTTAAAATGCTTTGGAGTCAGGTATGGAGTGTCTTACGTGAGGAACAGCAAGGAAGCCAGTGTTTCTGGGTTACAGGATATATGGGGATGGGGTGTAAGATATAAAAAGACTGGAAAGAGGAGGAGCAGTTTGTGAAGGGCTTTGAATACCAAACAAGATTTTACTTTTGATCTGGAAAGTGATAGGGAAATTACTAGAGTCAATTGAATAGGAAGATGACATATCAGATCTGTGCCTTGAGAAGATTACATCCACAACTGAGTGGAAGACAGATTGATTTGAGAAAGAAACTTGAGCTAGGGAGACTAATCCATAGGCCACTGTGAAGGTCTAGGCTTGAGATAAAAGAAATTGCCCCAAACTATTTTACCCAATAATATACAACAAAACAGATAAATAAATTAATATTTATGAGCACATAAAAATACCCAGATTAACAGAGAGAAAAAACTGGAGGTGGGAGGAATTCTATCCTTCTATGATGTAAATATGGCCTTGACACCTAAACCAAGAAGAGACAATGCAGAGAAAGAAAATTATAGACCAAAATTGCTAATGATTATTAACACATTTTGAAAAAAAATTTAAACAAAGAGGCTATAAAACATATTAGAAATATTATACATTGTAATCAGATTGACTTATAACTAAGTATAACTTAGTATACCTAAGTATACCTAATACCTAATTAATAATAACACCTAATTAATAATAATTAATACCTTAATACCTAAGTATAACTTAAACTAAGCGTAATAGACCATATTAATAACAAAAACTGTTTTTAAATCATTTGATTATATCAATAGATCTAGAAAAAGCTTTTGACAAAACAATCAAGATAGGCTTTTCCTTATTTATTATAATAAATAATGTCTATCTAAAACCAAGAACCAGAATTATATGTAACGAAGAAATGCTAGAGAGCCTCCTAATAACATCAGAGGTAAAGAAAAGATATCCATTGTCACCATTTTTATTTGATATAATTCTAGAAATGCTAGCTATAGCAATAGAATAAAGGAAAAAGAAATTTAGGGAATAAGTATAGGCAAACAAAATTCAAAATTATTGCTTTTTTGAAGATGATATGATGGTCTACTTAGAAAACCCTGAAGATTCAACTAAAATTAATTGAAACAGTTTTAGCAAAGTAGCAAGATATAAAATAAATCTATATAAATATCAACTTTTTTATATTACCAATAGAACAGCAGAAAAAGATAAAAAGAGAAATTTCATTGAAAATACAGGAAATTCAAAATGGGTGTGGGTTTTCTTATCAAAATATAAACAGGAATTATATAAATACAACTACAAAACAGAAATATCAAATAATTGGAAGGATATTAATTTCTCCTAGCTGGGACTTGTCAATACAATTAAACTGATAATACTACCTAAATCAATTTATTTATTCAGTGTTATACCAATCAAACTGCCAAAGCATTACTCTATAGAGCTAGAAAAAAGAATAACAAAATGTATCTAGAGAAACAAAATGTCAAGAGTATCAAAAGAAATAAGGAAGAAAAAGTGGGAAGTACCAGAATCAATACCAAAGAAATTTGGTATTGAAATAGAAAAGGTGATTAGTGGAACAGATTAATCAAGATCTTTCATTCCTTTCTTATTTGTCCTTCCTCCTCAAGGAAGGTGATGTCATGACTTGCAAGTGAATTAGATTTAAGTGAGGCAGGGCTGTGCAAAGTCACCAGCCTCGCTCTCTCCTCCTGAGCCATCTGGGTCCATTGACAAGATATAGATCAAGGCAATTGGAGATGGCTCTGCATGCAGTAGGAGACCTTGACCTTTTTCTGCTAAGGTCTTTCCCAGGTCTCAGTTTGACTGAGGCAACATCCATTCAGTGATTAAGGTTAGGTAAGAAATGAGGCAAAGAATGGGCTTGAGTGGGAGATAATTCTTGTGAAGACTTCACAGAGAGAGAAAATATAAGAATTATTTCTGGAATAAGCAGAGACAGTGAGAGGATGGAATAGACCTTGGGATGTGACTTTGTAGGAAGAGAGAGAGTCTCTCTCTCTCTCTCTCTCTCTCTCTCTCTCTCTCTCTCTCTCTCTCTCTCTCTCTCTCTCTCTCTCTCTTCCCCTGTACCCCCTCTTTACCTTAGATTGGCTGTGCTTCATTTCCTGGTTCTTTGTCTAGCTTTTTGCACCTAGAATGGAGAGGAGGGATAGTGGTGGGTGGGAATCTTTGGGTTAGGATATAAATTGGTCTCTTGCCTTTTGTAATTCACCTCCTTCCATTAGTCCATCCTAGTGGAGGTGATGCCCAAATCTCTCGAGATTTGTAAAATAAAATTAATTCCTTTTCTGTCTCTACCTGAGAAGCCTCTGTGAATTATTAGGGTACTCGAGTGGTATTGCCACCCCACACAGGCTCTTTTACCTAGTGAAAAAACAAAAAAATCAATCTGAGGGTGAAAGATCCTCAGGGTTTCTGGCTAATACAGAAACAATTGCTAATACACTCATTCTGAGCCATCATGACCCAAACAATGCCCAAGTGAGGCTTGGGCTGGGACCTATTATTGGCCAATCAAAGAGAACCAGAGTGATTTGGGTTTAAGGCATGGTCCTTAGGAAAGAAATAAAGCCCATAAGATATAAGATTTCAATGATCAAAATTTATATTCCTTTGAGCATAGTACCCACAGATAAGGATATGATTCCCTGTGTGGACAGAAAGAGAGAGAAGGAAGGGAAGGAAGGAAGGAAAGAGGAAAGAAAGGAGACAAAGAAGGAAGGAAGGACAGAGGGAGGAAGGAAGGAACCGCCTTGCCCAACTAGAATTGGTCAGTTGGGTCCCCAGTGGGGCAGCTAGTACTACTAGTCATAGATCATTGTTATGTGTCCTTCCTCCTTGAAGAGGACCATGACATCAGGAAGGTGATGTCATGACTTGCAAGTGAATTGGATTTAAGTGAGGAAAGGCTCTACAAAGTCACGAGCCTTACTTTTTCCTCCCTAACCAAGATATGGAAATAAAGGAAAACAGTAAGGTGGAGATCAAAAAACCCAGACAATCCAACTACGTAGGCAAGGATCCACTATTTGATAATAACTGCTGGAAAAACAATATGGCAAAAATTAGGCTTAGACAAACATCTCACACCAAATATCACAATAAACTCCAACTGGACATGACCTAAATATAAAAAATGTCAGATCACAAATGTAACCCTTAAAAAGCTAAGCAGATCTTCATTCTAACTCAAAGTCAACATGATGAATCTGGTTCCCAGAGCAAAGATCACAGCTACATGACCCCCACCCCTCCACTGAGGTCCTAACAATATCTCCAAGGGATTGGGAGTATGCTAATATTATCGGTGCTAGCCCTGATTCTGGTATGTTACCCCCAATGTTAACTGCCAACAACTGGCATCCCAATTTCATTTAACCAATTTACATCAATTAACTTTTATTAAGATGTAACAAGAACAGAAATACAAACACTGCCACCTCCAATTCCTGACGTCCCATTTTCCACTATACCACCTCAGTCCTTAGAGAAAGTGATTTTAAGCTTAAAGCAGTTTCCCCAAAGCTTGACCCACTAAGTTCACTTCAGAATATGGCATGGAGGATGGATTGCTTCCTTTTGTTTGTAGGATGCTGCATTTTGGTTGTGATGTCAATTCACTGTGGGGCTAGATCTTACTCCCTTGTCAGGACTGCACTGGTAGACTGGGCTTGGCTGGCTGCAAGCTCAGGCCTGGACTCCAGCTCCAGGCCTCTGGTGGCTCACTCTCCTGACCTTTCAAAGCTCACGGGTTACAGACTGGGCTAGTACAGATACATTTAAGAGCAGGGAAAGAATAAATGTAGCAGAGATAGAAACAACAGCAGGGCCATGGGCTAATGGACATGGGAGCAGCCCAGAGAGAGAGAGAAAGATCCAAGACAGTTGTCTCTGTCTCTCCATGTCTCTCTCCTGTCTCTGTCTCTCTCTCACCCACCCCTCAGATGCTTACTCCTCACTCAAACATGCACTGGTGGAAAAGAGAAAACACTGTGGCCAGTTAATAACTTTAGAATGTATTCTTAGTTCTGGCCCAGTAGCCCAGTCAAACGCTGCTCTTTTTCCTATGAAGAAACAGTCAGGATATCTGGATATGCTTTGAGTCAGGGAGCTGAACCCTTCCATTACATATCTCACTTTTCCTGGACCACTCACCAGCCTCTTCCATATGGGCTACAAACAGGCAGAGCTGCCTCATATACTCTGAGGAGGGGACTCCCATTGACCGTGCTCCCATGACACAAATCAATTAGAGAAGGGGAAAAGATGGGGCAGCTAGGTGGTACAATGGATGGAGCACTGGCCTTAGAGTCAGAAAGACCTGTGTTAAAATCTGGCCTCAGACACTTACTAACTGTGTGACTTTGGGCAAGTCACCTAACCCCATTGCCTCAAAAAAAAAAAAAAAGAGATGTCTTTCATAATTATGGATATGCAGAGAGGCCTATACCAAACAAGAGAATGATAAAGAGGATCAAAGGAGATAAAATACATGTTTTTGATTATGTGATGATTATGTAAGTGATATGACTATATAAAATTGAATAAAACTTGATTATGTAAAGATGGAATTATATAAAATTTGCATGAATGAAAAAGGATTTACTAAATGCTTACTATATGGCAATCACTGTGCTTAGTGCTAGGGTTAAAAATTTAAAAGTAAAAATATTCCTTGTCCTCAAAGAGCTTTGTGCTAAGAGGCAGAGATAATGCATAGCCAGGCAAGGACATTTTGCTTTGCCAAGTTACAGAGATGAGTAGCAGAGTCATGGAAAAGTCAATGGACATGCTGTTTCTAGAATCGGTGAAAGAATTGATTTGATTATAGTTATAGGACTGTAAAAGGGGGGACCGGAGGAGGGGAAGAAGAAGGTATTCAAGTGGTGGCCAAATAGGAGATGGATGGGAAGTGAGATGGATCATGGTAGAACTGGATCTTACATGGAAAGGGTGACTAAGGTAACTGACAATTAGAGTGATGGGGCCTGAAAATTAGAAGGGAAACATTAACTGAGGGGGGCAACAATCTTTGCAGTAAGTTTCTCCTGTAAAAGTTTGATATCCAAGATATATAGGACATTGATTTAAATGTGTAAGAGCAAGAATCATTCCCCAATAGATAAATGGTCAAAGGATAAGTGACAGTTGTCAAAAGAAAAAAAAAAAGATGAGCCATCAACAAACATAAAAATGTTCCAAATCATGAACAATAAGAGAAATACAAATTAAAACAACTCTAAAGTCCTACTTCATGCCTGTTATATTGAGAGAGATGATGAACAAAGGAAAATGACAAATGATGGAGATGCTATGATAAGATAGGCACATAATACTGTTTGTTGGTGGAGTTCTGAGTTGGTCCAGTCACTCAGAAAGTATTTTGCAACTATACCCAAAAGGTCACTAAACTAAATATATACTTTTCAATTTAGCTATGCCAGGAGTGTAGTAGGCCTATACCCCAAAAGAGATAAAAGAAAGAAAGTATCAAAGACAGCTCTAAAAGACTCATGATGGAAAATGTTATCCACATCCAGAAAAAGAACTATGGAACTCTGAATGCAGATGGAAGCATACTATTTGCGCTTTCTTTTTGTTTTGTTTTATTTCTTCTTTTTCATGGTTCCTCCCATTGTTTCTAATTCTTCTTTACAACATGACTGATGTCAAAATATGTTTAATATGAATGTATATGTAAAGTATATATCAGACTGCACGCCATCTTGGGGAGGGGGAGGAGAGGAAGGGGGAGAAAATTTAGAACTCGAAATCTTATGGAAGTGAATGTTGAAAACTAATGAATGAATTAATTAATTTTTAAAAAGAAAGAAAGGGCATATAAGTATAGAAATATTCAAAGAAGTCCTCCTTTGTTGTAGCAAAGAACTGGAAACCACAGAGATGACCATCGTTTGAGGAAAGATAGAGCAAATTATAGTATATGGATGTGTAAATACTTAAAGTCTGAGCTAAAGGTCAGAAGGGGTAAAAACAGACACTGAAATGTAAAGTAGAAGCCCTTTCAGATATAAAGGAAACAGTCTATATCTTAGAAAGGGTAAGAGATTTGCAAAGCTCAATTGCATATGAAAAAGCCAATGCTCTGAGAAGAGCTTCTGCCAATGCCAATGATAATTATCACACTCTATATGAAAAGAGCATAGAAACATCCAGCTAAACCAGAGGCTGGAAGCAATAAAGGCTGCAGCAACCCCTACAACAGTGAGCCCTGGGAGTCCAGCAGATCAACCTGGCCAGCAGTTGAATGACCTGCCCAGTCTTGACCAGATGCAGCTAAAGCCCAGTGAGGAGTCAGCCCAGTAACACAGTTACCTGCTGGGCCCATCCTAGCAGTGGATCTACCTGTCCAACAGAGATTCTATACCTTCAAGGATCAAGCCCACCTGGACCATTTGTTCAACTGAAATCCTGTGCCCTTCAAGGAACCAGTTCAATTAAATAGTAGATTGATTCATCCATTGCTGATACCCTGCCCCCAGAGAGAACATCGTAAATACTCTCCAGGGAGAGAAAGGAAATCTAGACTTTCCCATTCTAGAGTTGTACATTGCATTGGAAACTTGTATTCTCCACAAATGTGCCTCACTATGATTTTACTTTAGGTTTGTGTCTACCTATCCCTAGCTCTGTGTGTATTTCTGAAAGAATGAGTCCCAGAATTTTGAGGGGTTGAGGGTGGGGAAGGGAATGTTTAAAACTACTGTTTTTGCTATTTAAGTACCTTTTTAAAGAACTAATTGAATCTGTTAGCTGATTGGTAATGACAAGCACACTGGTGGGAGCTTGCGAGCTACAATGTTAGGAAGATAGTTGCACTGAGATTTACCCCACAGAATCCTAAGAGTAGTAGCAGAGCCCATTTGGGCTCTGCATTTGAGCCAATTTAACAATGCCAATACCAGATGGAGAACTGAGCTCAGAGAGGGTACAATAAATGTAATAGAATAGAATTCATGCAGTGTAAGACATGACAAAAGGCAGAGATTCAGAGAAACCTGGGAACACTTGTATGAACTGATGAAGAGTAAAGTGAGCAGAACCCAGAGAACAATTTGTACAATGACTAAAACATTGTAACAAAAACCAGTTTGAAAGACTTAAGAACTCTGATCAATGTCATGACCAGAAAACAGGTTCCCACCCAATGACAGAGAAAGGATGGACTTAGTGAGACATATATTTTTGGACATGGCCAATACATAGATTTGTTTTGCCTGCCTATGCTTATTTGTTACAAAGGATGACTGTTTTTTTTAATTGGCAAGGGCAATGTTGATGCAATTGGGGGAAGGCTAGTACAATGATGACTCCCTCCCCAAACAATCAATGAAATAATTTTTTTCCAGGGCAGCTAGGTGGCACAGTTAGTAGAACACCAGCCCCAGAGTCAGGAGGACCTGAGTTCAAATCCAGCCTCAGACACTTGACACACTTACTAGTTGTGTGACCTTGGGCAAGTCACTTAACCCCAATTACCCTGCCTTCCTCCCTCAAGAGAAAAAAAAGAAATAATTTTTTCACTTTTTTTTTTTTTGGAGGAGGGAGACAAGGAAATCAGGGTTAGGTGACTTGCCCAAGGTCACACAGCTAGCAAATGTCAAGTGCCTGAGGCCAGTTTTGAACTCAGGTCCTCCTGACTCCAGGGCTGATGCTCTATTGGCTATGCCACCTAGCCGCCCCAATGAAATATTTTTTAAATGAATAGAAGGAAGCTCAGAGAGAGATAGACAGACTATCAGGACAGCTTTGGAGCTGAATGTGTTGAATTTCTTATATACTTTTTAAAAAAATTCCAAGCTGTACTCAATATTTTCAGTTAATTTACAATTTCCTTATTCTGTTCTTTGCATATGGAAATCGTCATGTCTGTTGGAATTTATCAAGTTCAGAGTGAATTAAATTTAAATTAAAACAAAAAAATACAAGCTGCAAATCTACCAGAAAGGAGGTATCCCAAACCAGCCCAGAGTAGGACGTAAATTGGGTAGACACATGCTAAACCCAAGCTGCCGTGTTGGAGGGCATGGTGCTTGACCATTTTTCCAATGCCTGCAGTGAGGACCCTCCAACCTCCCAGGGCAATTTTGCCTGAATTTAGAGTAGGATCATAAGATCTAGAACCAGAACTGAAAGGGACCCCAGGGGTCATCTAAAGTAGACCCCATCACCCCATTTTACACTACTTCTCTAATGCCATTTCCATGCCACACTATGTGCTTTGTTGGGCTCTGAGTCTTCTCTAAGCTGTGAGCTTTGTGAAGCATTGTGATATGAGAATTTAATGATGAACTTTGAGTGGGGAAGTTGTTGAGTCGTTTTTCAGTGGTGTCTTACTCTTTGTGACCCCATTTGAGGTTTTCTTAGCAAAGATACTGGAGCGGTTTGCTATTTCCTCCTCCAGCTCATTTTACAGATGAGGAAACTGAGGTAAGCAGGGTTAAGTGACTTGTCCAGGGCCACACAGCTAGTAAGTGTCTGAGGCTGGATTTGAATTCAGGTTTTCCTGACTTAAGGCTCAGCACTCCATCCATTCTACCACCTAGCTGCCTGAGTCAGGAAAACCTAGATTCAAATCCTTCGTCAGATACTAGAAATATGACCTTGACTTTGATGAAGTCACTACTCTCTCAGACTCAGGATGAATGAAGGAAAAAGCATTTATTACACCCCAAATTAAGATGGTCCCCGAACTCAAGGAGCTTACACTCTAAAAGGGGAAGCAATGCTAATAAGAACCTAGATTTAGAAGGGGGCCTCATAGGCCACCGAGTTCATTTTGTACTTGAGGAAACTGAGGCCCATGGCAGCACTGCCCCAAGGTGACCCCAAAATCAAGATTTGTACCCAAGCCCTCCGATTACAAGATCAGTGCCCTCCCTGATGTACCACACTGCCCCCAGCTTCCTCATCTATAAAATTGAGAAAACTATAGCTCCTACCCCTACCCCACCCCACCCCCAGGGCAGTTGTGAGGATCAAGCAGGATTATTATAAAGCCCTCTGCAAGCCTTAAACCGCTACAGAAACGTCAGTTATTATCCTAAGGACAAACATTGGGCTTTAGCTAACTGACCTTTGAGCCTCTCCCAGGGCCTCCCTGTACCCAGGAGGCTCAAAGATGCTTGCTTAATGAATTTCTAGATGCCGGCTTCGATGCCCAGGTGCCCACCCTTCTCTGCTCTACCCATTGTTAAAAAACGATGTTATCTCTACCTTCAAAGACTCAGCAAAAGGCCCTCTCCTACCATGAAGCTTTTTAGGAATGCCCCAACCCGTGGAGACTAGGCCTTTGAACATTTCTCTTGTGCTTATATCAAAACTCCCATGTTGTTCTCTACTGGTTTATGTGGCTCACCTCCCAAACTAAACCCTGAACTCCTAGGGCAAGAACTGTGACTTCTCTGAATTATAGATCTTGGAAAGTAGAGTCTAACAGGAAAACATCCTGACACTTGGAGTCAATAGGACATGGGTTTGAATCCTGCTTCCGGAAATTCCTCGCTGTAGAAGAAATTATTTCACCTCTCTGAACCTCAGTTTCTTCATCTGTTAAATGGGGATGACAATGATTGTCCTTACCTCATAGTCAGGGATGTGCTGGAGCCAGCCGAGTGAGCCAGTCGTTAAATTTTCATTTACATGTCAGAAATCAGCAAACCCTACAAATCAGGGCTTGATTGATTTTTTTGTCATTGTTGCTTGCCTAGACTTAAGAAAGTGATGAAGAAAATGTTAATACTGAAGATTAAATTTTTAAGTGTGTCAGGAGTATGTGTGTGTGATTTTTCTCCTTCCCCAAAGAATTAGTCATTAAATATTTACCAGCACATCTCTGGGTGTTGTGAGGATCCAATGATATGATGAATTAATCAGTTGATAAACATTTATTAAGTGCCTACTGTATACCAGGCATTGTGTCAAGTGTTGAAGATACAAAAAGAGGCAAAAGACAGTCCCTGCCCTCCATGAAATAGTATATATAAAGTGCTCTGCAAACCTCCAAGTGCTATATGTTGTTTGGTTGAGTCACATCTAACTGTCCATGACCCCATTTGGGATTCTCTTGGCAGACACTGGAGTGGTTAGCCATTTCCTTCTCCAAAAGTGCTATATAAATACCTGCTGTTATTATTCTTTTCTTGTGTCTGGGCACAATGCTTTACATGCAGTAAGTGCTTAATAAATGTTTACTTATAGAGCTTCCAAGGTGGCTATTGAACCAAGACCCTTTAAATCATGTACCTTATCTCCTCCTCCCACCCCTAACATGAGCCACCAAATACTGGCAGGGGCCAAGGGAGAAGAGAGGAAAAAGGAAACATGAAAGAGAAGGTAGGACCTTGGAGAGAGTCTTCTTCAACAGGACATCAGGAGACCTGTGTTCCAGCCCCAACTACGCCACTGACTAGCTTGACTTTGAATAAATTCCCTCCCTAAGTATTCGGTTTTCTCCTGTCTGAAAATCAGATACTAAACCTCTGAGGACCTTAGAGGTCTCTAAGCGCCTCCTAGATCTAAGCATCTATAAAAAGGGAGGGGAGAATGGTATACGCGCACCCATGACAGTTTCTGACATAAATGCTCATAAATGAGTCCTTTGGCCATCCAAAGGTACCTCCCATGGGAAACAGTATCACCTGTAGTGGGCGGGTTCCAGGACAGAACTTGAAAGCCTTCTTTAATTTAACCCATAAGTGGCTGGAAGGCCAGTAGGTGCCAAGTCCTCTTTCAGTTGCCCCTAACCACCAGCAGGAGGCAGTGTGGTGCTAAAGGCAGGTTGCCAGGTGGGCCATTGGAGGTCCTGGATTTGAATCCCAGCTCCACTCCAACCTTTCTCATCTGGAGTATGTTGCTGCTTTCCTCTGCCCTTGTCTATAAAATGAGAAGGGTGACCTCTAAATCCATGCCATCCTTAGTTCCCCAAGTCCCTCTCTAGCTCTCCATTCCCCCAACTATAAAATGAAGGGGTTGAACAAGATGATGCCCGGGGTGTCCTCCTGGCTTTAAATCCATTCCTGTGAATTAAAAGACCACTCTGAGGGTCCCGGAGTGCATTCTGAGTTATGATTCAAAATGCTAACAACTTCTATCTCCCCTCCCCTTCCTAAGTGGGAATGTGGACAAATTTTCCCACCTAGAAGGCCAGAGACAGAGGAGACAAGTTGGTGGTGAGGTGGATAGAGCACCGACCCAGAGTCAGGAAAACTTGAGTGCAAAACCAGTCTCAGATACTTACAATCTGGGTGACCCTGGGCAAGTCACTTAACCTCCCCCTGCCTCAGTGTCTTCATGTGTAAAATGGACCTCCCTCCTAGGAGTTGTTGTAAGGATCAGATGAGTTGAGTATCCAAGTTACCTTCTGGGCCCTTCCTAGCAGTGATATACCTGTCCAACAGAGATCTTCGAGTTGGCAAGCCTAGCTGGGCCATTTGTCCAGCTGAAATGCTGTGCCCTCCATAAACAGTGGATCCAGCTCTAGGTCCTGTCACCTCCTGGGGTGGCTAAAGGCAAATAATTCTAGGGAAAGCATTCTGCAAGTATTCCAAATGGAAATGTCAGTCAATGACTCCCATGGCTGGGGTGAAGGGGAATCTCTTGCCTTGATTATATGGCTAAGGGGGTCAGAGCCTCATCTTGTGTATATTCTGATAAGCATTCATAACTGTCAGACCCATAAATAGAATTTTTTGTTCCTAGGGTGAATAAAATAAAATGGCTCATCAATTCAGTTGCCCTGGTGACACCTCAAGGTCATTGTTGGAGGAGAGATAGGGCAGGGAAGGGCTCCTAGAATACAGGGTGGCTAGAGGGGGGCCTTTATTTGGCAACTTCCTATTTTAAACAATTATCTTTGCTAACTGAGTGCTAAGTTCACTTGATTCTCTGGCATGGAAAGGTTTCAAGTGTTAGCAGTGCCCTCTTTAAATTCCAGCACCCCAGGACAAAGTCCATGCTATCCTACCCTAAGTATTGCTCTTTTAACCACTTAGGCTGGGCTTATCTCACTGAAAAAAACAAGATTAAGAAGCTGCAGGGTCTAGTGGATAGGGCATTAGACGGGGAGCCAAGAGCCCCTGTGTTAAATCCCTTATCAGACCCTTACTAGCTGTGTTATCTTGGACAAGTTATTTCTCTGGGCCTCAGTTTGCACATCTGCAAAATGAAAGGGTTGAACTTAATAGGCTCAAAGGGCCCTTCTAGCTCTCAATCTTATGATTATGGGCACCTCGGAAACAGATTCTTTGGCTTCTTTTTACCTGTAACCTGTGGCTGGTCTCCTCAGGGAATAGCCAACCTGCAGCTGAAGGCCTCCAGTGTGTCTTCTCTGTCTCTGTTCTCATCGGGCTGACACCTTGGGGAAAAGAGCATCATCATGGAGAAGGACAATCGTTGGGATTTCTGCAGCCAGGTCACAGACTGAGCTGTAGATTCTGACATCAAATCCCTGGCTGGAGTCAACAGCAGGAGGAGATTAGACTTGTTTGGATTGGCCTCTGAGGGCAGGAAGAGGAGCAAAAAACAGGGAGATTTAGGCTGGTTGGGAAGATAAAAAAAACTTCCTATCTGTGAGTACTGTCTAAAAGTGAAATGGATTGTCTGGAGGTCTTCCAACAGAGGCTGCATGAGCCTTCCTTGGGGATGCTGGGAGGGGATTTAGGCTTAGATGGCTGCTGAGGGTCCAGTGACTCCTCTCTGCCATGAAATGAATGAAGGCAAGGCTTCTGGGGCACTGTTTGGGACCCTCACTCTGGGTTCAAGCCCGGGCTTAGCAGATAGGAATGGGACTTTGGAGAAAAGCACTTCTCTCTCAGGCTCAGTTTTCCCATCTATAAAATCATATACCTCCTTATTCAATAAACTCTAGGGGCTCCCTATTGCCTTTAGGCACAAATCCAAAATACTCTGTTTGTCATTAAGACCTTTTGTAACTAGCCCCCTCCAATCTTTCCAGTCTTCTCACACCTTATTCCGGGGCCACATACACTTCAATCCAGTGATGCCGGCCTCCTGGCTGTTCTACACACAAGACACTCTATCTCTGGGCTCTGGGCATTTTCTCTGGCTGTACCCTATGCCTGGAATACTCTTTCCCCTCCTGGAACTACTGATGTCCCAGGCTTTTTCTAAGTCCCAACTAAAGTCACTTCTCCTCTAGGAAGCTTTCTTTAACCCTTTTAATCCTAGTCCCTTCCCTCTGTTCATTATCTCCTATTTATCCTGTATATAGTTTGATTTGTGTGTATTTGTTTGCATATTGTCTCCCCCATTAGACTGTAAGTTCTATGAGGGCAGGGACCATCTTTTGCCTCTTTTTGTATCCCCAGAACTTAGCACACTGCCTGACACATAGCAGATGCTTAATAAATGTTTAATGAACTGAATTAAATCGGATTGGACTAGATGAGTTGCGGGCTTGGAATCCAGTGCTGACTCATGTCCTTAGGAGCTGTGTGATCTTGGGCAAGTCTTTTGACCTTTCTCAAACTCAGTTTCCTCATCTGTAAAATGAGTATAATACCGGCTCCTACTCCACAGGGTTGTTGGAAGGATGGTATTTGTAAAGGACCGCACAAAACTTCTTGCTTGGTATATATGCCAGTTATTATTGTTCTTAGCTATTAGATTGTCTCTAAGGCTCCTCTGAGTCCTCATATTCTGTGAGGGACTACCTAAAAATACAGTGAGGGCCTCTGCACCAAGGCAAGGCATTCATCCGAAGCCATCAGATTGGTTGATTTCAGTCTATCCTTCCCACAATCACAGAACATGAGTACCAAAAGGCAATATGAAGACCCCTTAGTCCAATCTGTCATTTTTACAGATGGGGAAATTGAGGCTCAGAGAGGGACCTCACCCTTAGAGTGAGGAGGCAAAACCAAGATTCACACCCAGACCTTTTGACTCCAGGTCCAATGTTATTTCTCCTACACCAAGCTTCCTTCCTCTCAAAAGTAAAAGCCCTGAGTCCAAACAGGATGCATCAGACACTAATCGGTGCCTGTTTATTGTAATCCTGACATCTGGCTTTCTAATCCATCAGGCTCTCTGCAGCCCAGAAAATAAATGTTCCCATTTATGTTAGCAGCTGGGTGTATGATAGGATCAGGTCAGGAGATAAGGCAGGCCTGTTTTAGAGAATGGGTGAATGGAGCAGGATTCTGTATGACCTATCAGGAGATAATTGGATTTGGTAGCTTATTGTGGGAGCTTATCTTGAGGCAGAACAGCAGAGTGAGAAGAAGAGACTTAGCATCCAGGGAGATCTGATTTCAGTTCCTACCACTAAGACTTCCTAGCTGTGTGACTCTCAGAAAGTCTCTTCACTTCTCTGAGTCTCAATTTCTTGATCTCTAAAATGGAGCTAATACCTGTAATATACCCATTTTACAGGATTGTTTTCTGTCTCAAATGAGATGATGTGTATGTTGCAAGTAGCCCTATCTAGGCCACTCACCCTGAGCCAGCCTCCTCCAACTGTCCCTAAGGGTTCTAGGGAGCTCGGATTGGGATTGTCTCTTCTCTACAGTTATCAGCTCAAGCCCCCACCCCTGAGTCCCCACCGTCCCCATGCTGGGCTCCAGTGATGAGCACTCCAATTCTATTTAAACATGAATTTGTCATTGTCATTACTGTTGTTTAGTCATTTCAGTCCTGTCCAATTCTTCATGACTCAAGTTGGGGTTTTCTTAGCAGAGATACTGGAGTGGTTTGCCATTTCCTTCTCCAGCTCATCTTACAGAGGAAGAAACTGAGGCAAACAGGGTTAAGTGACTTCCCCAGGGTTGCACAACTACTAAGTGTCTGAGGCCAGATTTGAACTCAGGAAGCTGTATTTTCCTGACTTCAGACACAGCACCCTATTCACTACACCACCTAGCGGCCCATGCTTCAAAGTTATAGCAGGAATAATTGGAAACATTTCTCCTTCCAGGGATGGTGCCTGTAAATCTCTGCCACCAAAGGCTGGGTTTAGTGGATGTCCTGAGCATGGGAGTTCTGAGCTAGAGGGGGCTAAGCCTATCGGGTGCCCCGACCAAGTTTGGCATTAGCATGGTGAGTGAGCCCCTCTGGGGACAAGGGACTGCTGCTTTGCCCAAGAAGGGATGAACCTGCCCAGGCTGGAAATGGAGCAGGTCATACCTCCCATGCTAATGAAAATGGGACTGGGTAGCCCTTTGTACTTCCAGTACTAGACAGGGAGATTCAGTCTTAAAAACAAAAACCCATCCAATCATTGTTTATTAGGTATCTACTATGTGCCAGGCACTTTGCTAAGCCCTAGGGACACAATTAATAAAAAGAGTCCCTGCCCTCCAGGAGCTTACAATCTAATGGGAGGAGATAATACACAAAAGGAGGCAGGAGGTGGGGGAGGGGAACAAGGGGATTCTTGTTGCATGGAGTTGAAACCAGACAGAATAGCGATTGCAGAGTGGAGTGAACCCCAGAGTCCAGTTCCTGCCCCCTAAAAGGGAAGGTATTGGGGAAAGTTTGGTACTCCACCCTCCAATTAGAAGAGAAAGGAGGTACAGGGAGATAATTATGTCAGTCTAGGTTTGAGTTAATAGCTGATGAAATTAGAGGTGATGAGTTTAACCTGAGAGTGGCATCTTGTTCCAAGGAGTGGAAATCAGGCTGGAGAAGTGAATCTCCAGTTCGTATGTTACTCCCCTTCATACATTTTGTGGTCCAGTCAAACTGACCTTCTTACTGGTCCTTACACGTGACACTCTGTGTCTTATCTCTATACTTCAATCCTCCGTCCTCAGCTCAGCCTCTTAGAATCTCCAGAGTCACCACCATAAGACTTCTCTTGATCCACTCATCTGCTAGTGCCACCTCCACCTCCCACCTTGTTGATTGTCAACAAGTCAGCTGATAAACATTTATTTTTGTTGGTTTTACTCATTTTACAGTTGAGGAAACTGAGGTGAACAGAGTTAAGTGACTTGACCAGGATCACACAGCTAGCAAATGTCTGAGGCTAGATTTGAACTCATGAAGATGAGTCTTCCTGACTCCAGGACCAGCACTCTATCCAATGCGCCTCCTAGCTGCCAAGCATTTATTGAGCACTTAGTATGTGGCAGACACTATGCCAAACACTGAGGATACAAAGAAAAAAAAAAGACAACCCACCCCATACCTCGAATATGCATTTTTATGTATATGTTTGTTTCTTTCATAGAATATAATCACCTTGAAGGCAGGGACCGTTTTACTTTTATCTTCATATTCCCAGCACTTAGAATAGTGTCCAGCACACAGTAGGTGCTTTATATCGTTGTTTGTCCTTCATTTTACAAGACAACCAATGACATTGTGGGATGATATCTTGACTCCTGGGTGAATGGGATTTAAGTGAGGTGGAGCTGCACAGAGTCATCAGCCCCGCTCACTCTTCCGGAGTTATCAGAGTCCAATGGCAAGGCAAAATACAGGAGGACTTAAGGATGGACCAGGGAGGCAGTGGATGACCTTGACATCTTTGATGTTTGATCAGGCTCTAAGTGGTCCTTCAGCTGCCTTCACGGCCAGTGGAACAAATTGTTCTTATCTGCCCATTCTGCCAGAGGAAGTTTTCACATGCTTGGGATAAACACCTCCCATCTCACGAATGGGTTTGAGACCCCTCGGTTACCCTCAACCTGGTTTAGCCTGTCTGCTGAGAGGGTTTCACTGGGCTGTAGCCACTGTGACATGCTACAGCTTCTTGGAGCCGCAGGTAACAGGTGGGTGAATCAAGTTGACCCCAAAGGTGAATGCGTACCCCTCACACCAGAGGTGCTGGTCCTCCCTGAACACCGCATAGTTGCTTGCTTTTCTGATTCTCACAATAGCCTGATGAGGTGGGAGCTAATATTATTGTCATTTCAGTGATGAAAAAACAACCTCAAAGAGAAGTTAAGTAATGTGAGTCACACCACAGTAAGCATCTGAGGTCTTAAACCAAGGTCTTGCCTAAAGCCTAAGCTCTTGTCCCCTACCATGAAGGCTCTAGGCCCTGGACACCTTCTCTAAAAGTCAGTTCTATGAGCCGCCTTCTAAAGGAGGCCCTTCCTGATCCCCTGCCGGACTCACCTTAGTGTTTCCCCCTCCAAGAGTACTTTATATCAGTTTTGTACATGTCTTGTGTATACCTGTCTATGTCACTAGAATATGACCTCCTCTAAGGGAAGGACTGTTTGTTTCTTTTTTGTCATATCCCTAGTGCCTAGCTCAGAGCTTTGCACACAGTAGGTACATGATCAATGCTTGCCTGTCGCCTGATTCTCCTAGAGCCTTCTGGTACTAAAAGGCATTTCTCTGCAAGATTAGAAAGTCCTCATCTTCCTCGGAATCCCCATCTGTGAAAGGCAGATACAGATAGCATCAATTTCCCAGGCTTGTAAGGATCAAAGGGGATGAAATATGCAAAGGGCTTTGCAAACTTTCAGGTGCTTTATTAATGTTAGCTCTTACAATCCTGTCACCAGACTGACCTCTGGGACTGATAGCTCTAAGAGGGTCTTGGTCTCCATCTTGATCTCTCCCTTTCTCTGTCTCTATCTCTTTCTGTCTTTCTCCTTAAGAGGAGAGATACCTCCAAGCCCTGACTTCACATCTGAGGGGATTAGAGAGTGATTAAGACAGCCTTCATTGGACTGGGGGAGGCTGGGAACCAGGAGCTCATTTCAAGATAATATCTGGTGAGACTGAGACACCCTCCTAAGTAATTAACAGGTTAGGGAGTGACTAATGGAGCTTGTCTCACCCAGGGAGGCAATGCTGCCCAGTACAGCCAGAACACAAACAGTTTAGGAAATTGCTTTTAAGTTGAAATTCAGTTTCACTTGGTGAAGTGTTGTTTTCCCTATAACATATTTGAGGCAGTATTTTCTTTTTTCTTTTTTTGTAAATTTTTAAATTTTAAACTTAAACTTAAATAAGAAAATTTAAGTTAATTTAAATTAAATTAAATTTTAAATTTTAAATTAAATAAGAAAATAAAAAAGAAACAAATTTATATACCAAAACTAAAATGATACAAAGTAAGAAAAGAAAAAAGCATTGCCATATGCACAGCAGAAGGTGAGAGAGGATTCAAAATATACAGCAATAAATTTCCATTTCAAGAAAGCCTATGTAATAAATACTATGCATCGTGTTGAGAACTTTTTTCTGCTTCTTTGTAAGTTTTCTTTTGTTCTCTGTTGTACACATTTTACTTTGTTCTTTTCCCCCCACCTTTCTCCCTTCCCCACCCAAAGCTACAATTAAGGGTGGATATATGTGTGCGTGTATGTATGTATACACGTATATGTACACATATATACATATACACACATACATACGTAGACATAGATACACAAAGCTGTCCATATATACATACATACACTTAACTACACATACATATACTTAGATTATCTATAACCATACTCACATATAGACACATACATTCATAAGCATCTATGTAAGACCATACTATACTTGTTTGTCTTCTGTTTCTCTGAGGGTGGATAGCATCTTCCTTCATAGGTCCAAGTCTTTCCATATTTTTTCCAAGTCTACCAACTCATTTCCTACAGCACAGCAACATCCCCACCTTGGACTGTCTAGTTCTTTTAAGTAGTTCAAAACAATGTTGATGAATATGGCCGACATATAGTGTAGTTTCCCTATTTTTCTCTTTTGATTAAATCTACTTTAGCCTTCATTTTGTATGAGGTTGTGATTACTACCCCTGCTCCTTTTTCCCTAACAAATTCTACTCCTGAGCTTTATTTTATGTTTGTGGGATCTCTTATTTCCTATCTCTCCTAACTCCTCTATTTACTTCTACCTGCTACCTTGCCCTCCTATTACTATCCTATCCAAGGATCTCTCCCCCATCCTCCCATTCCCATTAATCTAAACATCCTTCTATACCCCCTTTAACCTATTCCCTCACCCTCCCCTCTAAAGATCCCTCCCTTATCTTCTTTCCCTTCCCTATCCCCTTAGCATTTTATTTCTTTCTGAATTTAGAAGACTTTTATATTCTTCTAGAAATATATGTATTGTTCCCTCTTGAACCCATTTCAAATAAAAGTAGGTTTCCAGAACTGCTACCCCTCCTCCTCCATCTAATTTCTCTGCGTGGGTTCTTCCTCTCACACCCCATTCATATAAGAGAATTACTCTTTTTAGCTGTTCTTAAATGTTTTTACTTTTTAGAACCATATCATATTCAGGTCTACTCTAATCTTTCTTATGAACTACCCAATTACTAATAACAATCTTAGATGTACATTCTACATTTCCTCATAAAAAAGGTTAACAGTCTGTCCTTATTGAGTACCTTGTAATTAGTCTTTGGTACGTACCTTATGTTTCTCTTGGCTCTTGTATGTCAAATCATCTATTACGTTCAGGTTTGTTTTTTTTTAAACAAAATCCTGAAAGTCTAACAATTCATTAAATATCCTTTTTTTTTTCATTAAGGATTATGCTTAGCTTTGCTGGGTATGATATTTTCAGCTGGAGCTCCAGTTCTTTTGCTCTTTGATACACAGTGTTCCAAGACCTCCGGACTTTTAGTGTTGTCACTACTACGTCTTGTGTGATTCTAATTGTGGCACTGCCATACTTAAATTTTTTTTTTCTTGTTGCTTGTAATATTTTATCCTTGAGCTTGGGGTTTCAGAATTTGACTATGATATTCCTGTGGGTTTTCCTTGTAGGATCTCTTTCAAGTGGCGATCAGTGGGTTTTTTCTTTTTCTACTTACCCCTCTTGTTCTAATGCTTCAGGACAATTTTTTTAAATTATTTCTTATGTTATTGTATCAAGGTTCTTTTTTTTTTTAATCATCGCTTTCAGGTAGTTGAATTATTCTTATATTTCCTCTTCTTGATCTGTTCTCCAGATCAATTGTTTTTCTTATGAGGTGTTTCACATTTTCTTCTATTTTTTTCATTTTTTATATTTTGTTTTATTATTTCTTGATCCCGTCTGACTTCGCTGGCTTCCCTTTGCCCAATTCTGATTTTAAAGGAGTAGTTTTCTTCCTTAAGATTCTGGATCTCCTTTTCTAATTGGTTGACTTTCTTTTCATAATCTTCTTGTATTCTTGGATTGCTCTTTTTCTTTTTCTTTTTTTTTTTTTAGTTTTTCCTCAATGTCTCTCATTTGATTTTAAAAGTCTTTTTAAAGTTCTTCTTTGAATTCTTTTTGGGCAGGTGACCATTTGACATTACTATTTGGGGTAGAAGAGGGTTTCTTTGCTTCAGTATCCTCCTCCAAAGAAAAACCCTGGTCTTTTCTATTCCCATAGTAATTTTTTATGATTGAATTCTTTCTCCTTTGCCTGTGCAGTTTTTTTTTTTGGTAGTAGCTTATTTTTTGTAATCACCACTTGCCTTGAGGTATGGGGGGATGGTGCCTCTGGCCTCAGATCCTCCTTCAGTCCTCCCCTCTGGCCTGGAACTGAAACCAAGACCTCCAGCCTCCAGTAAGTGCCCATAGCCAGCATGTCCCCTCCCCACTGCTTCTGCACTTACTGGGCACTTGCTGGTTCCTTCTCCCCCAGAGCACATCTGGAGTCAGAAAGACCCAAGTTCAAATCTGGCCTTAGACATTAGCTGTGTGGTCCAAGGCAAGTTATTTATCCTCAGTTTCCTCATCTGTAAAAATGGGAATAATAATAGCACCTACCTCCCAGGGTTTTTGTGAGAATCAGATAACATTTGCAAAGAGCTTAGAACAGTGCCTGGTACTATATGTACATGAGCTTTTATTATGATTAGGTTTCCCTTCCCCTTCTTAGCTGCCAAATTCCTACTCATCCTTTGAAGTCCAGATCAGCTGCCGCCTCCTCCAGGAAGCCTCTCCCAACCCTCTCTGTTTGATAATGACCTTCTCCTTCAGATCTCACATGCACCATTCCACGTAGATATGGTCTTATCATGTAACGATCTTCTTTAAACTGCCACTCTAGTGAGTGACCTCGTTTGTGTATCAAAAAGAACTTTAGCAAATGAAATCTAGGTTGTTGTTCAGTCATTCCCAACTCTTTGTGACCCCATTTGGGGTTTTCTTGACAGAGATACTAGAGTAGTTTGCCATTTCCTTCTCCGGCTTATTTTACAGATGAGGAAACTGAGGCAAACAGGTTAAAGTGACTTGCCCAGAGTCACATAGCTAGTAATGTGTCAGGCTGGATTTGAACTCATGAAGATGAATCTTCCTGACTCTGGGTCAGGCACTCTATGAAAGATAGCGCCCCCTAGCGACCCTTGTAATCTAGGACCCTGGAATAATTTTGTAAATGAAAGCCAGGCCCCTGGAATGGTTTCATGTTGTTATGGAAAGAGCTCTGCCTTTGGAGTCACAGCACCTGAGTGGGAATCGCAGCAATAATTGGTTTTTCTGACTTCTTTTGTCCTCAGACCTACTCTCTTCCTCCCTCTCAGCAAAGGACTTTGTAATAGACTGTGGCCGGGTAAGTCGAGGCTGAGAGGTGAGACCTTCAGGATGTGGCTCCAGGTTGGGAAGCCAGTCAGCCTGGGGCACAGGCCCTGTGGGAGGAGACTCTGGGATGCTTCTGAGTGTCCACAGAGTAGGGACAAACCCGGGGTGGGAACAAAGTGGGACTAGGATGAGGAGGAACTCACGTCAGCTACCAACAGGGAAAGAAACCTCTGGCAGCTTCTTCTGTGGGGCAGCTAGGCAGTGTGGGGCATAGAGTGCCTGAGTTCAAATCCATCCTTGGACGCTTTCTAGCTGTGCGACCCTAGGCAAGTCACTTTACTCCGTTTGCCTCAGTTTTCTCATCTGTAAAATGACCTGGAGAAGGAAATGGCAAACCACACCAGTATCTCTGCCAAGAAAACCTCAAATGGGATCAGGAAGAGTCGGGCACGACTGAAACAACAATGCTTCTTTATCATTTTTTGGTTCATGCCTGTGATTGCAAGGGTGATAAGGAGCTCTTCAGTACCTTCCTCCTCCCCATGCAGGTCTTCACCGCTTCTCTGACCAACAGTCTACTAGAATAGGCTCTGAACCTGAGACCCTCGGACAGTTTCCAGGGGGACTGTGAACACTGATGGGGAAAAATAATTATATTTTCATTTTTACTCAAACTCTAGTAGCTCTTCAGCACTTCCTTCTATTATGAATGGCAGAGGTCACAAATCAGAGTAACGTCAGTAGTACCTGTGACTTTGTCACCAACAGAAATCACAGATCTTTACATATCATGGTGCAGTCATTGCTATGAAATATCTTTTATGTTCATCACTACGTCAAAATTATGGTGGTTGTTGGATTTGTTGTGAGATAGCACCTGATCTCATTCTTCCTTTCTATAGACTATAGTTCAGCAAAATTGGTTTCTTTTGTAATCCAGTACATTTTATGCATTTAAAAACATGATCTAAGAAAAAAACCAACAACATGATTCTGGGAAGAGATGCCTAGATTTCATTAGACTGCTGAAGTGGTCCAGGACCCAGGGGGAAAAAAAGGTTGAGATAAGAATCCCTGTCTTCAATGAGAAGTCAAGGGTTCCAGGGTTATTTATACAGCCAGTAGATGTCTGTGGTAGGACTTGAACCCAGGTTTCCCTGATTCTGAAGCTGGCTTCCTACATAGTACATAAGATTGGCTCTCATTCTTCTTGTTTTTAATCAGTCAATAAACATTTTAAAAGCACCTACTATGTGCCAGGCCCAGGGCTAGGTACTAGGGATCAAACTAGCCAGGTGCCACACTCTGCTAGTTCTGCACAGCTAAGGACTACACATGCCTTCCAAATTTACAAATGCTCGGTAAAGTCCTAGGGGTGCTACCCTCATGGCTGCTCTTTCACAGCACAAGGAGAAGATTCACACTCCAGTTTTTATTGGGCCAGATGAGCTCACAGAAACTTTTAATGCTGAGACTCTATAAAATTGTGAGATGCAGTCACTGTGAATGGACAGGTTACCTTCATGATTCCACTATAAGCTTGGCCAAGGGTAGGGAGGGGCTCTTTGCCTTCTTTCCAGACACTCTGCTGTGCTCAGAACTGGATGGGTTTGGAGGGCCTTTCCAACTCTGAGATTTTGTGTGTGTCTTAGCCACTCATCACACTGTCGCCTCCATGAGGGCAGGGATAGTCTCGTCTGAATTATTATGTACTCTGGAGCTGCCCACAATACTGAGGGAAGAAGTGGGGGGAGAGGGAGAAGGAAGGAAAGGAGGAAGGAGAAAAGGAGGAAGAAGGAACAGGAGGAAGGGAAGAAGAGGGCAAAGAAGGAGAGAAGAAGGAAAAAAGGAAGGGAGAAAAAGGGAAGGAAGAGAAGAAGAATGAGGAAGGGAAGGAAGGAGGAAGGAAGAGGAAGAAGGGAGGGAAGAAGGAAGGGAAGGAGAGAGTGGGGAAGGAGAGAAGGAAGGGAGAGAGGGAGGAAAGAGGGAGGAAAGGGAGGAAAGAAGTGAGGAAGGGAGGGAGGTAGAGGGGAAAGGAAGAGGAAAGAGGGGAGGAAGGAAAGAAGGGAGGAAGAGAATGGAGAAGAAGAGAAGTGAGGAAGGAAGGAGGGAAAGGAAGAGGAAAGAGGTGAGGAAGGAAAGAAGGGAGGAAGAGAATGAGGAAGGAGATAAAAAAGGAAGGGAGAGAGAGAGGAAAGAGGGAGGAAGAATGAGGAAGGGAGAGAGGAAGGAAAGAAGAGAGGAAGAGAATAGGGAAAGGAGGAAAAAGAGAAAGAAGGGAAGAAGAATGAGGAAGGGAGGGAAGAAGGAAGTGAAAAAAAGAGTGGGGAAGGAGAGAAGGAAGGGAGAGAGGGAAGAGGGAGGAAGGGAGGGAGGAAAGAAGAGAAGAAGAGAGTGGGGAAGGAGAGAAGGGAGAGAAGGAGGAAAGAAGGGAGAAAGGAAAGAGGGGAGGGAAGGAGGAAAGAGGGGAGTAAGGAAAGAAGGGAGGAAGAGAATGGGGAAGGAGAGAAGAAAGGAAGGGAGAGAAGGAGGAAAAGGAAGAGAAGGAGGAAAGAGAGGAAGGGAGAGAGGAAGGAGGGGAGGAAGGAAAGAAGAGAGGAAGAGAATAAGGAAGGAAGGAAGGAAGAGAGGGAGAAAGGGAAGAAAGATTTTTGACAACACTAGTTAGAGGAGGTGAAAGTCAGACTGTTTCCATGAATCACTCATTCTCAGCTTGTCTGTCACCCAGAGTTCAGCTGTTGGCGGCCCTCCCCTCTCCCACGGCTAATTTCAAAAGCTGACTGTTGGACTAAGGGTGAGGAGGGCATGCTTGCTAGAGCTCTATGCGCTTGTGTCCAGTAGATGGCAAGATGGTCACGGAGAAGTATTTGGGATCCACTGCCTGAGCTATTTTCACATTAAGCATACAGAGAGAATACAGAGCAGAAGCTGTTGCTGAATTCTAGATGTGATCTTGTAGAACTAGGCTAGGTCTTCTGGGGATAGACGAAGACATCGACAATATTATCATTTAAAAGACATCGCTAGTGATGGCCGTTTTTGGTAATGAGACTCATCATTCTACACTCACAGATTTGTAAGCGACCTTAGAGACAGTCTACTATCCAACCCAGCTGGGTAGCACAGTGAATAGATAGCTGGGCCTGCAGTGAGGAAAACCTGAGTTCTAATTTGGCCTCATACTTTTACTGAATGTGTAACTCTGGGCAAGTCAACCTTTGCCTCAGTTTCCTCAACTGTAAAATAAGAATCATAAAAGGATTTACCTCCCAGGGTTGTTGTGAGGATCCAATGAGATAAATTTGTAAGGCACTTAGCACAGTGCCTCGTACATAGTAGGTATTTAATAAATGCTTATTCCCTCTACCTTCCCCAGATAAGGAAACTGAGGAAATTACTTGCCCAAGGTTCCACAGTTTGGGACTGAGTTGCGATCTGAACCTATGTGCTTTGACTTTAGAAAAGAAGAAGAAAGAAGTGAGTCAGAAATGAGCCTGAATCTCAGATTTGGGAAGCTCTTAAGACATCATCTCTGATTTTCTACCCTTTATGACCCAGCATACCTGGCAAAGGGTCCTCCAGCCTCTATTGCAGACTTAGGAAGGCAGTATATGCAGTAGAATGAGCCCTGCTCAGAATTCGAAGGACCCGGGTTCAAATCCTAACTTCAACCTTACTTGTGTATGTGAACTTGGACAAAGCCAATTAACTTCTTTTGGCCTCAGTTTCCTGTTCGATAAGCTGAGGGGCTGAACTAGATGACTTCTACTACCCCTTGTGGTTTTATGGATTCCAAGACTCCTTCTGGCTGTAATGTTTGTTCGCTGCTCCAAGGTTCTGATGGTCAGAGGTCTACAGTCCCTCCCGGGGCTAGTTCTAAGATTTCCCACCACCCAACCATCAGGTCCTCAGGTCCTTCCAGCTCTGAATCTATGATGGGATGGCTCCAAATCCAGCATTCTCTTCTTTGCCCCTCAGTGCTTCTCAATGATAATAGGTATGCTTTGAACACTGATGGTATTCTGGACCCTGAACCTTCTCTACTCCCTACTGAGGAACCAGGGAGACAGATAAACCCTTGTTAAAGATCACCACTTACTTTCTCTTCTTTGGTTCCTTTAAATGCCAAGTCAAGGTTAAGTCTTGGGAAGAACAAGATCCCATTTACTGCTGGCTTTTGACCACCATTTTGATCAATTTGGAAGTGGGTTAATGGGGAATCAGCCAATGGAGGCTGGTGATCCTTGCACTTTGGCATTGGTAGAAGGAACCTTAGGCATCCTGACCTGCCTGGGCTGACTGGATTTGTCTGGAGTCTCCCATTTCAGAGACTTCACATGGCTCTTATGCAGTATAGTGGGAAATTGCTAGAAAATAATGAGTAATGTCTTAGCATCTTCCCAAAAAAGACTTTCTTAATGAGATGTTTGAACTTATTTCTTTATTTTTTTTTTGCCTTGCCCGAGGTCACACAGTTTGATTTATTTAATTTATTTAATATTAGTTTTCAGCATTGATTTTCAAAAGTTTGAATTACAAATTTTCTCCCCATTTCTACCCTCGCCCCCACTCCGAGATGGCATATATTCTGGTTGCCCCGTTCTCCAGTCAAACCTCCCTTCTGTCACCCCACTCCCTGCCCCATCCCCTTTTCCCTTACTTTCTTGTAGGGCAAGATAAATTTCTATGCCCCATTGCCTGTGTATCTTATTTCCTAGTTGCATGCAAAAACTTTTTTTTGAACATCTGTTTTTAAAATGAACTTATTTCTAGGCCAATAAATTGATAACTTACAAAAAAAAATTCTTTTCTTAAGGGGCCTGGTTGGTATTCATAAATTAACCTTGACCTTGGAGCAGCTGGTGGCACCTTAGTGCATAGAGTGTAGAGTGAAGAAGACAAGTTCAAATCTGTCCTCAAATACTTATTAGGTGGGTGACCTCAGACGAATCACTTTACCATTATGTGCCTCTGTTTCTTCATCTGTAGAATGGGATCATAATAGCACCTACCTCCCAGGATTGTTGTGAGGATCAAACGAGGTATTTGTAAAGCACTTAGTACAGTGTCTGACACATAGTAGGCTCTATATAAATGTTTATTATCATTATTATTATTATTCCAGCTCGGTGACTGAAAATAATGACACTTGTTTCAAATTCCTAAGAGTGAAGACAGCATAGCAGAGTGGAAAGAGGGCTGACCTCATAGCCAGGGAGACCCAGGTTCAAATCCTATCTCTGACACATATTGTCTGTGACTTACTATATATGCACACATATGTATACGGACATACACACACGTATATAGCTAGGTTGCATAGTAGATAGAGTCCTGGACTTGGAATAAAAAAAAAAACCAAGTTCAAATTCAGCCTCAGATATTGATTAGCTATATGACCCTGGTCAAGTCATTTAACCTCTGTCTTGCCTTAGTTTCCTCATCTGTAAAATGAGGATAATAATAGTACCTGCCTTTCAGGGTTGTTGTAAGAATAAAATGAGATTAGAAATTTGTAAAATTCTTAGCTCAGTGCCTGGCACATAGTAGGTACTTAATAACTGCTTGTTTAAAAAAAAATTGTCTACGGAGTCTGAATGCACATCAAAGCATATTATTTGCTCTCTTTTTTTTTGTCTTGTTTTGTTTCTTCTTTCTCATGGTTCATTCCATAGGTTATCATTCTTCTTTGCAACATGACTAATGTGAAAATATGTTTAATGTGAATGTATATGTAGAGCCTGTATCAGATTGCATGCCATCTTGGTGGGCGGAGGGGAGAAAATTTGGAACTCAAAAGCTTGTCAACTGAATGTTGTAAATTAAGTGTCTATATGGCACTTTAAGTTTACCAAGCCCTTTCCATAAGGAACAATATGGTGCAATGAATAGACTATTCTTTTAAAGTCAAAAGATTCAGGTTCAAACCTGGACCCTGCCCTTCCTCTCTGTATGCTGTATTGGGGGATATTGAGGGGTAATCACCTTTTGGTTTTTGTCTTTGTATTCCCAGCACCTAATACACAGTAGGCATTTAATAAATACTTGCAGATTGATTTCCTCTTTGGATTCTATGTCCAGCACTGGGATTGTTGGATCAAAGATAATGAAGAGTTTCATCATTTTTCTCCAAAAATTCTAATTACTTTTTTCTAGAACTCACAAAGTTTGGTTTGGTTTGGTTTGGTTTGGAATGGTAAGCTCTATATCTCCATAACTATTAATTAAATTTTGTATCCCTCCAATGTCTAGCATAATACTCTGCACTTAATCCAGGCTTGGTGAATTTGACTACATCCTGAAGAGTATATGGTGACTTTCCATAAAGGCGCACCCAGAGAGCTGTCACTAGTAATCAGTGTTTAACAGGAAGTAGTAGGAAAACTGCCCTCCCCAAAACATCTTAAGATAAATTCAAGGAGTAGCTGGGTAGCACAGTGGAAAGAGCATCTCCCTGGAATTAAGAGGACCTGAGTTCAAATTCAACCTCAGAAACGTAGTAGCTGTGTGACCCTGGGCAAGTCACTTAACCCTGATTGCCTCCCAATAAACCAACCAAACAAAAAAAGATAAATTAAATTCTGTTGGGGGTGGGGAGGGAACAGACAGAAATCTTATGTAGGAATCTTTGATTTCAGAACACAAAGGACAGAGAGAGGAAAGACCCCAGGACACTGCCCCATGGTGGGGACCCAGACATCAGGATGCTTCTCACCCTGCTGGATGCTGCTAAGGCATCTGTCCATTGGTAGGAGGGAGCAGATCAGGGCAGCAAGCAGGGAGGAGCTGGAAGGAACTCCCCTAGATTGTAGATTGCCTTGCCATATGGTAGCTTCATCTTTCATGGTGATAGAGTCATAGATTTAAAATTAGAAATGACATCAGAGATCATCAGAGGCCCTTCATATTACAGATGAGGAAACTGAGGCACAAAGGGATTAAAGTTCATGGTTATTGAGGCAACCACTAGCAGCTCAGACATTTTTACTTCAGAACCAATGCTATTTCCACCATATTTTCACCAAATTATTCTTTTTTTCCCAAATGAAATTGTTTTTATTTTTTATTTTTGGTTCTGTTCTGAACATTTTTTAAAATTTAATTTATTTAATATATTTAGTTTTCAGCATTGATTTTCACAAGAGCTTGAATTATGAATTTTCTCCCCATTTCTACCCTACCGCCCACTCCAAGATGGCATATATTCTGATTGCCCCATTCCCCAGTCAGCTCTCCCTTCTGTCACCCCACTCCCCTCCCATCCCCTTTTCCCTTACTTTCTTGTAAATTTCTATGCCCCGTTGCCTATGTATCTTATTTTCTAGTTGCATGCAAAAACTTTTTTTTTTTGCTTTTGAACATCTGTTTTTAAAACTTCGAGTTCCAAAATCTCTCCCCTCTTCCCTCCCCACCCACTCTCCTAAGAAGGCAAGCAATTCAACATAGGCCACATGGATATCATTATGTAAAACCCTTCTACAATATTCATATTGTGGAAGACTAACTATATTTTGCTCCTTCCTAACCTATCCCCCTTTATTGAATTTTCTCCCTTGACCCTGTCCCTTTTTGAAAGTGTTTGTTTTTGATTACCTCCTCCCCCTATCTGCCCTCCCTTGTATTGTCCCCCCTATTTTATCTTCTTCCTCCTTCTTTCTTGTGGGGTAAGATACCCAATTGAGTGTGTATGGTATTCCCTCCTCAAGTCAAATCCAATGACAGCAATATTCACTCATTCCCCCTTACCTGCCCCCTCTTCCCTTCCTACAGAACTGCTTTTTCTTGCCACTTTAATGTGAGATAATTTACCCCATTCTATCTCTCCCTTTTCCCCTCTCTCAATATATTCCTCTCTCATTCCTTAATTTGATTTTATTTTTTTACATATCATCCCTTCATATTCAACTCACCCTGTGCCCTCTCTCTCTCTGTATACACACACACACACACACACACACACACATATTCCCTTCAGCTACCCCAACTGAGATCTCACAAATCATACACATCATCTTTTCATGTAGGAATGTAAACAAAACAGTTCAACTTTAGTAAGTCCCTTGTGATTTCTCTTTCTTGTTTGCCTTTTCATACTTCTCTTGATTCTTGTGTTTGAAAGTCAGATGTTCTGTTCAGCTCTGGTCTTTTCATGAAGAAAGCTTGAAAGTCCTCTATTTTATTGAAAGTCCATATTTTGCCTTGAAGCATGATACTCAGTTTTGCTGGGTAGGTGATTCTTAGTTTTAATCCTAGCTCCATGGACCTCCGGAATATCGTATTCCAAGCCCTTCAATCCCTTAATGTAGAAGCTGCTAGATCTTGTGTCATTCTGATTGTGTTTCCACAAAACTCAAATTATTTCTTTCTGGCTGCTTGCAGTATTTTATCCTTGATCTGGGAGCTCTGAAATTCAGCGACAATATTCCTGGGAATTTTCTTTTTGGGATCTTTTTGAGGAGGTGATCTGTGGATTCTTTCAATTTCTATTTTACTCTCTGGCTCTAGAATATCAGGGCAGTTCTCCTTGATAATTTCTTGAAAGATGATATCTAGGCTCTTTTTTTGATCATGGCTTTCAGGTAGTCCAATAATTTTTAAATTCTCTCTCCTGGATCTATTTTCCAGCTCAGTGGTTTTTCCAATGAGATATTTCACATTGTCTTCCACTTTTTCATTTCTTTGGTTCTGTTTTATAATACCTTGATTTCTCATAAAGTCACTAGCCTCCACTTGCTCCAATCTAATTTTTAAGGTAGTATTTTCTTCAGCGGTCTTTTGGACCTCCTTTTCCATTT
>CM053622.1:795566597-795604657 GCA_028646595.1 Phalanger gymnotis | reverse complement strand
GCTTTTAATGTAGGCTCTTTGATTTTTGTTGACTTCTTCTAGCTGTATGTTTTGGTCTTCTTTGTCACCAAAGAAAGATTCCAAAGTCTGAGACTGAATCTGAGTCCATTTTCGCTGCCTGGCCATGTTCCCAGCCAACTTACTTGACCCTTGAGTTTTTCGTGGGGGTATGACTGCTTGAGAGTAAAGAGTGCTTTAGTACTTTGTTCCAAGCTTGAGGGGATGGGCTGTTGTTTTCAGAGTTATTTCTATATAGCCAGCTCTGCCACACCAGCATTCCTCCTCCCCCAAGAACCACCAACCTGGACCTGACTCATATCTCAAGCAGGCTCTGCACTCTTGCTCTGATCTACCACTTAATTCCTCCCACCAGGTAGGCCTGGGGTGGGAAGCAACTGCAGCTGTAGTTCTGTAGCTGCACCACCCCCACTGCCCCTGGGGTGGTGGCCATACTGCGAACTCCTTTCACTCTGTCCCCCACAGCTTTTCCCACTAACCTTCTCTGTTGTCTTTGGTGTTTGTGGGTTGAGAAGTCTGGTAACTGCTACGGCTCACTGATTCAAGGTGCTAGGGCCTGTTCTGCCCAGCTCCTGGTCTGGTTGGTCCTGCTGCTGCCCATGCTGGGCTCCGCTCCCCTCCGCTCCCAGCTCCGTGCCCCATAGACCTTACCCAGAGACCATCCAGGCCATCCTGGACTGGAGCCCTGCCTCCCTCTGCCATTTCGTGGGTTCTGCAGCCCAAGAACTTGCTCAAAGCCATTCCTCACAGGTTTTTGGAGGGACCTGGTGGGGAGTTCACTCAAATCCCTGCTTTCCAGCCATCATCTTGGCTCTGCCCCCTTCACTAAATTATTCTTAACTCAGTGCGAGCTAGGTAAAAGACAGTAGGGAGAGAAAGTCAGCTTCAGAGTCATGGAGAAAAGGTTTCAAGTCCCCTGCATTCAAGTCTCCCTTTCAGCACAGATTGATTATATGACCATAAGCCAGTCACTTAACCAAACAGTGCCTCAGGCAATCTTCTAAGCCACAGAGCAGGTGATCTTCTTTCTTAGACAGATTTTCCTCACCAGGAACTTCCTCTATCACCAAAATCGCAGGTCTAATTTAAAAGCAGCAGCAATGAAAATGATACTTCTACTTAATTTACTTATTTAGCACTATACCAAACTACCAAAGATATTTTATAGAGTTAGACCCAATAATAATAAAATTCATTTGGAAGAACAAAAGGTCAAGAATATCAGGGGGAAAATAAAAAATAAAATTTGAAGGAAGGCAGCTTAGCAGTACCAGACCTCAAATTGTATTACAATGCAGTAAGCATTAAAATAATCTGATAGTGGCTGAGAAACTGAATGTTGGCTCAGTGGATTAGAATAGGTATTCGATAAACAGAAGCAAATGACCATAGTAATCTAGTGTTTGATAAACACAAAGATCCACTGGGATAAGAACTCACTATCTGACAAAAATTGCTGAGAAAACTGGAAAGCAGTGTGGCCAAAACAGACGTTGGTATAGACCAACATCTCATGCCATATACCAAGATAAGTTCAAAATGGATGCATGATTTAGGCATAAAGGGTGATACCATAAGCAAATTAGGGGAGAATGGAGTAGTTTACCTGGCAAATCTATGGAAAATGGAAGAATTTATGACCAAATGAGAGATAGAGAGCATTATGAGATGTAAAATGGATAATTTTGTTACATTAAATTAAAAAGCTTTTGCACAAACAAAACAACTGGGGGAAAATTTTTACAGCAAGTTTCTCCAATAAAGGCCTCATTTCTCAAATATATAGAGAACTGAGTCAAATTTATGAGAATATGAATCATTGATAAATGGTCAAAGGATATGAACAGGCAGTTTTCAGATGAAGAAATCAAAGCTCTCTATAGGCATATGAAAAAATATTCCAAATCACTCTTGATTAGAGAAATATTAAATTAAATTAATTAAATTAAAATTAAAATTAAATTAAATTAATTTAATTAAATTAAAACAATTCTGAGGTACTATCTCACACCCATCAGATTGGCCAATATGACAGAAAAGGAAAATGACAAATGTTGGAGAGGATATGGGAAAACTGGGACACTAACGTACTGTTGGTGGAGTTGTGAACTGATCTAGCTATTCTGTAGAACAATGTGGAACTATGCCCAAAGGGCTATAAACCTGGGCATATCCTTTGACCCAGAAATACCATTGCTAGGTCTCTATCCCAAAGAGATTAAAGAAAAAGGAAAAGGATTTATATGTACAAAAATATTAATAGCACATCTTTTTGTGGTGGCAAAGAATTGAAAGTTGAGATGTGCATCAACAAGGTAATGGCTCTACAAGCTGTGGTGTATGATTGTGATGGAATATAATTATACTATAAGAAATGACAAAGAAAGATGATTTCTGAAGACTTAGATGAACTGATGCAAAGTGAAATGAGCAGAACCAGGAGAACAGTATACATAGTAACAGCAATATTGTACAATGATCAACTCTAAATGACTTAGTTATTCTCAGCAATACAATGATCCAAGACAGTTCTAAAGGACTCATGATGAAAAAATGCTATCCACCTCCTGAATGCAGATCAAAGGATACTTTTTAAACTTTTTTTTCTTTTCTTTTTTTGGTCTTTTTTATATGTTTTGTATGACTGCACATGTGTAATCTATGGCAAATTGCTTGCCTTCTCAACGAGGGGAGATGAGAGGGAGGGAGAGGATTCGGAACTCAAATTTTAAAAAGCAAATATTAAAAATTATTTTTACATGTAATTGAGAAAAATAAAATAAAAAATAAAAATGATGGAACATGCCTTAAAGAAACTATCAACCAAAAAATAAATAGCCCAACAACGATAACTTCAATATACAATTAATTGTTAAGCTCAGTTGTTTCTGCTTCCTGAGGAATTATAATGCCATTGCCACCTTTTGAATTCTGCTGCTGCCTTGGCACAAAGCCCAGTCACCACATCAAAGTTGCATAAAACAACTAGCCCTGTTCCCTAAGAATTTGCTCACATCTGGAAGAAGATTCGGTAAAAGGTCAAGGTCCTCCAAACTTTCACCTGACCTGGGAACCTATGAATTGACTTCCTGCTTCCTTAGAGTCAATAGCTCCAGTAGGGAATGCTCATTTGCTCACTGGGGAGTGCTCTCATCTCCGGAAGCTCCTCTAGTATTTTCTATGTTCTTTGGACCTCTGGGTGTGGAGTAGGAAAAAATGAGCACATGGCAGCAGATGTTTCCTTACCTCAGCTCCAGATCATTGTCATGGGTGTGTGGGGACCTTTAGTTTTATTGTCCACTAGAATGAGACACCTAAGCTACAGCTCCCACCTCTTAAAGAAAGAGGAATGTCATTTACTTTTTACTAGTTTGTGTATATTTCATCTTATCTGTGTACATGTGTTCCCTCTTCTCCCCCCACCCAGGAGACTATAAGCTCATTGATGACAGGGGCCCTTCCATTTTTGCCTTTTAATCCCCAGCCCATAGTGCAGAGCCTGGAACATAACAGGCATTTAATAGATGCATAGCTCTCTCCCTTTCCCCCTTCTTCCTTCTCTGTCTTTCTGTCTTTCTGTCTGTCTCTCTTTCTGTGTGTGTGTGTGTGTGTGTGTGTGTCCAGAAAACCAATTGCCTGGATGGCTGAGAGGAAAGTAGAAGGGATCAGGACTGAACCATTAGATAGTATTTCAGGTACATTCTGCAAAGATAGCAAAACCAGATGAGTTTGCATTGGCTTGGGAGAGGCCAGTTGGAATTGAATTAATTTAAATGGAATTCAATGAACATTTATTAAATACCTACTGTGTTCTAGGCACTAGAGACCAAAAAGGTAAAAAATGGTACCTGACCTCAAGGAGCTTCCATATTTCTGGAGGGATGCAACATGTAGACAGATCAATAAATAAAAAGTGATTTGAGGAGAAAGAGTGTACCAACAGCTGGGGGCATCAGGGAGGACTTTAAGCACTTAAACTCTGAAGGAAGCTAAAGCTTCTGTGAGGCAGAAGTGAGATGATAGTACTTTCCAGTGTAATCTTCCCTCTGGGCTGTTTCCTTGATTTTTCATTTCCACCATCCAGTTAGGTACCCAGAGAGGCAACTAACTAGTCTCAGGATTCTAAGGGTAAACCTTTAGATGTCTCCAGGACCCCACCAGTGTATTTCCTATTAACAATCAGTCAGTAGATTTAATTAGTTTTTATCAAAGATATTTATTAAGATGGTATAGTAAAAATTATTGCTACAAAATTTTCCTATGAAATGCCCAAAGTGTACTCTTCCCACAAATACCCATAGCATCAGCGGTTACATCTCAGTAGAAAACACATGTAACAGAGAAGTAAATAAAAACTCCTAGTACTGCTAGTCTTTAGTTAGTACTTCTCTCCGCCATGAGGGGTCACACTCCCTAAAGCTGCTTTTTCACTTGAGTGTCTGTCTCTTCATAGCCATCTGTCCCAAGACCAGCTGGATGCATTGTCTCCTACTAATCCAATCTCTCCGATGACATAGTCGATTGGGGGTGGGGAGGAGAAAAAGTCTAACAGTCCTCTTCTCTTTCCCTAAAGCAAAGTGATTCCTTCCTAGGGACACAGTTTTTCTCAGCTTTGAGCTCCAGCTCTCAAATTGATGAAAAACTGGACAGATAAAGTACTGAAATTTCTTGTTTGGTTAGCCAACTGTGCTGGTCCTTTTTTGATTCAATCAAAGAGGTTCCCACCACATAAATGGATCACTGGTTACAAACTCATTTTGTTTACCTGGTTAAAACTTCATCATGTATGATGAAGTGTATGTATGGTCTGTGTCTATATTAGGTGAGCTGCAGGGTGGGAATCACCTCTCCTGCTGCTCTCCTTCATTCTCTCTCTCCTTCTTCCCTCCTTCTTCCTTCTCTCTCTTCTTGTCAATCCCCTCTTTTTCTCTTCCCTCTCTTTCATTTGCTTTTTTCCTTAGTTCCCTCTGTTCCTTTCTTTCTTTTAGTGCAGAGGTT
Organism: Phalanger gymnotis; assembly: GCA_028646595.1. NCBI lineage: Eukaryota > Metazoa > Chordata > Mammalia > Diprotodontia > Phalangeridae > Phalanger > Phalanger gymnotis. The sequence goes on along the minus strand of CM053622.1, from coordinate 795,599,641 downwards.
CTCCACCTTTTATGTATCCTGGACTGACCCCTTTGGTCATCTGATACAGCTTAGTGACCCCTTCTATCATGTTTCTAAATGCATGAAATATGTTTCTAAATGCATGTTTCTAAATGTTTCTATCATGTTTCTGAATGCATGAAATAAAATACGTAGGATTACAAAGACAATCAATTATATTAACATTTTGTTAGAAAAAAAATTCTTTAACCAAGTTACAAACTCCATGACTGGGTGGGGGCCGGGGGGAGACTTGAGTTCAAATTTGGCCTCAGACACTTATAAGCTGTGTGACCTTGGGCAAGTCACTTAACTCCAATTGCCTTTAAAAAAACAAAAAGAACCTCTGCCTTAGGGCGATCCAGTGCCCAAGATATTTCCCTTCCCATCTTGTGGTCAAGTGACTTCTGGATGTCCTCACTGGCAAGGTTCCACCTTTACAGAGCTCTACTTTAGAGGTTAGTGGTCTCGCTGGAAAGAAATCGATCTCTCAACGTTGACATGAAATATGGAAGTAGGAGAGTAAGCTTTCTCTGCTTATAATTCCTTTGGAATTAAGGATACTTTCAACTCCCCTTTGCGGGTTCCTTGTCATGAAGACAGGACTGCACCTAATTTAGAAGAAAGCAAAGAGTAGGAATGGAAGAAATTGAAAATTAGAGTTCCCACCACCTTGGGGCCAGAATCTACTGCAGCAATCCCTCTGTGAAATTCCCAGTGTCTAGGGATCCTGGGCCCAGCTCATCCTCTGATTTCTTAAGCATTTACTGTTTGGGGGATGCCACAGACACAAAGACCCAAGCCAGGCTGCTTACTGGCCTCTGGGAGTTTATTACACAAACATCTAGAAGGACTAGCTACGCACACAGTGCTGTCTAGATGTGAGGAGGAGGCTCTGAGAGGCTCACCCATTGAAACCTTGCCCTGGGCCAGGCTTCCTTAGAGCCCTTTGTGTCTCTTGAACAGCACCACCACAAAGTGATGGCCAAGAATTTGGAAGAATTAGCCCCATGATACTGAGTATTAAATACAGATCACCATGGCAATCCTCACAGTTCAGCCTGTTGAGCTGAATACTAATGTTCTTCTTACTCATATTAAAATAGACAAAACCAGATTTAACTGTGAATGGTGCCAAGCCCCTTCCAATTTCTTTCTTTTTCTCTTCCTCTTTTATTCTCCAACGGCTAAGATCCTAGACTCCACGGCATGACTTGGCCCAAGAGGTTTAGCAGACTTTTACACAGAGAAAGAAGTAGGTAAAGGGGGTATGAGTTGAACTGAGCACCAGGAGATGTGGGTTCAAACACCACCTCAGGCACTTGCTAGCTGGGTGACCCTGGATTAGTCACTTAACCCTTCTGGCCCTCTGTTTCCTCATTGATAAAATGGAAATCATAGCACTCATTTCAGAGTTCTTGTGAAGGTCAGTCAATCAAGTAAGAAGCATTTGTTAAGCATTTATTATACGCCAGGCACTGTCTTACGGGCTGGGTTAAATTAGGTAAGAGATAAAAGGCACAAAGTAAAACCTAAAAAGGAAATTTAGTGGAAAGGATAGAGCCCCAAGTTCAGATACTGCTCCAGACACTTGCTCTGTGACCCTGAGCAAGTCTCTTGTTGAAGACTCAGTTTCTTCATCTGTGAAATGGGGAAAATAAACCCTGTGACCCTGAGCAAGTCTCTTGTTGAAGACTCAGTTTCTTCATCTGTGAAATGGGGAAAATGAAAGCACCCATCTCACAGGGCTGTAGCGAATAACAAACGGGTGTCAGATAGAGTGTTAGACATGGAGCCAGGAAGACACGAGTTTGAATCCAGCCTCAGAGATCCTGGGTAAGTCACTAAACCTCTCTGGGTCTCATTCAGGTTCCTCATCTGTAAAATGTGGATGTTAATAGCGCCTATCTCTGGGGTACTTGTGAGAATCAAATGAAATACTATATGTAAAGTGCCTCCCAAACCTTCAAGCCTTCTATAAATGCTAGCTGTTCTTATTGTATATCGTCACCCTCACCACCACCCACCACCACCCACTACCACCATGGAATGGAAGAACAGGCTGGTTTCCAGAGACATTGCCAACAATAGGACCTTCAGCTCCACTGCCTGCCTGGCTAACAAAGCCCCTTCAGTCACACAGGGAAGATCTGGCCCTCGGCACACACATCTGGACCACTCCATGAGTGCCCAAGCACACACAGGCACGTACTCCCACTGACGTCAACACCGACCGATCAAAGAAGCGGCCCTTCCTCTCATATCTCCTTACTGCCCCCACCCTGGGGGGACCCTAAGGTGAGGGAGAAGCTCCCAGGCTTGGCACTGAAACCACGGCAAGGACAAGGTTCTCAGAGATACTGCCAGGCACCAGAGGAGGTGATGAACCTAGAGTACTTTGCGCCAAGTATGAGGAATATAATGAAACCTTGGAAGACCTTCATGAAAAATAAAACATGTGTGTGTGTGTGTGTGTGTGCGTATGTGTGTGTGAAACAACGCAGTGCATATGAATTATCATCACAGAAGGAAAAGTCAATGAGAATGAATAGACAAAAGATCTTAGTGAGGACTTGGGCATGGGGGGAGGTTTGAAAGAGTATAAGGATGCTTTAGACATTGAGAGGCATATATTTAGATGTCACCGACCAAGCTTATTTGTTTATGGTGTTGTTGTTGATTTGTTCAGTTGTGTCTGACTCTTCCTGACCCCATTTGGGATTTTCTTGGCAGAGATGCTGGAGTGCTTTGCCATTTCCTTCTCTAAGTCATTTTACAGATGAGGAAACTAAGGCAAACAGGATTAAGTGACTTGCCCAGGGTCACACAGCACTTAGTGAATGAGGTCATATTTGAATTCATGAAGATGAGTCATCTTGACTCCAGCCCCACCACTCACTGCACCATGGCGCCATCTAGCAGTAGTGTTTGTATTGCTGTCCAATGTTAAGGTTCTAATATGTAAAGGTGGGGGTCAATTGAATTAATCAATCCATGAATTAGTTATCCCACTCCACTTAAAGTAAGTAACATGACAGGCCCCTTCTCCCACTGGTGAGTTCCTGCATTTTGGGGAGAAGCCTAGACTGGCCACTCTTCATTCCTCTCCACTTCTGCTCCTGCCACTGCAGACTTCTCAATACCATATACTGATATTGGCATCCCCTTTCCTGTCTACCCCCTCCCCCAAACTTTTCAGTTCCCTTTTGTGGTTGTCTTCCCTGATTAGAATGTAAGCTTCTGGAGAGTAGGGGCTGTCTTCCTCTTTGCTTGTGTTCGCATCCCCAGTGAACAGAATACATTTTTGGTGCCTTCCTAACACAATGCTCCAACCTCAACACTTCTGTCAGGTGAGAAGACCTCCACTAAAGCAGTCAGTGAGGGCATTGAACCAAGTGTCTGACTTAGTTAATGAGGCTGGGAAGGACCTGGTATCACCCAAAGGACCCTAAGAATCCAAAATGAGTCACCCAGGATTAGATCTCCCACTAATCCTTCTGAAGGCCTTGAAATTCTGCCATTAGAGGTAGATTCCAGAAAGATTTATGACTTCATCAGAGTGAGGGGCTCCTAGTATGGAAATTGTCTTTAATAGTTCGGGGCGCAGTGGATAGAGACAGGAAGACACCTACTAGCTGTGTGACTCTGGACAAGTCATTAAACTTTTTTCAGTCTCAGTTCTACCCCCCAGGGTTGTTGTGAGGATCAAATGAGATAATGTTTGTGAAATGCTTAGCACAGTGCCTGGCATATAGTAAGCATTGTATAAATGCTTTTCACCTTTCCTTTCCTTCCCTTCCCTTCCTTTCCCTTCCCTGATTCAGTAGATGAGCTCTACAGGATTAACTAAGACTTTGAAAGATCATAGGGGTATAGATCCACAGCTGAAAGAGACCACAGAGGTCATCTAGTCCAACCCCATCATTTCGCAGATGCTCATTGTAACATCATGACTGACTTGATCAAGCCCACACTGGAATAAGTCTCAGAGGCAGAGTTTAAACTCAGGTCTTCTTGATTCTAAGTCAAGTACCTTATCCACTATCTCCATTTTACAAATTGAGATAACTGAGGCTCTGAGAGGTGAACTGTCTGGTTGTATAATATAACTACTTATAAATCCCTTGCTGGGTAATCTATGGACCTATCACTTTCCAACTACCTGACAGGCAGGGGCTCTGGAGACAGAAAGAGGGAGAGATAGATGGGGATCAAGGGGAAGGAGAAAAGAAGGTGGGTGTTTCCTGAAAAGCAGAGGCACCTGAGACTCTCCCTGTGGACTCCTAGTTCCACCCTGACCCTCAGCTTCAGAGAATGCTTCAGATCAAGGAAATCCTGGGGTCAGTCATTCAAGTTTCCCAGGACCTGTGAAAGGGAGTCTGAGTGCAATGAGAAAGAGTGGCTATTTTTAGAATTCGTGTCCCAGTGCCAGCAAAGAAGCAGATGGGATTGTAGGCAAGCCGCAAAGCCCAGATCAGAAAAGTGCAGGCACAGGCAGTAAAAGCAGCCACGGACATAGGAGACAGTGTGGTATAGTGGAAAGAGACCTGAATTTGGAGTCATGGTACCTAGTCTGAGAAGGCAAGCAAGATGACATCAATTATCCTTAGCACAGGGTGTTTTAATGTTTGTCGAACTGAATTTAGTTTCCCAGCAAAGTTGATGCCATTCAGAAAAATATACGCTAGGTGAAATGATTTGCAAAATACACACAGAGAGATTCCGAGGTGAAGTAAGTTTCTTAATCCATACTGCTAGAATGTTAGATTTGAGAGCAATTTTGTAGGAGCCAGCCGGAATCTAGGGAATCTAGGACAAAGGATGCCAGCTCCACACTGCGCCCCCAAGTCATACTAAAGTGAAACTTCAGGGTAATTTTGCATGACCCTAATATAGCAACTAGGGCATGAATGGAGTTATAAAGTCTTAACTCACTCCAACTCAAATGGCTAACTGGGCTGGAAAGCAAGACAGCTTTTCCCCTAAGGGACTTTTGCTGGCTGGGTGCTTTAAGACTGAATCACAAAAGAACTGAGTTAGCATGGGGGCAATGGGTTCTGTCTACAAAGAGAAGATTGTAAGGACCAGAGGAAGACTCATCTTCCTGAGTCCAAATCAGAAACTTACTCACTGTGTGACCCTGGGCAAGTCACTTAACTTTGTTTGCCTCCATTTCCTTATCTGTAAAATGAGCTAGAGAAGATGGCAAACCTCTCTAATATCTTTGCCAAGAAAACTCCAAATAGACTCACAAAGAGTCAGACACGACTGAAAAATGACTAAACAATTTGAAAAAGAAACAGTAACACCAGTAGCATCTCAGTGGAGAACCAGCAGGTGGCAGTACAGCATGGGAAGCTGCCCAGAAGATAAAATCAGTGGATCAGAGGTGACGTCAGCAGCTTGGTGGGGGGAGCAACATGCTCTACCTGCCGGAATTGCCTGAGCTCGGTTCCTTCCTCCCACCAGTGGTGGAGGGGAGGCTGTGGGAAAGCGTACCCTCAGTTTGTTTGCTGGAAGGTCTTTTGTCTCATTAGTTACTATTTTGTTCAATTAAACCCCATAAATAAAAGTTAACTGGCCTCTGAAAGGTAAAGCTTCAATTTGGAACTCTGATACAGAACAAATCTTGATTCTGCTGCTAACTTTAGGGACCCGTTTTTGAGAGGGACATAAGCTACCCAGAAAATAAAAGCTTTTTGAGGTCAGAAATTTTCATGGGTTTTTTCTCTTTTTCTTCCTTCCTTCCTTCTTTTTTCTTCCTTCCTTCCTTCCTTCCTTCCTTCCTTCCTTCCTTCCTTCCTTCCTTCCTTCCTTCCTTCCTTCCCTCCTTCCCTCCTTCCTTCCTTCCTTCCTTCCTTCCTTCCTTCCTTCCTTCCTTCCTTCCTTCCTTCCTTCCTTTCTTTCTTTCTTTCTTTCTTTCTTTCTTTCTTTCTTTCTTTCTTTCTTTCTTTCTTTCTTTCTTTCTTTCTTTCTTTTTCTTCCTTCCTTCCTCCCTTCCTTCCTTCCTTCCTTCCTTCCTTCCTTCCTTCCTTCCTTCGTGTCTGTCTGTCTTTAGCTCTTGACGCAATGCCTGGCACCTTGTAAGTGCTTAATAAATTCTTGCTGTTTGATTATTTACAGGGGAATCCGGACTAAAGTATCTACCTGATGAGTGCTAACCCTATTTGGACCACAATGTAGTGCAGGGCTTAGCATGGTGACTGACACCAAATGAACTACAAACAATCTCCCCCCCACCCCCCCACTCTAAAGACAAGGAGGGACCCAAGCAAACCTAGTAGAGGTATTGTTGTCCACTGCACTGAAGACAATTCCAAATCCCTATAGCTGAACCCCAGACCAGAGCTATAACCAGGACTTTTTCCACTTGAGATAAGCATTACCAACTATGCCCAGGGAAAGGGGCAGAAAACATTCCCTCAAGTTGCAAGGGAGTGAGAAAAAGGAAGGAAGAAATCAACATTTATTAACCACCTACTATGTGCCAGCCCCATGCTGGCATAGTTTGTATCCCTCTCAAAAATGGGTCCCTAATAAATATTATCTCATGTGATCCTTACAACAACCCTAGGAGGTAGGTGCTATAATTATCTCTATTTTACAGTTAAGGACACTGAGGCAGACAGAAGTTAAGTGAGAGGAATCATCAATGGGGTTTTTCCTTGGGAATCTGCTATAGCCCAATGGTAGAGATAAGACACAAGGCAGAGTAGAAGAGGAGGGTCGTGTGGTAGCTTCTTTTTTAATGAATAATTTTTGCCAGCATCTGGCATAGTGCCTGGTACTTAATAAATATCAGTGGTACTTAATAAGGTAGGTACTTAATAAATGTTTATTGATTGATTGCCAGCTAGTTGCTATAATTCATTATTTCTTTGTTGTGAAGTACTTTGAATGCTGTCCATACCTTCTAAATTCAGTGCCCTGGATCCAAGGTCTGATTGTCCCACTCTAGTTATGGTCCCTGCCCAGTTTGTAAGGGTCAGACCAAATAGCCTAATTCCAATGGCTTTTGTTGCAGGAAGCCCTGATATGAATCCCAAACCAGTTTCCTCCCAAGCTGCAGACTTTGATCCATGTTCAACCTTTATTCTGCTCCCATCATAATTCCAGGAATAGATCTGAGTGTTTAAAGAACAGTCACATTACCAGCTCTTCCCAGCCATGTAAACATGTAGGAGAAAATAAGCATACTGCCTAGGCTGGAGTGAGGGATTGCTGGTTGCAGATATAGAAGAACATTTTTTTAAATCTCCTGTTCTTGTGGTTAGGGGTAGAGCATTCATTCCGAGCTGTGTGAGTGAGGTGACTCTTCTCTAAATAGCCCACTCACTGAGACATGGCAGCAGCCCGGAAGGAGCAAAACTTTAAGAAAACGAATAATAACAATCAGGGGAAAATAAAGGGGACAGCTAGTGGGAGGGTGGAAAGCTGCCACTGCCTGGCCAGACAATATGCCCCCGGGAGACTTACAGAGATGCTTAGGAACAAGCCAATGCAGGCAATCCAAGCCTTCCTTTGTCGGGGGCTTTTCTTTTTCTTTTAAAGTTTTATTGATGCCCTTGGGTTTTTAAAAAACATTGGCCTTTCCTTGAATTTCCCCACTGAATTAACCTTTGAAAGAAAGTGATAATAATACCTGCCATGCATATAGCACCTACTGTGTGCCAGACACCGTGCTCAGTGGTTTACAAATATTATCAGAAAGAAAACTGATGCCCAACGTGACTGTGTCTGAAGCCCATGAAACATTCAGCACCTGAAGTCCACCACCTTTATCTACTGAAGGAATGTGTGTTTCATTGTCTAATTGTGAAAGATGTGTGTTTAATTGTCTAATTGTGAAGGATGTGTGTTTAATTGTCTCTTCTCTTGAGACTAAAATTGGTCTTTGGAATTCCACTGCCTTTTAATTGGCATTATTGTAGGCACTGTGTATATTTTTCTTTTCATTCTGTTTACTGTGCCCTAAATCATTTCATATAAGTGTGCCCATGTTTCCCCAAATTCCTTAGATTTGTTGTTTCTTTTAGGGCCATGATTGGTGTTACATTACATTTATACACCGCGATTTACTCAACCAGCTACCAATTAATGGACACCTACAGAATCGCAGAATCTCAGAGCTGGAAAGGAGCCCAGAAGTGACCTCATACCACCTGTAACTGAATAAGAAACTGTCCCTCCCTCCTATATTCATAATATGATCATCCAGCCTTCATTTGGAGATCTCAGGGGAAGGTGAGCTCACCACCTCTCAAGGCAGCCCCTTCCTCTTTCTGCTAGCTCTGGTGGCTAGAAAGTTTCCTCTGATATCCAGCTTAAACTGGCCTCCGTGTAACCTGCATCCACTGCTACTGGGTCTGCCCTCAGGGGCCAAAGAGAACCACACTGATCCCTCTCACTGGATGAAGGATAGGGAGGGACAGGGGTAGGGCCTGGGACAGAGTAGGGACAGGATAGGGACAGGGACAGGGTTAGGGATAGGGGTAAGGTTAGGGTTAGGGTAGAAGTAAGGCTAGGGATAAAGATAGGGGTCAGGCTAGGGTTGGGGTAGGGACAGGGTTAGGGATGGGGGAGGAAGAGGGACAGGAATAGGGATGGGGGAGGGTTAGGGACACAGGTAGACAGGGATTGAACTTGCTTGGCTACTGTGGTGCAATAGGGATTTTTCTTTTCTTTTTGTTTTTGTTTTCTGTTTGTTCTTATAGGACTACTCTGATGCAGTGGATAGATTACTGGGCTTAGAGTCAGGAAGATCTTAGTTCAAACTCTGCCTCACATACTTAATAATATCTGTGACAATGGGCAAGATGTGCAATCTCTCTCAGCCTCAGTTTCTCCATTTGGAAATGAGCGTGTTGGATTCCATGGCCTTCCAGCCATGTTATATTGTACTATTTCACTGATATAGTGAACTCCCAGGTGTGGAAACTCCCTCCATCAGTGCAGGATACCACCTTCTCTGCAACTTACTGTCTTAGAGAATTCCCTAGACCAGAGAGCACATAGAGCCCTCTTAATATTTGAAGACTGCTATTATGTTCATCTTATGTCCTCCCTTCTCTTCTCCATCCTAAATATACCCAGTTCTGTGGGGGAGCTGGGCCACAGATTGAGTAGGAAGAGGAGTCTGGGCTGGCTCCCTGGAGAGGCAGTATGCTCTAGTGAATAGAATGCTTTCTGTGGGAGTCAGGAGCCTTGGGTTCAGCATCTCTCCTCAGACACCCCTGTCTCCACCCACTCTATGTGCCCTATTCATCCCTTTGGTTTTTTTTGAGGGGGGGGTCCTACCACAAAATTACAGCTATGAATACTTTGATACATACAAGGTTTTTTCTTCTGTACCATGGGCATCTCATTTCAACACTACCAAAACAGAACTCATTCTTTTTCTCTAGAAACCCATCCCTCTATTTCTGTGGAGGGCACCACCATCTTTCCAATCCCCCAGGGTCACAACCTTGATATTATCCTCTCCTTCTCATCAGGCTCATAATCCTCTAATCTATATTCTCTCTCTCCTCTTTTCTTCTTCTCTCTTTCCTCTCTTCTCCTTCTTTTCTCTCTCCTCTTTCCTTTTTAAAATTTTTTTGATTTTTAGTTTTTTCTCTCTTTTCTTTCATTCTTTCTTTCCTCCTTTCTCCTCCTCCTCCTCCTCCTCCTCCTCCTCCTCCTCCTCCTCCTCCTCCTCCTCCTCCTCCTCCTCCTCCTCCTTCTTCTTCTTCTTCTTCTTCTTCTTCTTCTTCTTCTTCTTCTTCTTCTTCTTCTTCTTCTTCTTCTTCTTCTTCTTCTTCTTCTTCTTCTCTCTCCCCTCCCTCCATCCCTCTCTCTATTGTTTCTATCTCCACCATATTTCTCCTATACATTCTCTTCTCTCCACTCAAAACAGCCCCACCCTCTCATCATGGACTCCCTCCACTTCTCTTTATGTCTATTGCAACAATCTTCTCCAAATGAGCACAAGATTAAATGACTTGCCCAAATTCAAGAGGTCAGTGTCACAGTTGGGATTTGAATTCAGGACCTCTGACTAAGAGCAAGTGCCCTTCCCACTGTACCACATTTCCTTCTTCTGTGGAGGGAGCGTCTCATCCACCCTGCCCCAACTCCCCAAGGACTCATGGTTTCTTGACACAGGGGTAGTTTTCAGTGCTTGTCCTGTGTGCAAAAGTTCTTGGGTATCTACAAATAGGTCCTTATGACAGCCAAATGTTTACTGTATGTCAGCTGTATGTATGTCTGTACGGATGTCACCATATGAACAGCATGTCACCATGAGTTGTAACCACTCACTGAACCGATTTCAGTCTTCTTGAGGCACTAGGTGGCGCAGTGGATAGAGTGAGCAAATCAAAAAACCCCTTATCTCTTTCTGAAATGGAAACCACAGGGTGGATGTCCATGACTGCCACTAGATGGAGGTGCCAGGTAGACATTGCTGGGATGTGCTTTGGGAGTGAGTGCTGAAGACCCTACTCTCCCTGCTTAGATTTTTTGTGATCCTGGGGTAAAGTGATGAGCTCACCCAAGTCCTTGGTTGTCATATATTCAATCCAATCCAATCCTACCTGCACCTATTAAGTACCTACCATATTCCAGGCACTGTGCTAGGTCCCAGGGATACAAAGACATAAATAAGCAGTCTCTAAGAGCTTCCATTCTAATGGAGAGAAACAACATACACAGATGGGAACATACAAGACTTGTACAAAGAAAATACAAAGCAATTTGTTAAGAAAGAGCCTAAATAGGAGGGAAGAGGGAACAGGAAAGGTCTTGTATAATAGGTAACACTTGAGCTGAACTCCGAAGAAACTAAGCCTTAAGAGTCAGCAGACACAACAGAGAAAGCTATGGCTCTGGCACCCAGGAGGATTTGTGTGACCTTGGGCCAGGCTCTAAAGGTATCTGAGCCTCAGTTTCATCATCTGTCAAACGAGGAGGTTGGTCTAGGTGGCCTCTAGAGATCCCTCCATCTCCAAATTCTAAGAGACAGAGGTAAAGAGGGAGACCATTCCAGGCAGAGGAGATGGTATAAAATGCTCATTTCAAGAGTGAGAACATCTCAGTGCTCACCCAAGCATGAAATCCCATCAGCTTGATGGTTCTGTTATTAGAAACTCATTAAGGACTTTTATCAAAAATTCACTTACATCCCCGTCATGTGAGGTTTATGAGCCAGCTTCCCATCCTGGTTAGCTCCAAGGCACCTTCCCTCTCCTTGATCCTTTGTGCTAGGACCAACTGCATCCCTCATATAAGGAAAGTGATCTCGATATCCCCTCCCTCAACCCCTGGTGGTCCCTTGCTGCTGTCCCTCTGAGTAATTTATCTCTGGTTCATCATGGCCCAAGCACTCCCCTGAGTTGGGCAGTCAGAGCCTGGCAGTCTCTTTAATCAGAGAGCTTTCACTTCTAAGTCTACTGATAAAACATTGGGAAACTGAGCAAGAGTATTAAGAGGTGACTGGATGTTTTTCTGCCTGGGGAAGGCTCATTGACTTAAAATTGGCTTCCACTCTGAGGTCTATTAGCACAGCAAAGTGTAACGGCTATAGAGGGAGCTTTCGTTCAAGCCTGGGTGGATCTTTTTCAGATGGTGCAGTGAATAGAGCACTGCACCTGGAGTCAGGAGGATCTGAGTTCAAATCTGGCCTCAGACACTTAAGTAGTTTATGATCCTGGACAAGTCACTTAACCCCAATTGCCTCCAAAAAAAAAGAAAAAAAATAGATTCCTGAGATCAGTCGGTCTACAAGCATTGATTCAATGAGCCAGCCACTGAGGATAGATACTAAGACACCAAGGAGACAGCCTCTGCCCTCAAGGAATCTACTTTCCATTTGGGGCAGGGGAGGATACAATGTATATACACAGATAAGCGTATCTAGAAAATAAACAGAATTATAAAAGGGAATGACATTGAACCCAGAGCCCCAGTGGGTAGTCTGAATTGGGGGAAGCCTTTGAAAACCTCAAAAGAACAAGATCTTCCTGTTCAGCTCATGGTCCCTGAATGGCTATTTTTCACCATGGCCATGAGCAGTTGCCAAATGACCCATGGAAGGAGGCCACACAACTGGGAAGGGAAGGTCTTGGTTCTCCCCATCACCAGGCCCCAGTGGCTGGTTTATGGGCACAGAAATAGACTGGAAGCCCTCCCCTGGGGGGGGGGGTCAGCCTGGGAGTGCAAGTTGGGAGGGAAGTAGCTCAGAGGGTTATGTGGCAAATGTGTACATGCGTATGGATAGATAGGTAGATGTATAAATATAACATGTAATATAAAATATAGCAACTGGACTTATGATTCCACACATAAATATATATATATATGATGCAGTACACATGTACAATGAATATATGTGTATGTATATACATATATACAGGCATGGATGGATAGACAGTGACTGGTCCAGTGATTTTATTACATACATACATATATACTACATATATGTGTATAATACACATGTGTATGTGACAGGTAGCTAGGTGGCACAATAGTGCATAGAGAGCTGGGTCTGGAGTCAGGAAGACTCAGTTTAAATCTGGCCTTACTAGCTGTGTGACCCTGGACAAGTCACTTAACCCTGTTTGCCTTAGTTTCTTCATCTGTAAAAATGACCTGGAGAAGGAAATGGCAAACCAGTCCAGGATTTTTGCCAAGAAAACCCCAAAATAGGGTCAGGAAGAGTCAGACATGACTGAAAAATGACTGAATGACAACACATGACTGTGAGGCAAGATTCAAACCGAAGTCTTCCTGGCTCCAGAGCTAATATTCTGGCCCTGGGAGGTCATTCAGGGCTTCTCTGTTTTATACTTTATCTTCTTCCTAGCTCACAAGGGTCTCTGGGGTAATTGTTGGGCTGAGGAGTGACATCTTGCACAATCCCTTGCATGGCTTGTTCCCTTTGAGAGCATCATTAATTCTATCCTATTCTGTTTCCACCGCCCTTCCAATTAACAGCTTCCTAGATTCTTCTCATGGAGCAACCCTCCCCTGGCCTAATTCACTCTTCTGTGACCACTGACAATTTCCTTGGCTCACCTTTTGCTTGTTCACTTGTATCTCAGTCATGTCCGACTCTTGGTGACTCCTTCTGGGGTTTCTTGGCAGAGATACAGCAGCAGTTTGCCATTTCCTTCTCCAATTCATTTGACAGATGAGGAAACTGAGGCAAACAGGGACAAGTGACTTGCCCAGGGTCACACAGCTAGGAAGTTTCTGAGGCCAGATTTGAACTGAGGAAGATGAGTCTTCCTGATTCCAGGCCTGGCGCTCTGTCCACTATGTCACCTGCCTGTCCACCCTTTAGGCTGGTCACTCTTTGCTTGACTAGCACTAAACAACAAGTCTTCTCACTAGCATGGGCCAGCAGGCCATTCAGAGAGGCTTGGCCATGCTGACTTGGGACGAAGGTTCTTAACCTTTATCGCTTTTGGTGGACCCCTTGGGCTGTCACTTTGGAGAGGCCTGGGATCCCTTATGTTTTTAATGTTAACATTTAGTAATGTTTTTAAATGCATAAAATAAAATACATAGGATTGAAAAGGAAACTCTCTCTCCATATATATGTATACACACACATATGCACACATGCGTGCGCATGGAACCCATTATATTGAAATCATTACCAAAATGCAAATAGTTTTAAAAGTTCTTGGACATGTCAGTCTATGGATTCCAGGTTAAAAACTGTTCTTTCCAGTGTTCAGATCCCACATACTCTTCTCAAGGCTTTGAAAATCAGGCCTTCCCCTGGCTCCAGAACCCAGATTCAGCTTCCTCTTTCCTGCTGAGAATCTGCCGGCTTTACCTTCAGAGATAACACAGTCTTCTAAGGATAATAGTAATAATAATAACCACCAGCATTTATAGAACCCTTTAAGGTTTATAAATGAGTTTAAATCTCTTCTTGTGTCTCAGCCTTACTACAACCCCGGAAGGCAAGAATAACGGCTATTATTAACTCCACTTACCAGATGAAGAAAGCGAGGCTCCCACATGGTTAATGACTTGCCCATGAATGTGAAGGAAGTGAGGGATTGGCTCCCAGGTTCTTCCTTATTCCCAAACCAGCATTCTTGGACTACAACCAACTGCCTTGGAGTGAAAGACCTTACTGTGCAGACAATGGGACGGGCTCCTTTGAAGACAAGATGCCCCCAGGCCATGATGACCTAGGAATTGGGAAGTCTTGGTTTCAATGCCATCCCCCTCCATCACTTCCTAGCTGTCTGACTACAGGCAAGCCATTTAAAATTCACTTTCCTCTTCTGTAGAATGGGTTTAACCATTTAAAATTCACTTTCCTCTTCTGTAGAACGGGGCCTCCCAAGGAGGAATTTGCCAGTAGATTTGGAGATGGGAAGACTGAGATTCAAGTCTTACTTCTGATCCTTCTTCATCTGTGAAATGGGGACCATGCCATCTCTTAGGGCTACCTACCTCAGAAGGCTCTTGAGAGACTCAAATGAGACAATGAAGGGAGGGAGCTTGACACACTTTAAAGTCTGCTAAAAATGTCAAGTACTGTGATCAGAAAGACCTCATGTAAGAGAACCTGGGTTTAAATCTTGATTTTGCCACTTCAGCCTTTGGGACCTTGGACAAGATCCCTTTGTCTCTTTGTGTCTCAATTTCCCTTGTGAAATGAGGAAGTTGGATTAGATGCCCCACCCCACCCCCACCCCAACGCAGGACCCCCTCCAGCCCCACCCCTGGAAATGCTTATTGAATTGCTAAATGGCAACAACAGCTCTTAGAGCTCCAGATTTATGCTTTATAAATCAGTTAAGTGGTACAGTGGAGAGAGCGCTGGGTTGGAGTAAGGAAGAACTGAGTTCGAATCCAGCCTGACACCAGCTGTGTGACCCTGGATGAGTCATTTAACCTTTGTTTGCCTCAGTTTCCTCATCTGTAAAATGGGGGTATTAATAGCACTTACCACACTCTTCCTCCTTTATTCTGAGTACCTTTAAGTCCTAACTAAAATCCCACCTTCCATAGGAAGGAAGTCTTCCCCAAACCCATCTTAATTCTTGTATTTTTCCTCTTTCAATGATTTCTTATTTATCTTGCATATAGCTGGGCCTGAAGTCAGAAAGACTCATCTCCCTGAGTTCAAATCTGGCCTCAGACACTTACTAGCTGTGTGACCCTGGTCAAGTCACTTAACCCTGTTTGTCTCAGTTCCTAAAATGAGCTGGAGGAAGAAATGGCAAACCACTGCAGTATCTCTGACAAGAAGACCCCAAATGGGCTCAGAAGGAGTCAGACACAACAACTTAACAATCATATATACGTTTGCATGTTGTCTCCTCTGTTAGATTGGAAGCTCCTTGAGCACTGCCTTTTTGCTTCTTTTTATATGCTAATTCTTAGCACAAGCCCAAGCCACACTTTGGCACATAGTAGGTGCTTAATAAATGTTAATAAATTGCCTAAATGAATGAAAGGGTTGTTGGGATGAGATAATTTTATATATATATAAATTTTATGTTATATATTATATAATATTGTATACTATATTATCTCTATCTATATATAATTATATAACATATAATTATATATTATATATAATCATATCATATATAATATGACAATTAGCTATAAATTATATATTATATAACATATATACTTATATATTATCTATAAATATATTATATATAATAATATATAATTATACACAATTATATATTTATAAATCTATAAATATTAGCCCTTAATATGAATATCGGCTATCAGAAAGAGCCAAGCCTCTGTCACTCCTCAATTCTGCTCATAAGTAGAACAATCTGCCTCGAGAGGTCGTACAGGGACTGGAGTCAGCCCACGCCTTTCTGGAGTTGTAGGGCACAAAGTTTCCATTAAAGCTGGAATCGGCTATTTGAACATGACTGACGATGGAGAGGTTTTCTCTGAGGGTTGAGCTGAGAATCATTTCTTTTTCCTCACAGCATTCTCTTCCCTGGTGATATCGATGATTTTTATTTAAGTTATAAATAGGACCAAAGATAGAAAAAAGAAATCCTCCGCTATTTTATCTTTTTTTAATCTGGCCTTATAAAGTCAAGCCTGAGTCAGAAAAGAGGCAGAAGCAGGAAGGGGCAAGTTTTCATTTTGCTCAAATGTTCCCTCTTCCCTTGTCGTGTTCAAAAGCATCACATGCCAGGCCCTTCTCCCCAGGCATGCAGGCATCTCCTGCAGGCATGGGGACTAGGTAAGCTGTCACTGAAGAATGCGGCCCCCTTCTAGGGGAAATCCTGTATTTACATGGGGCGGGGCGAAGGGGGCAGAGATCAGTCAAGATTTTTTTTTCTTTTTAACATTTAATCCAACATACACAATAATCACAGTGAGAACCCTCAGGCTCCCAGGCGAAATCAACCCCAGAGTACCTAAAAACAGAAAAGCATCCTGTGGCTCTAAAAATCCAGACCTGCCACAGGGTGCCCATCACCCAGAAGTCAAGAGGTCAGACCTCAAGTTAGAAAGGAATGGCCGGGACTGGCAAAGCCATCTATGTGACTGGGAGAAGTTATTTTCCTTTTCTGAGTCTCGGTTTTCTTCTCTGTAAAATGAGAGTTGGTGATTTGATGTTCTCTATAGTCCTTTCCAGGATTCCAGAAACATTTTCTGCTGCTGCGATCCCAATCTGATCGTCCTGGGGTAGCTTAGAATTTGGAGTTCATTCTCCAGGACCAGTATGAGGGATAAACTGAGGAATCCAGAATTGGA
Organism: Phalanger gymnotis; assembly: GCA_028646595.1. Lineage (NCBI taxonomy): Eukaryota > Metazoa > Chordata > Mammalia > Diprotodontia > Phalangeridae > Phalanger > Phalanger gymnotis. Next base: position 795,582,895 of record CM053622.1, on the reverse strand, counting down.
AAGGTGTTCCTCTGCCTGGTCAGTAGTGAGGTGAAGCCAGAGGTTTCAATGGTGTATTTTTTTCTTTTTCTTCAGGGATTTTTCTTCCTTCCATTTAAAAAACAAAAAAGTCAAAGTTACAAACAGAGGTCTAATGTCTCTTCGTAGCAGTGAGGTGAAAGCAGGGCTGGAGTGTCCAAAAGCTGCACCCATTAGCTCCAGAAGGGGTGTGTGTGTGTGTGTGTGTGTGTGTGTGTATGTGTGTCTATTGTGTATGGGTGTGTATATGTATATGGTATGTTTATGCATGTGTGGCTGCTTTTACATGGTGTATGCTACCCAGTAGATTACATTGACAGCAGCAAAGGCTGCTGGGAACACTGCTCTGGCATAGACATCTATGGTATCAGCATCGATGGGCTTGAAAAATGACCTCAAGCCTCCCTTTTTTCCAGCTGTGGCTCCCTCCTGCTTCTTCATCTCCCCTGTCTCCACTTCCACTGAGCGGTAGGAGCCCATGAGGTTGCCTGGAATTCTGTGTTGGCGATGGGAAATGGCCAGCTCCTGATTGATCCCGGCAGCTGAGAGGGAGAAGAGCACGATGGCATTCTTCACATTGACCTGCAAGGGATCGGAGGGTCATAGACTGAAAGCCAGAAGGGACCCTGGATGCCATAGAGTCGGATCCCCTCAGTTTATTTTTTAAATTAAACTTTATTTTAACAAGCTCCTCATTTTACCTCAAAGGGTAAACTGAGGCACAATTAAATGACTTTCCCTAGGTCTTTTTTATTTAAAGTCAGAAAGCCCTAACCATTATGCTATACTGCCTCTCCCTAGAGAATGTCAACCAGTGCTTGGGGAGGAAAAAAGGACCTATATATCATCTATCTAGCTAGCTAGCTAGCTATTCATCCTTCCATCTATCTTAATATCATGTATCTATCCATTCATCCATCCTTCCATCCATCTTATATATCATTTATTTATCTATATGTCTGTCTATCCATCCGTCCATTTATCTGTCCATCCATCTATCCATCCATCCATCCATCCATCCATCCATCCATCCATCCTTCCATCCATCCATCCTTCTTTCCTTCCTTCCTTCCTTCCTTCCTTCCTTCCTTCCTTCCTTCCTTCCTTCCCTCCATCCATCTTATCTGTCTATCCATCTATTCATAATTCCATCTATCTATATTTATCATCTCTATGTATGTTATTTATCTATTTGTCTATCTGTCTATCCTTTCACTTTATATATCATCTATCCATCCATCTCTCTCTCTCTCTCTCTCTCTCTCTCTGACTTGTCCAGAGTTAAACGACCATTGTGTGTCAGAGGCAAGGCTTAAACCCTGGTCTTTCTGCCTTAAAGGTCCCAACACTACCTCCCTATTACCTTGTTTAGTTTGATTCAATAAGCATTTAGTACATGCCTATTATGGGAAGAGTCCCAGTGACAAGCTCTGCTATGAGCAATAAAAAGGAAAAAGCTTTGTCTCTGCCCACCAGCAGCTTATAGAACAAGCATCCTGGATACCCATTCTCCTCCCATGTTGGCACAGGGACAACCAGCTCCCAGCCACTTATGCTAAGAATTGGCACTGGGCTGAGAGTCAGGCTGCACTCAGTGGGAGGGAAGGTACAGTGCAGCATCTCTGACAGTTCCCAAGGAAGGAAGGGGCCTGTCCTTGACCCTGGATGCCAAGCAAAGGGAACAGCCCACTGGGAAGGCCTCTGGATCCTGCTCCCCAGGACGCTCACCTCGCTGCTCTGCTTGGTGACCTTCAGCTTGGCCTTTTGCTTCTTCATATAATCTGCATTGAAGTGGGCAAAGGCATACTCCACCAGTGCAGCAAACACAAACACATAACAGATCCAGAAGTACACATCCAGTGCTTTGATGGCTGATGCTCGAGGGAGGGAAGAGCGGGCGCTGACCATCAGTGTGGTCATTGTCAACACTGTGGTGATACCTGGGAGAGGGCAGTCAAGAGAGCCAGTCAGGCAACCAGTCAAATCCAACAGGCATTTATTGGGAGCCTACTGTGTGCAAGGCACTGTGGTTGTCATTGAGAAACACAAAGACAAAAAATAAAAATAGTCCCTGCCCTTAAGGAAGGAAGGAAGGAAGGAAGAAGAGAGATAAGGGAGGAAGGAAAGGAGAAAGAAAATAAGGAAGGGAAGAAGCATTTATTAAGCACCTACTGGGTGCCAAGTACTGTTCTAAGTTCTTAACAAATAGTATCTCATTTGATCCTCACAACCCTGTGAAGTAGGTGCTATTATCACTCCCATTTTATGATTGAGTCAACTAAAGTAGACTGATGTTAAATTACTTGACCAGAGTCACTCGACTAGTAAATGTCTGAGGCTACATTTGAACTCGGGTCTTCCTGACTTCTTGACTCCAAGACCAGGGATTTATTCACTATGCTATTTGAGTGACAGTGTGCCACAGTGGATAGAGAGAGCCCTGGACTTGGAGTCAGGAAGACCTGGGTTTGAAACTATGGAAGCTCAGATATTTCCTAGCTCTATAGCTTTGGCTAAGTCACTTGATACTCTGAGCCTTGGTAAAGTGGGGACCATAATAGCACCCACAGGTGAAAATCAAATGAAATAATGTAGGTGAAAAGTTTTTCAAAGTTTAAAGGGCTACATAAATGTGGTTCATAATAATCATTGCTTCATTTATAAAGAATAACAGCTACTAATAAAAATAACAAACTGCTTAATCTCTCAGTACTTTGGACAGCTCCCAGAGATTACAAGTTGAAGAGAAAGTACAACCTGCATTGGTAATGTCCTCACCCACAAGTTCCTTGTCTCGATGAAATCATGGGTCTTGTCCCTATCCCTCTTGTTTGGGTGGTTACTGTTATTATAATTGCATTCTATTGGGAGAAGGCAGTGCAACACAGAAATAGTATATGCAGAGAAATACATGGTCATTAAAAGAATGTGGAAAGAGTACTGATAGCTAAAGGGATCAAGAAAGGTTTCCCATAAGAGAAGAACCTTGAAGGCATCTGGGAATTGTAAGAGGCAAAAGTGAAGAGAAAATATAGTCCAGGTATAGGAGATAGCCTGATGCAAGAACAGAGGTGAGACAAAGAGCCAAGTTTAGGGAATGGCAGACTGAGGAGATTATATATTCTCTTAGAGGCAATAGGGAGTCAGTGAGGGTTCTTGAGCAAAAGAAAAATATTATTAGACTTGTTCTTAATAATAATAATAACTAAAATGTATGTAGCCCTTCAAGGTTTATAAATTATTTCATGAATAATAATAATAATAACTCACATTTATATAGCACTTTAGGGATTATAAAATATTGTACACATAAGATCAAATTTGGTCCTCACAACAACCATTATCATCCTTACTTTACATAAAAAACTGAGGCTTACAAGGGTTAAGTGACTTGCCAAGGGTCACACAGCTAGTAAGTGTCTGAGGTGGGATTTGGAGTTTAGCTCATGCATTCCAGGAGGCTCCAGGCTGAAACCTTCTAATAAATATGGTTTTCTTCTGGTGAATCCCCTGAAGTCACCACTTATTGATGTCAGTATTCTAGGATCAGAGTCCCTTCCCCTCTCATTGTCCCTCTCCCTCCCAGGGCACTCATATGTTTGCTGAGTGACTTATCGGTTGACTTGTACATTCTTCATTCATGAAGAGGAAGTGGCCCCAACCTTCCCCAGCCACCCTTGGAAATTCAATCTTGTGAAAGGCCATTGTGAGAACCATGGCACCAATCCTTCTTTCCTTCCTCCCTAGAGGTAGCATGGCACTATAGGGGATTGGACTCAGAGTCAGGCAGTCCTGGGTTCAAATCCCTCCTCAGATACTTACCAGCTGTGTGATCCTGGGCAAGTCACTTCACCTTTTCTGCCTCCATTTCCTCATCAACAAAATGAGGGTATTGGACTAGCTACTGCTAAGGTCCCTTCTAGCTCAAGATCTGTGATCCTCTATCTCCTCCCTCTCCCCTGCCCTTGTATTCCTGGCCCCTCCTCTGAGCTTACACCCTCCTTACCTAGTGATACTCTGGCAGGTACAGCAGACTGACTGATCCAGAAGGAGACCCAGGACATGGCAACCAGAAGGATGGAAGGCATGTAGGACTGGATGATGTAGACACCTCGGTTCCTCCGCAAGTTGAAGTGTAGACTGAGTCTGGGAAACTGCCCTGCTGCAAGACACACACATAAACCCCATTGCCTTATGGCTCTTGGTCTTCATCTGGCTATATAATTGCAAAAAATGATAGGTTCTGGTCATCTCTTCCCAGTAGCCCATTCACAGGAGGAGGGCTTTCAGGTGGGACCCTTGCTAAGCATCTGTCACATGGAAGGGACTCCTGAGAGCCACAGAAAGGAACCAGGACTCTCCATCCCCCCATTCTGGGTCATAACACAGTGACTCTTTTTAAAATTTTTTTTCATAGTGCCTCTTTCAAAGAGTACAGCCCTAGAAAGAAAGCATCATAACTCTGAGCCCCCATGCCATATCCCCAACCCAAGCCTAGAAAAGCCTCATTATTCTCAAAAGACTCAGGAAATGGCTCTGATGTTCTAGGAAACAGTGAGGTACAATGGAAAGAATCGGGGATGAGAGGTGAGTGCTTCGAAGACCTGGATTCAAATCCTGCCTATGTAATTCGAGTGCCTGTGTGACTTTAGACAAGTCATTTCTACTCTCTTGGTCTCAGCTTCCTCCTCTTAAAAGGGGAGCATGGATCTTGAAGTCCCCTTCCCCCTCTAAAGTTTTGCTCCTGGGACCTCTAGAGAGCCTTGCTGCTTCAGATGTATAATCTTATAGATTCTCTCTATAGGCATTCTCTACCCATATTGTTGGCTTCCTTCGCCCTGACTGCTCAGTCGTCAGAGCCTGCTCAAGCAGAGCCATTCCCAGGATCAGAGGAGCCCATCACTGGATGGGGCCTCAGTGGCTATCTGGGTCCAGCCACACCTAACCAAGGCCATCCCTGACAAGTGAGCATCCTTCTATCCTTTATTTGGAGACCTCCAGGAGGGAGGAAACACAATGCTTGGCGGTCCATTCCCAATAATTACAATGATGGGAGCCAGCATTTACATAACCCTAACCCTAAATTTTGCAGAGGTTTGCAAAGGTATCCAAAAGGCTTTATTTTTTGTTCTTTTGCAGTTTTTTTTGTTTTTTTCCTCAAAGGACTTTAAAAATGAATTCATTTTATCCTCACAACAACCTTGGAAAATAGGTGCTATTATTATGCCCATCTTGCAGATGAAGAAACCAAGACAGACAGAGGTCAAGAGACCTACCCAGGATCAAATGGCTAGTAAGCATCTAAGGGTCATATTAGAACAGAACTATTTCCTGACTCTGGGTCCAGGGCTCTCCATACACTATGCTTACCTAGCTGGCCCTAATGAAATTTGGGGCTAGCATTAATTGTTAGAAAGTTTCTCCTTTTTTCAAGCCTAAATCCATTTCTCTATATCTTATTCCCATTCCTCTTAATTCTGTCCTCTGGGACCAAGCAGAACAAATTGATCTCTTTTTCCATATGACAGACCTCCACATACTGAGGGATAGCTATCATGTTCCTCCCTAAATGTCCTCCTCTCCAGGCTGAACTTCCCCAGCTCCTCAACTGATTCTCCTACTGCATCACCTCAAGAAATGGTTAATAGAATGTTGGCCTTGGAGTCAAGAAGATCTGGGTTCAAACCTCTCCTCTGATATTTTGATTCACTTAATCTTTCAAAGCCTCAGTTTCCTCATCTGTCAAATGATGGAGCGGGACTAGATGGCTTCTCTGAGATCCCTTTCAGTTCCAGATCTAGTATCCTAGGATCCTTTTACCAACTTTGTCACCCTCCTCTAGAAATTCTGCAGATTATCAATGTCCTTCCTGAAATGAAGTGCCCAGAACTGAGCACAACACTGCAGAGTGGGTTCATCTAGGGAGGAGTGATTGGACCCACTTGCTTGGGAAGATCCACCTGTATTTTTAGCTTCAAACCCAAGGTGGTCCTTGGATTAAGCAAAAAAGAAGATCTAAGAGAAATAACTGATTTTCACCCTCCTCGAGCCTGGCTATGTTCCTATCATCAATTCCTAGGAGCCTGGGTTTCTTTTTTTTTTTTCAATAAATGAAGTTTGCCACATGCAGTGTTGTCTGAACCAGGAAGCCTTGTTACCAGATTTGAAGTTCATTAGCTCGGTGGCGAACTGGTAGTTTGTGATGGTGAACTGTGCCAACTGGAGCTTGTCTAAGCCGTGAATTTGCTCCTGGTTTTCTGACCAGTAGTACACAATATCCTCTGAAGAGTAGCCATCTGTAAAGAAAACCAGATCAATAGAACAGTGAAGGCTAGGCTCTGAAGGCAGCTCCTCAGCCATACCCATACTCTCCTGCTCAGGATCCACTGAAGATGGTGGTTCCCCATGTATGTTCGAGATCGATGTTTCCCAAAGTAGGAAAAAACAAAGTGCCATGAAAAGAATTCTAGATTTTCCATCAGAGGGCCTGGGTTTAAATTCTGACTTTGCCATTTAAAACCTGTGGGGCTTTGGGCAAACCATTTCCTTTCTCAACCTCTGTACAATGAGGAGAAGGCTGGGGTAAAACACTTAGAGGTTCCTTCCACCCCTGGGTTGATGATTATATCTTCTATTGATGCTGAGGGTCTAGAAACCCAATAAATGAAGTTTCCCAAGATAGGCAGACTCTTTAGGAACTCAGGAAGGGGTTCCCAGGCCCAGAGCAGAGTCAGAGGAACCAGCCTTTGTATATGAGGGTGTAGAGGACACCGGGCTTCTCTCCAAATTTGGGTTGAACTGTAAGGATCCCCAACTGAGTTCTATCACTAGGAGGGGTGGGAAAGGTTCTCTCTGAATTAATCTGTGTGATTAGATCCTGGGAACTGCCCATGAGGGGAAAGCTAAGAGCAAGGTAAGGACTAGATCAGTACTTTAAGAGTCTAATTGCTGGAGTGGATAGGGCATTGACCTCAGATTCAGAAAGACCTGGGTTTGTTTCCTTCCTCAGACACTTATTAGCTGGGTGACCCTGGCCAAGTCCTTAGCTTCTCTATGGGTCAATTTCCTCATCTAGATGAAAAGGGGGTTGGATTTGTGATTTCTTAGATCCCTTTCAGCTTCAGATCTCTGACTACTGGAACCAGGAGGCCAGTGACTATGGAGGAGGAAAAGAAGAAAATGGTGTTTGGGTTGCTAGAGGAAGAAGATTCATCCAGTCTTGTTGAGAATTCACATTTCTATACAGTTTTAAGGGCTACAATGTATCTTACCCATATTAGCTCACTGGATCCTCGCAACCACCCTGTGATGCTGCCATTTTACAGATGAGCAAATTGGGGTTCAGAGAAGTTTAGTTCTATTTTTAATTTTTTTCTAAGTTCTTCCATTTTCTTCCCTTCAGTCCTGATATGTAATTTCATTGGTTTGGGAAATTCCCAGGTGAGGAAAGTCCGTCTATGAAAGCAGCCTACCACCTGCTCTTCAATTTATAGTCTTGGAGATGACTTGCCCAAGAGTCCCACAACCAACATGGGAGAGAGGCAGGATTTGAATCCGGATCCTCCTGACTTTGAGGCCAATTTTCCATGCATTATGCACTCTGGCTCACCCAGGCCAGGACAGTTCTGGTAATAGGAATGCATTCAGTGCCTTGGAGAGTGTCTGGCTCCTTCAGACAGAGCGCAGGTGCCGCAAAGGTCTAGACAAGACCTTTCATTATTTCTCTAGTTGTTAGTGTCCCCTCTCTCTTGAAACTGCTTTGCGTTTTTCAGTATATGCTTTGCATTTGCTTGTCTCAGCCCATGTTTTGCTGCCCCATTCCCACCCACCTCCAGCAGGAAGTAAGCACCTAGTGAGTAAGGGCTGGGTTTTTTTTTAATTATCTCTGTATCCCCAGTACCTAGCACTGTACCTGGCACATAGTAGTTGCTTAATGAATGCTGGTTAAATTTTAATTGGAATGCATCAGAAGTGGGGCAGTCCTGGCAAAAGCCAAAGCCCAAACAACTGAATAGCCCCTAGAATATGTTTTTTAGCTTTCCCTAGGTTGCAATTATTAGGACTGTTGAGAGGCAGCATGACATAGTGGTTAGAATGCTGAACTTGGAGTGAGAAATATCTGAGTTCAAATCCCACCTCAGACATTTACTAACCATGTGACCCTGGACAAATCATATTAACCTTTCTATGCCTCAGTGTCCTCATCTATAAAATGAGAGGGTTAGATTCAGTGGTCTTTAGCTCTAAATCTATTATCCCATAACTAGAAAGAAGGGGGTCCCCTGATCATGCTTCCTGCTCAGAATGAAAAACCCTCTTTTGGGAGGTACTTTCTAACTTATGAAAAGCCAAAAATTAGCATAACCCTTAATTCATTATCTTGAGTTTGACCTATATCTGTCACAGACAACTGTGCAAGAAGGGTCAGGATGGCAGCTCAGAACCATAACTAGAACAGGGTGACTAGGGCTTTGCATCAAGATGCCTATAATCCAGGAAGCATATTTCCTTCCCGTTGTAGGCTTCTGATCTACCAGTCAACCACTCCACAGTTACCTGTCCCATGACCTTACTCTTTCCACCCAGAATTGGGACAAAATCACCAAAGTTTCATTGCTATTGGGTGCTCTCCTGGAGCCTGAATCTTCCTGCTCCCGTACCCCTCTTCCCTGTGTGCCATCTTCCAAGAGTAAGGACCCTTTTGGGAAGAGAACGATGGTTCATTTTCCAAACACTTTTTGGTGAAATTTGTCCCCTCACATCAAAATTGCAAGTTATGTTTCTGTCTGTGTTAGCAGGAAGGTGTAGGAAGAAATACAGGCTTTGGCTGAAGCTTCCTGTCCCCTAAGAAGAGGTTTCCAGCAGGGTCCAGGCTACTCAGCTGGGACTTACAGCTTTCCAGGTCTAGCATACACTCCTGCTCATCCATGGGATACTTGGAGAGGTCCATGTCACAGGCCACAGTGGAGGTGATTCTGTCCTCAGGAAAAAAAAAAAGGAAAGAGAGAGTTAGAGAGAGAGAAGGAGACATTCCTCCATTCAGCTTTCATCCATCCTCAAAAAAGAGCCAGGCAGCCCATGCTCAGAGGGTAGGAAGTACCCATTGGGTGGCTTCATTACTGATCACAAGACTATCATCAACTGGGGACCTCACTCGACCCTTTGGTGACTGTGATTGTGGGAGTGACAAACATCTGGATGAAAACCAAAAATCCAGCCAACCAATTAACAAGGAGGAGGGAAAGAGGAAATGGGTCCTTTCTGAAAAAAAAAACACCTGATTCAACTTTCAAACATAAATCAAGAAGGGAAGTGAGGGCTGCTATTTAATATGGCACCCCAAGGATGGTGGGAAGGACAAAACTGGAAACAAAGTTAGTGTCCGTTGATTAGGAATGGCTAGACAAATAATGGTACATGAATGTAAGAATATTACCTCACCACAGGAATGCTGATGCATATGAAGAATCCAGAGAAGCATGAGAAGACTTATATGAACTGATGCAGAACAAGGCGATGCCTCATCCCACCTCCCCAACTGCTAGTGTCCTCTCTCCCAAACTATTTTATATTTCACTTCTTTGTATATATTTGTATTTTGTTGCTGTTATTCAGTAATTTTCAGTTGTGTCTGACTCTCCATGACCCCTTTTGGTGTTTTCTAGGTAGAGATACTCCAGCAGTTTGCCATTTCCTTCTCCAGATCATTTTACAGAGGAGGAAATGGAGACAAAGAGGGTTAAGTGACTCACCCAGGGTCACATAGCTAGGAAGTGTCCAAGGCCAGATTTGAACTTTGGAAAATGAGTCTTCCTGACTCTAGACCCAACACTCTAACCACTGTGCAACCAGCTGCCCTATATTTGTACATATATATTTATATACACATGCATTCATGAAACATGATACAGTGGATAGAATGTTCATCCTAGAGTTAAGACCAGAGTTAAAATCTGACACTGAGACACTTACTAGCTGTGTGGCCCTATGCAAGTCACTTAATCTTTGTTTACGTCTATTCTCTCATTTGTAAAATGAAGATAATTGTAGTACTCACTTCCCTAGGTTGCTGTGATGATCTAAGGAGATAATAAATGTAAAAGGCCATAGTGCCTGCACATAGTAGGTACTATATAAATGTCATCTATCATCATCATCTTCATCATTATTAACTTGTCTCTCTCATTGGGGTGTACTCATTATGAGTAGAGATTGTTTCATTCTTTATATTTTTGTCCCCATTTATTACCATGGTGCCTGCCACACGGTAGGGGCACAATATATATTTGTTGATTGATTGAAACAAACAGAACCAAGAAAATAATATATACAATGACTACAACAACATTAAAAGAAAGAACAATAAATAATGAAATAGAATTCTTTTTAATCATAATGGCTAAGTTTAGTCCTGGAGTAGAGATTTTTAAAAAACGAATCCCCTTCCTTCTTTGCATGGGGGTGGGAGGGGTGGGGTGGAACGAGTGTAGAATGATCTATACGATGTCAGGCTCAGTTGAGGGGTTAGATAAGCTTTTAAAAAAACCATTTAATTCATAAATATTTATGAAGCACCTACTATGTGCTAGGCACTGTGCTAAGTGCTGGGGATACAAAAAGAGGCAAAAGACAGTCCTTGTGGATAGAGTACCAGCCCTGGAGTCAGGAGGACCTGAGTTCAAATGTGGCCTCAGACATTTACTAGCTCCATGACCCTGGGCAAGTCACTTAACCTCAATTGTCTCAAAAAAAGAAAGAAAAAGATAGTCCTTGACCTCTAAGAGTCTAATGATTTTATTTTTTCTTTTTTATTCTGTGTTACAAGGGATGACTTGATGAGTCCCTGGGGAGGAGAAAGAAAGGGGAAGAGTATATTCAGAAATAAAAGTGATAGAAAAGCAAAAAAAAAAATAATTTTGCTCTAAGGAATTCCTAGCTTCCAATATGGATATGTTTTGCATGACTTCCCATGTATAATTAACATCATATTGCTTGCCTGCTCAAGGGATGGAGGAGGGGTAGACAGAGAGAATCTGGAGCTCAAATTTATAAAAAAGAATGTTAAAAAATTTTAATATAATTGGGAAATATTTAATAAAATAAATATTTTTTTTAAAAAAGAATTCTTAGCTTCCTTCAAAGCACAGCTCAGGGGGTACCTCTTACATCTTTACTAACAATAAAGGTGTCGACAAAATTTTTACTTACACACAAAATAGAATTCTTAGATCATGAATTCATACTGTAGACTTTTTGATAATTTAATATTAAACTTAATTTTTTATCTCTAAATAAAATTCAGGAAAATAATAACAGGAATGGTTTACCTAAATTTACTTTGTACTTAGTTTGTGTCCATTTTGTTTTCATTTATCTATGTATGTATTATACCCTACTCCGGTTCCTTTGAGGGTAGGGGCCATATTCATTTTTCGTTCTATTCACAGTGCCAACCACAGTGCCTGGTCTATGTTAAGCACCCAATAATTACATGCTGAATCAAATTGAACTTGTAAAAATTCAAACCATTTTTAAATTTCTACATAAATAATAGTTAAGCATATTTCCAGATTTTTCTAAACAGACAAAATAAGTAGGGTTTTTTTTGTTGGTTTTTTTTTCCATCTGTATGTGTATTGTTGAATAGACAAAGCTGAAGTCTCAGCTTCTCCACAGGGCTTGGTTCATCTTCCTGGGTCTAGAATATCATTGTCAAGTTCTGGGTTGCAGCAGAGGAATGCAGTGCTAGTATCTTCCTCTGATGTTAATAAACATTCTCCCCCACGAGGAGGGGAAGGACCCTTTTGGAAAGAGAATGCTGATTCAATTATCAAGGAAGGAAAGAGAATGCCACTATTTAGTCCACCATTTTAGTGGTAAAAGGTACAGATCTAACTAGACTATGGCCATGAGGCTCTTCTCCAGGGTGCTGAAATTCAGAAGCTACAAAACCTTAATGATTTAAAAAGATTTCCCAATTTTAAATTTTGTTATATTTATATTCTGATAGCACCCATACCCCTTTAGCAGCATAGAAACAGCTGAGCTAAGTACTCACTTAGCAAGGGTAATTAGTTCAAATAAAAGACAAGCAGATGTCATATTTCCTTTCCCCAGAAGCTGTATCCCAGGTGAACTCCCTTCACAGTTGGCTGCCTCTCCAACAAAGACCTCAGGTTACATTCTAGGGCAGAGGCTTAAGCATATACCCATAGGCTACAATGAGGCCAACAATCTTCTGGAGCGTGACCAGAACCAGATTAAAATGTAATTGGGAAATATCTAACAAAATAAATAAAAATATGATAGAATGTATATAATGGTAATATGTGGTTTTCTAATATGCTGCCAATATGCCACCCACACAGGATCCTTATGTATAGTTTAGTGACTTCGTTTCTATTTGAGTTTGATGCTGCTCCCCTAGGGTCTTTCTTTTTGGGATCTTTTTCAGGAGGTGATGGGTGGTTTCTTTCAATTTCCATTTCACCCTCTGGTTCTAGAATATCAGGGCAGTTTTCCTTGATAATTTCTTGAAAGATGATATCTAGGCTCTTTTTTTGATCATGGCTTTCAGGTAGTCGAATAATTTTTAAATTCTCTCTCCTGGATCTATTTTCCAGGTCAGTGGTTTTTCCAATGAGATATTTCACATTGTCTTCCATTTTTTCATTCCTTTCGTTCCATTTTATAATATCTTGATTTCTCATAAGGAGACCCAAAAAAATACTGCAGAAAACAACACCTTAAAAAATAGACTAACTCAAATGGCAAAAGAGCTCCAAAAAGCCAATGAGAAGAATGCCTTGAAAGGCAGAATTAGCCAAATGGAAGAGGAGGTCCAAAAGACCACTGAAGAAAGTACTACCTTAAAAATTAGATTGGAGCAAGTCAGTTGAATATCCAACCCCACAGGGGATAGTCTACTTGACAATGGAAGGAGTCCTATGGCAGATCTGACCTAACTGGTAATTAGAAGGTGAGTACCTCAAAGACCATCGACCCCATCTCTAACCAGCCAGGCTCCAAGGCTCTACCAATCCCTATCTTGACCATCAGGCAGCTCTGTCAAGTGCATATAGTCCTTCTTCTTCCTATCCCCACTCTTGTTTTTAACCTCTTACTGAGAGATTGATAAGCAGATCAACAATACTATTACTTCAGAGAAGGGCATGACCATTTACTGTATGATGGCTCCTCTTAAAATCTTTGTGATTCAGAATCTGAGGCTGTCTGGGCCAACACTGTATTCCCTGGCCACTGCTCTTTCATATCTGTTCTTCTTAGTTCTACCCCTTCTGTGTCCCTGTCCTTCTCAAGCCCACTTTTCCATTGTGCCCTCTGAAATTCTTGTTCTATTACGAACAAACCACCTTTCATATTATACTGTGATCTCTTAAAATTTCTTGGTATTTTTAAAAAAAATTATGCATATGTAAACACCTCAAAGTCAGCAACTGATTTGTTTTTGTCTCATATTCCTGATACCTGGGATACAGCAGGTGCCTAATAAATGCTTGTTAAACTTAATTATACTAGATTTAATTTGTCTTTATTCCTTCTTGTGTTATTTTGACATTGTGGATTATCAAATTGATTAGAGGGCAGTTCCCCCCCACTCCCGCTTGTACTGGACACTAGAAATCTGGAGCACAGTTGTTATGTGAGCCATTGTGTGGGGACAGGAACCTTACCTGATACTGTATAGAATCACCCCATTGGGCTGCAGCCGTATAAGCTTGTTTTCCACTGTTACATCATGGAACCAGGCTGATTTGGCATTGACAATGAAGGTATCTGGGAGCCAGAGCTTGTCCACAAAGCGGCTGTCTAAACCCAGGGTTTCATTGGTGTGGTTGTAAGACAATCGGCCATCTCGCCAACTCTGATGCAAGAACACGGTCATGGTATATTCCTGGAGTGGGGGAAGGAAGAGAAACCAGGGGCAGCAGATCACCCCTACGGCCTCACTTACTTGTGGCCAGAATCTCAGAGTTGAAAGAGACCCCAAATCCACCAAGTCCAACCCTTATCTGGATCAGGATATACTCTCCAGCAACCCTGGTAATTGGTCATCCAGCCTTTGCTTGAAGACTTCCAGTGATGGGGAACCCACTGCTTCCCAAGGCAGCTTATTTCACTATTGTATGCTTCCAACTCAGGAAAATTTTCCTGACACCAAGCCCAAATTTGTTTCTTTCTACATTCCATCCATTGCTACTGGTTCTGGCCCCCAAGGCCAAGCAGAACCTGGTTAATCCCTCTTTCACATAACAGCTCTTGAAGACAGCTCTCACATCTCCCTTAAGGCTTTTCCTCACCATGCCAGAGATCCCATTATTCTGATCTATCCTCATATGGCCTGATCTCTAAGACCTTCACCATTCTGTTACCCTCTCCAAATGTTCTACAGCCCAGCAGCATCCTCCTTCAAGGTAGTGCACAGAGCTGAGCACAATGCTTTAGGCATGTTTTGACAAGGGTGAAATTCAGTAAGCCCATCATCAATTCGCTAGTCTTAGATGCCACTCCTTTCAATGCAGTTTAAGACATATTAACTTTCTCAGTTGCCTTATTACCCTCATGACTCATGTTAGACTTGGAGTCCACTCAGATCCCCAGATATTTTTCAGGTGAATTGCTGTTTAGTTATGCCTCCCCAACCTTGCCACTTGAATATCTCCTGCATGATGAAGGGGTCAGAGAGATAGCCTGTCTAAGGGTGGCCAATGAGAGGGAGCAGTAAGAGGGTAGAGTTACCATGTTAGCTTCTGATATGTGGTCAATGCTGGCGACCTCAAGGGCGAGAGCCACATTCACAGGAGGACCTGAAAGAAGGGAAAAGGCAATGGAGAAATTCTTTGTGCTGGGCAGTCCCCATCCCCCACTGCATCAGAGACAGGAAAGTCAGCCCATCTGTTCCCATCACCAGGGAATTTAGATACCCAAGCACAGGTTTCCAAAGAATCCTGCACCAGAGACAGGAGCCAGCATTGGTCCCTGGCCAACACAGAGTCCTTGGACTCAATAGAAATAATGCAATTACTTGTACTTCAATATTCAAGGATTTGGGATTTTGTTATGATGGGGAGTCCCTCCCACTTCTAATGGATACAGATTCCCAAACCTCTCTGCCTTTGTAGCTCATTTTCATGAGCTATTGTGACCCAAAACAACAACAACAACCTGTCACCTTTGGCTGACCTGGTGATAAGCCTTTCTGCTCTTAACTAGACTCTTCTTTGAACTGAAGACAAACAGTCTATTACTGGACCCGTACTTGAAGTCCCTCCAGCTTGGAAGGCCCTGCCAAAGCTTGCATGTATCATGGCAGAGTGAGAGAGGTAGTGCAGTAATTCCTAATGCCAGTGCATTGGGAAGAATGCTGGCCTGGGAGTCAGATGACCTGGGTTCAAATTCTGACTCTAGATAACCTTGGGAAAGAGCTTCGCCCTCTCTGTCTTATTGCTTCTTGAGATGGGCCCATTGCGCAGAGACCAAGGTCAGCTCTGGGTTTGGGCTAGTACCCAGTTAGAGACCACCCCATAAGAGAATATCTCTATATTTCAGAGCATTTCCTCAAGTGTAAAATGAGGGTGCTGGACTCTACCTCTCAGGTCTCTTCCAATTCTAAATCTATGATCCTATGATGTCTTGATTCCTCCAGCCACTAGCTCCTTCTTCCTCCTCTCCTGCCAAAATTCACCTGGTATCCATTTTGTATATACTTATAGATGTATATATTGCTTGCCCCAGCTAGAATTCAAGCTTCTTGAAAGCAGGTACTATTCTATCCTTGTATGCCTTGTACCCAGCAGAGTATCTTGTATACAATAGGTGTTTTCTTTTCTTTTTTTTTAATTTAATATATTTAGTTTTCAGCATTGATTTTCACAAGAGTTTGAATTACTTTTCTCCCCATTTATACCCTCCCCCCAACTCCAAGATGGCATATATTCTGGTTACCCTGTTCCCCAGTCAGCCCTCCCTTCTGTCACCCCACTCCCCTCCCATCCCCTTTTCCCTTCCTTTCTTGTAGGGCAAGATAAATTTCTATGCCCCATTGCCTGTGTATCTTATTTTCTAGTTGCATGCAAAAACTTTGTTTTGTTTTTGAACATGTTTTTAAAACTTTGAGTTCCAAATTCTCTCCCCTCTTCCCTTCCCACCCACCCTCTCTAAGAAGTCAAGCAATTCAACATGGGCCACATGCGTATCGTTATGTATAACCCTTCCACAATACTCATGTTGTGAAAGACTAACTATATTTTGCTTTTTCC
>CM053622.1:795538746-795566097 GCA_028646595.1 Phalanger gymnotis | reverse complement strand
CCCCGTGCCCTCTCTCTCTCTCCCCCCCCCCTCTCTCTCTCTCTCTCTCTCTCTCTGTCTCTCTATACATATATACAAACACACTCACACTCACATGTACATATATATACATAGACATATATATGCATATTCCCTTACAATAGGTGCTTAATAAATGCTCTTTGGATAGATTAATTCATTAATTAATGAATAATGACAGTAACAAGAACCATATTAACAGCTAGCATTATATGGCACTTCAAGGTGTGCAAAGTGCTTTTACAAATATCTCATTTGATCCATACCACAAGCCTGGGAGGTGGGTGCCTTTATTATTCCCATTTTATAGATGAGGAAACTGAAATAAACAGAGGTGAAATGACTTGCCCAGGGTCTTACAGCTGGTAAGTGTCTGAGGGTAGATCTGGACCTAACTCCAGGTCCAGCTCTATCTACTGCATTACCCAGAGCACCTTGATGAGCCATTCTGTATCTAGGAATCCTCCACTAAATTCCTAATTAGCAATTTTTTTTTTTTGCTTCAGCCCTCTGACTTCATCTGAGTAGGTATCTTTCCAGTATGGAAGCTCTCTACACTAGCATCCATTGGCATGTAACTTAGTGTCTTAGATTGTTGCCCAGGGGCGTCGAGCAGTGATATGACTTTCCTGGGGGCAGACAGCCAGATTATGTCAGAGGCAGGATTGAAACTTGGGTCTTTCTAACTCCTAGGCTAGATTTTAATCCATTACACACTCTGTCTTTCAAGTAAGATAATAATAGCCACGATTATGATAAGAATCCTGTAATGTTAGAATCACAAGAGACTTAGAGACCATTTAGTCATTTTAGAGAGGAGAAAAATGAAGCCCACAGAGGGACTCTGACTTGCCTTGGGTCACATGGTGATTTAGTGGTAGAACCATCAGAACTAAGGGTACAACCTTCTTTCTTTTCATCACATTGTACTGATCTTTTTTTCTTACAATGTCAATTTATAGTTCTTGGCTCTGGGTGATGCATACAAGGCAAACTTAGTCTGATAGAGGAGGAACCATTAAGAAATCTGGGGGCTGCCTACCCCAGTAGTCTATGAAAGGAACTGTCCATTTCCCAGAGTTCTGAAGTATTGGGATATCCTCTTACTGGGTGGTCTTTAATTGGGCAATAGCCCAAACCCAGAGCTGACTTCAGTCCCTGAGGAGTGAGATAACCACTACCCATCTTAGGAAGTGGTGGGACACGTGTTGCCAACCACAGGGACTCAACATGAATTTGCTTGGACTCAGGACAGAGAATTTTTCCTTCCCTTTCCCCACCCATCCCCAAATGTCCCTGCATTACCTCCAATACCAGGCCTGAAATTCCGGGCATAGCCTTCCATTAGATCGTCCAGATTGGGGAGCCAGGATATTTCAACATTAGAACCTATGTAATCTCCAATGTCATTCATTGCTCTGGACAGAGAGAAAAAGAAATTAAAGCATACTTCATTGGTGGAAGTTACTGCAGAAGATATTACTGGGGGGGTGTTGGTGGCAGAGCAAGGTTTGCTTTCTTAGCAAAGGGTGCAAATATCATAGAAAGACTAATATTTCTAAAACAACAACACTTCTATCAAAGTATTCACTTACTCAAGAGCCTATAGTGGCTCCCAATTCCCCATTATTCATTCTTGAAACATTTAAAGAATTACAAAATCTCAGAGCTGAAATCTCAGCAGCCAATCAATCCAACCATAACCACCACCACTCCTGCCCCTTCCCCCCAAATTCACTCTATCTCATTCTTGTCAAGAGGTCATCCAGCCTTGTCTTGAAAACCTTGGGTGGGGGGGAATGATAAGACCATTCCACTTTGGCAAAGTTCTAATTCAGGAAATCTTTCCTAAATACAAGCCTAAATTTGTCTCTCTGAAACTTCCATTCATGGTTCTTCCCCCTGGGGCTGAGCTGAACAAATCAAATCCCTTTTCCATGTGACAACCCTTCAAAACCTTGCAGGGCAGCAATTCCATCACATGCCCCCCTGAGTCTTTTCTTCCCCAATCTAAACATACCCAGTTGTCTCCCCCACCCCCATCCCCAGCCAGGAAAGCACTGGAAAATTGGCAAATAAGCCAGAGGGACTGAGACAGCATCTTTACAGCTGCCTTTCTCCCAAATAGTCCCCAAATGGAGCACAGCCTCCTCAGCTGGAAGGTACAAGGCAAAAAAAAAAAGCCTGGTTCTTTTCATAGATTCAAGGACTCACTGAAGCAAAGCAGGAAAGAGCTTCCAAAATCATCAATTCCAATTACCTCCATCAACCAAGGGCAGCTCAGGGGCTAGCTAGTACAATCCCTTCATTTTGCATTTATTTGTTTCATAGCTCACATTTATATAGAATTTACTATGTGTCAGGCACTGTGTTAATCCACTTAGAACTATTATCTTGTCTGACCTTCACAACAGCCCTGGAGTCTGTGCTATTAGTATCTCTATTAGGGAATAGCAGTTAGGGAAACCAAGGCTCAGGGTTTCTCATTTTGAAAGTGTGTTTGCAGCCAAGATTTAAGCCCAGTGTCTTTCTGACTCCAAGTCCAGTGCCTTGCCCACTCTACTATGATGCCCACTCAGAGTGCTGAGAACACAGGACTCCTGAAGTTAGGAAGCACCCAGATCCTATGACCATTTGTGATGAACTAGAATAAGGGCTTAGAGGTCCACCTGTCCTCACCCCACTGTGGTGGAATCCAGGGAGAAGAGTTGGCAGATAGCTGTGGGTGCAAATGCTCAGCTAGCCTAACAGAGTCCTCAGGAGAGGGTAATACATGGGCACCCTGTGCAGGATGCTTCTGCACCACCCCACACTGTATACTAGACTCCTTTATCCTTGCCTCTTACTGGGCACTGAGCTCCCCATGCGCCCCCCCTACTCCATGGGTCTTCCACCTGACACTGTGATATGGCCCCAGTATTTTTTCCTCTTCCCTGAGACCAACTGTGGACAGAAGCTCAGTGAAGAACTCTCTAATGCCCATTCATTGCATGGCCAGATAATTCCTTTCTGCCACTCCTCCATCTCTGGCAGGACATGGCTCTCCATATGGGTCTCTGAAGGTGAAGAGCAACCACAGAAATTACTCATGCCATGCCCGTGACCTTGAAAGTACATACTGGAAACCAGGCTCTGCTTTCCAGCCTTCTTACAAGCCCATAGTTCCACCACTTACTTAGGAAGTACCATAAGGTCATTGACTCATAGCTGTAGGGCTAGAAGGGGCTATCTCATCCAACTACTCTCATTTGACAGATGGGGAAACTGAGGACCAGATAGGTCACATGACTCACCCAAGGTCACACAAGCAGTAAGCACCAGAAGAGAGATTTAAGCCCAGATCATAAACAGGAGCATAAATTTCATTTCTACCTTTGGGAGGCAGCTAAAGGTCACAGCAGAGAAAGTGCCTGGCCTGGAGGGAAGAAGACCTGAGTTCAAATCTGGCCTCAGACACTTCCTAGCTGTGTGACCCTGGGCAAGTCACTTAACCCTGCTTGTCTCAGTTTCCTCATCTGTAAAATGAGCTGGAGAAGGAAATGACAAACATTCCAGTATCTCTGCCAAGAAAACCCCAAATGGGGTCATGAAGAGTTGGACAAAACTGAAAATGACTGAGAGTGAGGCTGGCTAACTGTTTCAGCTTTAGCATTGCTGTGTATCTGCACTGTGGTAGGGTCACCATGGGTCCAAAGGTTTGTCCTTGGCTTTGCAGAAGCAGAAATTTCATTTAATTAACATACCCAAGGTATGACAGACTAACCTGAGGTTACCCAGACAAACCCCTTCATTTTACAGATGAGGAAACCAAGACCTATAGAGGTTAAATTCCTTGTCCTTGGTCACACATCTAGTAAGTGGCAGATAGGATTCAAACCCAGATCCTACGACTCTAAGTTCCATAGTCTTTCTATACATCATGCTGCCCCCCATCACTGACCACCAAATTGATAAGCCAGTTTATTTATAATCAGAGACATACCTGGGAGCCCAAGGCCACAGTCACAATCAGTCAGTGACTGAGCAAGGATTAGAATCCAGGTCCTTAGCTGCCTATCAGAAGTAGTGACAACCCATTGATGGTCAGCTGGAATTAGAATTTAGCAATCTTCTCATCTTCCTTGTGGTGAAATGCAGGGTGAGGGTAGTACAAAGTACCAAAGAATCTAGGTTCAAATCCCACCTTTGTGCCACTACTCGTGTGGCCAGGGCAAAGTAACTTAGTATCTCTAGACCTCAGTTTCCTCATGTGTAAAATGAGAGAAGTTAATGGGTCGGAAAGGGAGAGGACATGGGAAAATTTGCATGGTGATTCTCTCCCAGCCATCCTGCTCACCCCTGCCAGATTATTCTGCCTAAAAAACAATTCTTCAATTATTCCCCTTCCTCACTCAAGAGACTTCAGTAGCTCCCACTGCCTACAAAATACTCATTCCTTAGATGAGTATTCTAGGCCCTCCATGATCTGGCCTCAATATATTTTTCCATCTGAACCCACAATTATTCATGAAGTTAAACAAGGAGGCAGGGAAAGGATTTCCTCACGGAAATGAGATGTCCTTTCTCTGTGTCCTTACTAATTGTGCTGAATAGTTGTACCCACCAAGCCCACCTCTGCCCCTTTGGAGTGGGCCACCCTTTTCCCAGGTGCACTCAGAGTTATTAAGTCAAGGCTAGGAGCTTTGAAGGCACAAAAATGAAATGATTTAAAATAATTTCTAAAATGGCAGACTTTCTAGCATTTGCTAACCCACAAGGCCACAAATACTGCCTGAGGGAAATGCTTGTGTTCCGCTCACAGATGTCCCTTTTTTGTAAGATAGTAGAAGGTCCCTGAACCCTCCATTCCAGCTGTGCACAGCTGCAGAGGGGGAGCAGATCAAGCAGACAAGGCAGTGTGTGAAAAGCCTGTATCCTAATTAGTGGAGATGAAGAGGAAGCCAGAGAGACAAGTGGATCGGCCCAGAAGCAGGAGGTGAGCTCAGAGTCACATCTCGTGCCCCTTTTCCTGTGCTAAGTGGGTTCATGCTCACTTTCTCCCTAGGTCATTTTCCCCATGTACATACAGGGACAGCTCAGGTGAAGGCTAATGGGATGAGATGCCAAAACTCCATGAGCGTAGAGCAGAAAATAAATACTGGCAATGACTCAACCTTGGAGATCAAAGAGTTTGGGGAGAACTTTTCCCTTTAAAAACTCCTCCGTACTGTACTTTGAGCAGCTCTGAACACTGATGGGTGGCTTGGGGCTTAGTTTTAACTTATAGGTAAAAATTCTCTTTTATCCTGGAACATTCCTTTCAATGATGGGTTTTATCAATCTCCACAGGGACTAAATTGTAATAATAGCGGCTATTTCTATAGCCCTTTGAGGTCTGCAAAGTATTTATCTGATCTTCACAACCACCCCGTGAGGAAGGTGCTATTATTATCACCGCCATTTTATAGACAAGGAAACCGAGACTCAGTAAAGCTAAGCAATTTGCTCAGGGTCACAAAGGTAGTAAGTAGCTGAGGTAAGATTTGAACTCAGCTCTTCTTGACTCCCTTCTATCCACAGCATGAAGATGTCTCAAGTATCACATATGTATCATGTCACACACATCAAGGTATCTGCTTGAGCTCAGGTCTTCTGAAGATAAAGGAGGGGTTAAAGAGAGCTCCCTGAGGCCGCAGAAGGATTTAAACTGAGGGTTGACAGTAAAAGGTGGATTCTATAAGGAACATGATTTTGAAGGCTTTTTTGTTTTTTTCTTTAGACCCAGGTGAGGGACTAGATGGGGATTAACCCTGCTCAGGGAAGCCCTTAGAAATGCAGAGTAGATCACTGAGAATCAGGATCTGAGTTTGTTTTTGGTTTTGTTTTTTGGCAGGACAATTGGGGTTAAGTGACTTGCTCAAGGTCACACAGCTAGTACATGTGTCAAGTGTCTGAGGCTGGATTTGAACTCAGGTCCTCCTGACTCCAGGGCCGGTGCTCTACTCACTGCGCCACCCAGCTGCCCCAGGATATGGGTTTAAGGTGAGTGTGAGAAAGATAGTACAACTGGCATGTATATAGCACTTTACATGCATTCTCTCAGCTGACCCTCACAACAACCCTTTGAGGGTGTTATTATCCCCATTTTATAGATGAGCAAACTGAGGCTTACCTACCCAGGGTCACACAGCTAGTAAGTGTCTAAGGCAGTACTTGAACCCAGCTCTTCCTGGCTACACCCAATAGTCTCCCCATTACATTATGTTTTCATTATTGTTCAGTCATTTCAGTCGTGTCCAACCCTTCATGACCAATTTTTTTGGGGGGGGGGGTTCTTCTTGACAAAGATACTGGAGTGGTTTGCCATTTCCTTCTCTAGCTCATTTTACAGATGAGGGAATTGAGGCAAACAGGCTGAAGTGACTTGCCCAAAGTCACACAGCTAGTAGGTGTCTGAGACTGGATTTTAACATAGGTTTTCCTGACTCCAGGTTTGGTGCTCTATCCATGGAGCCACCTAGCTGCCATCCATTACACTATCCTGCCTCTCTAAAGAAATCAGAAAACAAGGTTAAACTATCATGTTAGCTCCCAGACTGGAAGTAGTGGTGAGGAGAGGGGCAAAGGGAGAAACAGGGAGAGAATCTGGGTTTAAAAGTCTCAGAAAAAGGGGAAGGAGAGTGTCCACTAGGATGAAACATTGCCGTATGCCAACCCCCGGTCCTGGATTACATCCTCCATCTTCCTTCTCTCCTCCTGCTCATTGCTGGTAAATGTCAAGGGGAGAAATCATATGACCAGAGCAATCAAGTGCCTTGCAAATTCACTTTATAGAATCTCAACTGGACCTTCTTCTGCCCCATAGGACCAATCCTTCTCAGTCTCTGTTGCAGCATTAACATCTAGGTCCTCGGAGCACCCTGAGGCTATGTTCTAAGCTCTGGCCTTTCCTCTGTCTCTGCCTCCATCTCTCTTCCTCTCACTGATCCAATCAGCTCCCATAGATTCAACTATTGCCTCTATATTGATAACTCCCAAATCTCTCATCTCTTACCTGAGCACCACTTCCACATTTTCAGCTCCCCACTTGACATCTGAGCCTGGGTGTCCCTTAGGCATCTCAAACTCAGCTCGTCCAAAAGAAAACTCATCGTTTCTGCCCTAACTTCCCTATTTCTGTCCAGGACACTACCATTCTCCCAATCACTTGAATTCCCAATATAGGACTCATCTTGGGTTCTTCACTCTAACTCACCCACACATCCTATCAGCTCCCAAGTCTTATGGATTCCAGCTCCTCAAACCCTTCCTATCTCCCACTCCCCAGCATCCTATCCCTACCACAACCACCCAAATTCAGTCCCTCCCTGCCTCTCACCTGGACTATTGCTAATACACTGGTACCAGCTACCAAAATAATATCCCTAAACCCCATCTCCACTGTTCAAGAAGCTTCAGAGGCTCCCCACGGAATCCAAGATAAAACCCAAATGCCTCTGTTTGGCATTTAAAACCCTTCACAATTTGGCTCCAGCCTAGCTTTTCCAAGCTGAATGCATATAGGTTGTCCCAAAAGTCTTAGTGCAGTTTGGAGCTATTAGTTTAAATAAGGAATGAGATAACCATTTGGCTTATTTTGTGCCATTAGCTCTAAACTGCCCTAAGATAACCTGTATCAACATCCTCAGATTCTCCACATTCCGGCCAAACTATCCATTTTGTTTTTTCCTCCAAACAACTGTCTTCATGCCTCACTGTGTCTTTGCTCAGGCTCAACCCCAAGCCCAGAATGTTCATCACATTCCCCTCTGCCTCTTGGAATTAATGCCTGATTTCTTTCAGAGTTTAACTCAAGCACCATCTCCTTCAAGAGGCCCTCCCTGCTACCTGCCCATTGTCAGTTCTGTTCCCTATCCCCTTCCCCCGTCCCCAGTTGCTGTGTATCTAATTTTTAAAATATATGTTGTACATTTCACACAAATAAAGTCAGATCTAAATAACTGGAAAAACGTCAGTTGCTCATGGGTAGGCTGAGCTAATATAATAAAAATGACAATTCTACCTAAATTAATTTACTCATTCAGTGCCATACCAATCAAACTACCAAAAATATTTTATAGAGCTAGAAAAAAATCAATAACAAAATTTATCAGGAAGAACAAAAGGTCCAGAATATCAAGAGAATTAATGAAAAGAAATGCAAGGGAAGGTGGCCTAACTATATCAGATCTTAAATTGTATCATAAAGCAGCAGTCATTAAAACTACTTGGTACTGGCTAAGAAATAGAGTGGTGGATCAGTGGAATAGGTTAGGTACACAAGATACAACAGTCAATGACTATAGTAATCTACTGTTTGATAAACCCAAAGACCCTAGCTTCTGGGATAAGAACTCACTATTTAACAAAAACTGCTGGGAAAACTAGAAAATGGTACAGAGAAACCAGGAATAGACCAACATTTTACACCCTATACCAAGATAAAGTCAAAATGGGCACATGATTTAGATATAAAGGCTGATATAAAGGCTAGGAGAGTGAGAAATAGTTTAAAATAGTTTACCTATAGTTCATCTATGGAGAAGGGAAGAATTTATGACTGAACAAGAGATAGACAACATTATGAAATGCAAAATGGATGATTTTGATTGAAAAGTTTTTGCACAAACAAAGCTAATGCAACCAAGATTAAGAGGGAAGCAGAGAGCTAGGAAACAATTTTGACTGCCAGTGTCTCTGATAAAGGCCTCATTTCTAAAATATATAGAGAACTGAGTCAAATTTATAAGAATAGTAATTTCCCAATTGATAAATGGTCAAAGGATATGAATAGGCAGTTTTCAGAGGAAGAAATTAAAGCTATCTATAGTCATATGAAAAAATGCTCTAAATCACTATTGATCAGAGAAATGCAAATCGAAACAACTCTGAGATACCACATAATACCTATCAGACTGGCTAACATGACAAAACAGGAAAATGATAAATGTTGGAGAAGATTTGTGAAAATTGGAACACTAATGCATTGTTGGTAGACTTGTGAACAGATTCAACCACTCTGGAAAGCAATTTGGAACTATGCCCAAAGGACTATAAAATTGTGCATACCCTTTGACCCAGCAATACCACTTCCAAGTCTGTAATCCCAAAGAGATCATTAAAATAGGAAAAGGACCCACATATACAAAAATATTTATAGCAGCTCTTTTTGTGGTGGCAAAGAATTGGAAATTGAGGGGATGTCCATCAATTGGGGAATGGCTGAACAAGTTGTGGTGGTATAGGAATGTAATGTAATACTCTTGTGCTATAAGAAATGATGACTAAGTAGACTTCAGAAAAATCTGAAAGACTTATATGAACCGATGCTGCGTGAAATAAGCAGGACCAGGAGAACATTGTATACTATAACCGCATTGTGTGA
Source organism: Phalanger gymnotis (assembly GCA_028646595.1). NCBI lineage: Eukaryota > Metazoa > Chordata > Mammalia > Diprotodontia > Phalangeridae > Phalanger > Phalanger gymnotis. The sequence goes on along the minus strand of CM053622.1, from coordinate 795,556,676 downwards.
TGACTGACTTTGATACTCAGCTATTCTCAGCAATGCAAGGATCTAAGACAACTCCAAAAGACTCATGATGGAAAATGCTATCCACATCCAGAGAAAGAATTCAGAGTCTGAATGCAGACGGAAGCATACTATTTGTTCTCCTTTTCTTTTGTTGTTTTGTTTCTTCTCTCTCATGGTTCCTCCCATTAGTTCTGATTCTTCTTTACATCATGACTAATGTAAAATATGTTTAATATTAATATATAAGTAGAGCCTATTTCAGATAGCACACCATCTTGGGGAGGGGGGAGGAGAGGGAGGGAAAGAAAATTAAAACTCAAAATCTTATGGAAGTGAATGTTGAAAACAAAAAATAAATTAATTATTTAAAAAATTAAAAAATTAAAATTTATATTGTGTTTACTCATCTTTGCATGTTTTATATCCTCCAGGACAACATAAATTCCTTGAGGACAAGGATTGTGTTTTTTGTTTCAAATTTCTAGCATACAGTGGGGGCTTAATAAAATGCTTACTAACAGTTACAAAGTTATAATATTGGTGAGTTTTTTTTATTTTCTTTTTGTCTTATTTCACTTTTGACAAACTCAGCCTTTTCATTCAACAAACATTTATTTTTACCCTGAAATATCTCTAGTAACTGATCTCAGACAGTGAAAGGAGGGTGCTTCTCCCCTCCCAGGCAACAATGGAAAGGGAGAGAGAAGCTGGGGGAAGTCTTGAATTCATCAGATTCCCAACCACTAAGTAGGGAAGGTGAGGCAAAGCTAAGAATAGCTTGCATTTATATAATCTTTTCGGGTTTACAAAGCATTCTACATGTGGCATATCACGCCCCTCCCCATTTTATCCTTATGAGCCACATGAGGGAGGGGCCGTTATTATCCCCATTTTATGGATGAGAAAACAATGACTAAGTATGTGAAGCAGGATTTGAATTCAGTTCATCCTGTCTCCAGAGTTGCCTCGCCCATGCCCTGGGAAAGGTCAGATCTGAAAGCTCAGTAGGTTGTGTTGGTTTTTTTGTTGCCACTTGGGTGGATATCCTTTATGGACGCTACAGAACACAAGACCGTGCCCACCTGAATTCAATACCTCATCCCCTCTCACTCAACAGCCAGTCTCTTCTCTATCCAATATATATTCCACACAGCTGCCAAGTCATCTTGCTGAAGCTCACTCCTCTGGCTCAGAAACCTTCAGTGACTCCCGAGTGCTTCTAAAGATAAAATATAAGCAGCCAAGGAAGCATAGAGAGTCAAGTCCTGGACTTGGACTTAGGAAGACCTGAGTCTGGATCCTGTCTTAGATACTTACTAGAGGTATGACCTTGGGCAACCCTTCACTTCTCTGAACCTCAGTTTCCTCATACTTAAAATGAAGGAATTGGACTTGATGGCCTCCAAGGCCCCTTCTAGCTCTCACTCTGTGATGCTTTGACCCTGAGCAAATACCTTTACCTTTCAGGACTGTCATGGGGCTCAAATGAGATAATAGATATAAAGACTGTATGGATAGAGAGAGAGAGCTGGCCTCCAAGCCAGGATGACCTGCGTTCATGTCCTGCTTTAACATATACTGGCTGTGTGACCCTGGGCAAGTCACTTACCTTACTCCTCTAGACAACTCTCTAAAACTCTAAGTTACAAAGCACATCAACCTGAATTAGAAATTACAGGTCCACAGTGCTCCCTTCCTCCCTCTCTCTCTCTCTTTCTGTCTCTCTATCTCTCTCTCCATATATATAACCATCTAATCATCCTATCTACCCATCCATTCAATCTATTTATCCATTCTATCTATCTATTCTCTATCTATCTATCTATCTATCTATCTATCTGTCTGTCTGTCTGTCTGTCTGTCTGTCTGTCTGTCTGTCTGTCTATCTGTCCATCCAATCTATCTATCTGTCCATCCTACCTATCTATCCATTTCTATCTATACATCTATCCATCCATCCATCCATCTTATCTATCCACCAATTCCATCCATCCTATCTATCTACCCAATCTATCTATTCATTCTATTTATCCATTCATCCATCTTATCTATCTATTCATCAATCTTATCTATCCATTCATTCTATCTATCCATCCACCCTTCCTATCTATTCATACAATTTACCCACCCATCCATCCATCCAGCTACATACCTAAAGTCAGCTATTATTGTTATTAGCCTGCCACAACCTGGCTCCCACCTACTCTCTCAGCCTAATTTCATATGGCTTTCTTCACAAATTCCATTCAATCCAACCAGCATTTATTGTGTCTCTCCAACATGCTAGGTGCTGTTAGGTGCTTAGGATAAAAAGACAAAAATATATCAGCCCCTGCCCTAAGGGACCCAAACTGGACTCCTAGTCATTTCTTGCTTTTGCTTCTTCACACCAGCCCTCATCTCTGCCTAAAGTGCACTCCCTCTTCATCCTCCCAGCAGACAGTTAGCACTTTGAGAGAAAGTCAAGTCAATACCTACTAGGTGTCAGGCACGTGCTAAGAATTGGGGAAGCAAAGAAAGGCAAATATAGTCCCTCCCCTCAAAGAGCTCACAATCTGGGAGACAACACACAAATAACTATGTGTGAACAATATTTAGAGAATCAATTGGAGATAATCACCAGAGGGAAGGCACTAACATGGGTGGGGGTGCTATGGGGGTGGTGTCAGAAAAGACTTCTTGCAGAATATGGGATTTGAACTGAGCCTTGAAGGAAGCCTAGGAAGCCAGGAGATAGAGATGAAGAAGAAGAGCATTCCAGGCATGGGAGATAGCCAGAAAAAAAATGGCCAGAGTTGGGAGGTGGACTTTCTTGTGCAAAGAATAGTAAGGGAGTCAATGTCACGATTTCACATTTATTTTTGTACTCCTAGTGCCTGACACATGATAGGTGCCTTAAAAGTTTGTTTAATTGGGTCTTTGGAGTTTCCAGGGGTGTGTTAGTAATTAAGACGGGACTTTTTTTGTTTTTGCTCTTTTCTCTTTTAGAATGCTAAAGTAATCAAGTGCCTTTGATTAAATCTTACTAGGTGCAAAGCCCCAGGCCCACACCCCTTTGCTGATTAGGTATGAAGCCTTAGGGCCCTGAAAAGGGCATATAAACTCAGAGGTTAGTGTTTTGCTGTGGGGCTCTCACTCATTGGAAGAATGTTGGTATAGAGACTCTGGGTAGCCATTAAGGAGCCCCCCAGCTTTGAAGAAAACCCAGATGTTGGTGCTTCTCTTTTTGATAACTATGTATGTGATGTCTTGATCAGACAAAGCCTGTCTCTTGAACTGTGTTATTTAATCTGTTGATAGTTTCTGTTTGTAATTTCTATTTGTATTTGCTCTGAAGTTCAGGGTGCTGGCTTTTCCCCCTGAACTAAGTGAACAATATATGTATGTTTGATTAAAGTGAGATTGTTAACACCTTAAGGTTGCTTTCTTTGGAAAAACAGATCAAATAACCTATGTTAGCAGCTCTTGTTGCTGATGTTGTTGGTCTTACACAGCCACAATAGCAGCAAGCCACATTGTTGTTACGAGGGGTTTTCCGGGTATGTGAATAAATACATTGAGTTTTCTCTCTCTTCCCTAAACTACAATGTGTACAATGGTACACAGCTCTCTTGTCCCATTACTTCAATTCAATGAAACAAACCTTTACTAAGCTCCTACTATGTGCAAGGAACTGATCAGCTATAGGCAGCAGGTGGAGGTGAATGATTTGAGTAAGAAAACAATGTCCTTTGGCTCCAGAGTCAGGGGATCTTGATTCAAATCTGGCTCTGTCATTTACTAGCTTCATGACATTGAGTGAGTCACTTTGCTCCCTGGGCCACAGTTTCCTTATCTGTGCAGTGAAGGATTTGGACTATATGACCTTTAAGGTCCCCTTCCAGCTTTCAGTCTGTGAGGACAATCTGTGACCTGGATTTGGAGTCAGAAGATTTAAGGTCAAATCCTACCACTAACATTTATTACTTTCATGACAAAATGTCTCTTACGTCCTTTCATATTCCACACCTAGGCTGAAACACTGACAATAATATTGGAATTTTTTAAAATTACAAAGTCAGCAACCCTAGAGTTCCAATTACCAAGGTAAAGAAGACCAAGAGTTCTTTGGACAACAAGAAATTAAGCTAACAAAGAATAAACAGAGTACAAAGCTTCTCTAGGGAAATGGAAGCCAAGGAGAGCTGGGCAACAAGCATTCTGTGCAAGGGACTGAAGAGATTGATGAGCATGGAGAGTCTGGGAAGGTTGCTGGGAAGGGAGGTGGGAGCCAGCTTATGGAGGCCTTGAAATGGCAAGCTAGGGTGTTGGTTTGGTATTGTAGGTAATAGTCAGTGATGTTTTCTGAGCAGAGAATGAGATGTTCAAACCTGCAGCTTAGGAAGATGATTTTGGGATATATTTCCATATATTTATGTGTATATATTTCTTGTCTCTCCCAACAGAATGGAAGCTCCTTGAAGGCAGGGACTGTTTCTATTTTATCTTTGCATCCCCAGTTCCTGGACCATTTGTTGTTGCTGCTGTTGTTGTTTCAGTATGTCTGACTCTTTGTGACCTCATTTGGGTTTTTCTTGGCAGAGATACTAGAGTGGTTTGCCATTTCCTTGTCCGGCTTATTTGACAGATGAGGTAACTGAGGCAAACAGGGTGACATGACTTGCCCATAGTTACACAGCAAGTAAGTGTCTGAGGCCAGATTTGAACTCAGGAAGATGAGTTTTCCTGACTTCAGGCCTGTCATTCTATCCACTGCACCACCCGGGGACTGCTAGTCAGTCTACAATAAGCTTAATAGAAGCTTGTTGATTGATTTGATTGGCTAGCAGCTGTGTGGTCCATAGATTGGACAAAAGAGAAACAGGCTAACAGGAAGACCTGTTAGGAGGATATTGCTGCTGTCCAGACAAACAAACCATAGAAATGGGAATGTAGCCTTGTGTGTGTGTGTGTGTGTGTGTGTGTGTGTGTGTGTGTACGTACGTACATATATATATACACACTCCATTTCTTTATCACATCTTCCTTTGGGAACAATGGAGTTTAGATCTTTTAAATTTATTCGTCAACTGCTGTTTTCTTCTGTAGGATCATTACCATTGGTTAGCAATAAAGTTTCTCACTGGCACTATCTTCCAATGGGACACATGTGAGAGACTGTGTGATATAGATATATGGGTATATACTGTTACTGGATTTGTGCCCAGTGCAATCTGGGTTCAGTTCCTATCACTAACAATAGCTTTGTGACCATGAGCAAATCATTCAAACTCTCTGAGCCTTAGTTGTCTTATCTGTAAAATGGGAGATAATAATATCTATAATCCCTACTTCGTAGGGATTGTTGTGAGGCTCAAATTAGATTGTTAAAATATATTATATAAATTATATATCACATGTCAATAACATATGTGAAATGCCATACATCAGATATATAAATTATATATTATCTGTAAATAACACTATATGTGTGAAGTGCTATGTGAATGTCAGATATTATCATTTCTCCTCTCTCTCTGTCTATGCATAGGCTGTTCTCCATGCTAAGAATGCTTTCAGTTCCTGCCTCCACCTCTTGGGATCCCAAGCTACCTTTGAGGTTCAGTTCAAATGCTACCTCCTACTCAAGAGTTTCCCTGATCCTCTCTCTCCTCCTCCAGCAAATGTTCTCCTTTGAAATTACTTGGTATAGATTTTGTCTGTATTTCATATTTATTCATGTAACCCTATGTCAGAATCTGATGCAGCATCCGCATAACCACAGAGATGGAGCTGCTTTCCCGGGAGCTCACTGGTCAGTGAAGTCATGAATTGTGTTAGTACCCAGGATAGCTCACATAGAATTCTCAATAGAAGGAAGAAGCCATGAGCTAACAGTGCCTCCATCTTGAGGCTCCATGGACTTTTGCAGAGCTAAGCATTTAGCATCTGATTTCTGCTTCTCTGCTCATCTCTTTTCAAAGACTCTGGATGAAGGGCCTAGGGATGCAGTGGAGATGGGCTGAGACTGTTAGTGCTCAGCCTAGAGCATCAAGTTGGCGGAGATGACCCTTGCTGTCGTTAGAAAGAATTCACTCCTCCCAAAGCCCTGAGCCAGGGAGAAGGTAGCCCCTCTCCTCAGGAGTTTGGACTTCTCTTCTTTCTGAGCAAAAGGAACTAACATAGGAAAGCTCCCATTTCTGCTGGGTTGCACCCAACCCAGGCAAACACACACACACACACACACACACACACACACACACACACGCACACACTCCAATTCCCTTCTATCTGTGTCAAATTTGCCACCGTCCACTCTAATGTTATATAAAATATATTAGTGACTGAAGCCCCTGCTTTGTGTCTGATAATAGCCTTGTCAGTAGAGATCGGGGAACTGTGTGATCTGGAAAGGCAGAAAGACCCAATAGGACCTAGTGTGAGGCAGGGGACGGGCCAGTGAATGATTTCTTGCCCAGGAAGTTACTGATGCAGGAACACCGAGTGCTATAAAATTCCTTAGCCAGCCCAAGGTGACAAATAGAAATAAAAAGAGAGAAATTTATAATTCGAGTCCACCCATTTCCCCTATTTTTATTGGTGAGTTGGATGAAGACCTGACTTCATAGAGCATTCCTCTCCTCTGTCTCTATCTTTTCTTCTCTACATTCATTGCTAGACATCAGGTAGCTGCCACATGGAGGCTAGATGGTTCAAAGAGTGACGACATGTTATTGGTGTTCCCTGCTATATTTGTCTATGGATCTGTGGTTTCCCCCCACTTGACTATAAACCCTTGAGGACAGTGACTGTTTCATTGTTTACCTTGCCCAGTATCTGGTATGTTTTCTTTTTGCTCAGACCTTTCACTCCATCAGCATATGGAGCTAACTGCATGGAAATGCCTTCTCTTCATTAATGCAGATCAAGATGTCTTCGTAATTTGTTGTCTTAGAAAGTGGCTCAGGGCCCTAAGAGATGAAGCGATTGGCCCATGGTCTCATAGCTGATATGTGTCAAAGATAGGACTTGAGTCCACATCTTCTTGACTCTAAAGCCCTCTACCCACTAAGCCACACTGCCTCTCCTCTGGGCACTTAACAAACAAATGTTTGTTGAATGAATACAAGCCTAAGGATTTGGGCCCAGCGAAATCACTGGGGGTAATCTCACTTAGTAGGGATGCCTCCACTGGGCTGAGGCTGAGAGGGGGCAGAGTTGAGATGAGGGTCACAAAGAAATGTTACTTAATAAGTGAGTATTTATTATGTGCTCATTTATTAACACCTAGAGGCAACTGGATACATCAGTGAATAGAGCATGGTCAGGAAGACCTGAGTTCAAATCCAGCCTCAGACACTTACTAGCTGTGACCTTAGGCAAGTCACTTAACCTCTCATTGCCTCAGCTTCCTCAACAATGAAATGGGGATAATAATAGCAATTACTTCCCAGAGGTGTTGTGAGAATCAAATGAAATGATATTTGTATGTACCTGGTACACAATAGGTGCTTAATAAATTCTTGTTTCCTTCCTTCCTTCATTCTTGAATGAATGAATACCTCTGAGCAATAGAGGAATCTCACTTCCTACGCTACCCACTCAACAATCCCATGAAGCATTAAACCATACAGAGAGACCAGCACATGCCCAGCCCATAGGAAAAGCTCACTAAATGCAAATTAAATTGAGTTAAATTGCTGTGAATTCTAGAACTTGGAGACAAAGATTGAGCCCTATCTATACTGTCCCTGGGGGTTAATTGCACATACATTAACTAGAATTGTTTAAAAACTATGGATTTTCCAATGTAGAAAGAAGGCTCTGGTTTTTAATCAGGGACTGAAGTACTAAACAGCATAGAGTTGTACAGTTAAGAGGCGCCCCCGCCCCCCCCCCCCAGCTCAGGGATGAGACCAGCATGACTCCTATTAATAGGAATAGGGATAAGGAATGCTCGAACCTTCTCCCACATGCCTAGGGCGGGGCCTTTCACTTTTCTTCCTCAGACGCTCTGGCAGCAGTTTCCTAGGCTCTCAGTACATACAATTATGGCTAAGCCCCTATTCTCTGCTCCTTTCTGTTAAATTGAGCCCATAGGATGGAAGGAAGGAGGAGGGAAAGGTTAATTGCTGTGGGCAAAAGTGCAGCAAGATCTTTAAAGGAAAGATCCTGGATGCATGGGGAGGAAGTGACTGGATGGAAATATTCTATCCAACAGGATTAGGGTCTGCAGCCCAATAATAATAATAATAATTAATAATAGTAGCTGGCACTTATATAGAACTTTAAGATTCATCAAGTACTTTACAAATATTATTGCATTTCATCCTCATAACAACCCTAGGAGGTTGGTGTTATTGTATTCCCATTTTACAGATGAGAACACTGAGACTCCAGGAGATTAAGGACGGGGTGGGGTGGAATGGGGTGGGATTTACACAACCAATAATTGTCTGATGTTGAATTTAAACACAGGTCTTCCTGCTGTCATATTCAGCGCTCTATGCACCTTACTGCCTCTCCAGAGTTCAGAACCTCTTCATAGCTCTAAGGATTAGGTTCCAGCACTTAACAGTGACATTATTTACTCTTATTTTAAATAGTCAGCAATAAGAGAGACTTTAGAGCTTGTCTAGTCTACCTCCTCATTTTATAGATGAGGAACTGAGGTTTAGAGAGAAGTGACTTACCCAAGGTCACACAGCTAGATGTGCAGGACCCCTGAACCCTGGTCTTTCTACTGACCCATGCTGTCTTTCCATCTGTTTGTGTCTACTTCTCCTTGCTTGCCCTCTGTGCCTCTATAGTGCTGGGCTCCCCTCTCTCTTCAGTCTCTGTCTCTCTCATACTGGCTGTGACCACACATAGGCATGGAATTATCTTTTTTAGTCACTTTGGATTTTTTTAACTGTATAAAATGTCAGCCTATCAGATCCACTTTAAAGAGAAAGAAATTGACCATCAAAACAGCCAAAATGCAGGATGACCCATTTTCGATTCAGCATTTCTCACCTGTTTCCTCATTCCCCCAACCCTGCATCACTGTCTTTCTCCAATACCACATCTTATTCACATAATAGTAGGTGTTTAATACATGCTCCTTGAGTTTGGACTTGAAAAGACACAGTCTTAGAGTTATTGTGTCCAGTGGCTTGTATGTGAGGTGGACTAGCTCAGTGGTGTAGCCCAGGATTCCAGAGTTCAGGCCAGGGTACCCCTACTCTGCCAGAAAAGATCTTCTTGGAAAGCAGGATGCCCAATTGACCAACCATGGAAATTCCAAACAGTGCTGAGGCAGGAAGCTGCCACTTTGGAGGTGCCTGCTGTCCTTTCTCTCTCTGTGCCTCCCACGAATCAGTCCCAAGACTAGAAAAGGGGCTCTCTAGAACTTACAGGTGCTTCTCTAACCCTGCCCAGAGAAACCCATAACAGAGAAGTAATTTATCCAAATGCCATTATAGATGCCTCTTCCTGCTAAGAGGGGTACCTAAGAAATCAATCATCCATGATTTCCTCTTCCCTTGAGCAGTCCAACGATTACCCTATTTTTAAAGAATTCTGGAAAGGGGGATTCCATATGGTCCCTCCGAAAGTCTATCACAACCTTACAGAGGATAGAAGATTCCTCCTTGCTTCTAACCCAGATCCTCTTTGTCGCAAGGAATCCCATTTATTTTAGTTCTGTCCTCTATATGTCTGTCTTCTCATGCTGGAGGCAGAGGGATTGGGATAGGGTCAAGGAGCCCGTAAGTTTATAAGGGATAAGAACGCTTGAAAGTTCCCAGTCCCAGCCCCCCACGATTAGGCCAACCCAGAAGCTAGGGAGGAGACGTGGGCCTTTGGAAGTATGCGCTTGTTACAGAGAAACAAGGCCGCCCCCCTACATCTCTTCCCAGCTGTCGCCCAGGCTGCCTCAGCGCACCCTGGTTCAGAACCGAGAGTCGTGGACAGCACCCTTAAGGGAGAATGTAGGTAGACTTCTTTTCCTCCGTCTACTGGACTTCCCCGGCCCTAGACTGAGCTGCTGCCTCTCACTAAGTGAACTCCTGGCCTGGAGCTCCAGGTCGCCGCACCTAGATGACCAGTCAGGGCCGAGCCACTGACCTACCCTGATAAGCACTTCTTAATTGCCGTCGGGGGTGGGAAGGGTTGGGAAAAGTAGGGAAAGAGGACGCTCTGAGTCACCTCGAAAGGACCTCTGGGCCGGCACCTGGGGGCTGCCTTGAGAGGCTGGGTTCGGGTCCTTTGGTGGCGCCTTCCTACTTAATCCCAAGGTGAAGAAATAAAGTGGGATTCGTTGAAGAGCCGCTGTCCAGCTCCGGTCCGTTCCCCGGCTCCCATCTTCGCTCTGGGTTTTGGAAATTCCGGGTACTTCTCTGGATGCTTCAGTCTCCCCCACCCCGTACCCAGAGAGACAGAGGGATGAAAGGGAGTCCGCGCCTGGCGCGCTTACCTGGTGTATCTGTGCTGCTGGGCGCACAGCAGGACGAGCGGGGGAAGGAGCCAGGCGAGCGCCTCCATCTCGATCCTGGAGTTAGGCGGCTGTGAGCAGGGGCGGAAGGCTCGGGGGCGGCAGGTGAACCGAGCCCATGGCTGCGATGAAAGTGAGCTCTCTGGAGGCGGAAAGCAGTGGTAAGGAGGGAGGGGAAGGAAGGAGGGGAGCTAGGGCTCGCGGACCCGCCCCCATGCCCGCCCCGCGCTGCCCCACTTGCCTGTCTCCTTGGCTCCAAGGGCAAGGGCGCAACCAGCCCTGCCCATTCCTCCGCCCCTCCCTGCCCCGCCCTGCCCCGGCCACCCTTCTCAGCTATTCGCCCCCCGCTCCAGCAGTTCCGAGACTCAATTTTAGAGGGAGGGCTGGGAATCTAGTCCAAGCCGGCAGAACACAAGTAGGAAAGGCTCAGCTTCTCACCCTATTCCAGCCCCGACGAGGACATGGGTTCAAGTTGCTTCCAGGCCCCCTTCAGCCTCATAAATGGTCCCGGGGCTGCTTCCCCTAGCAGGTTTCACCTGGTTTCAGATCCAGCTCCTTTTTCTCCTTTCCCTTTCCACATTCTTCCTTAGCCTGGCACTGCCTTGTCTCTGTGCCGGAGCTGGCACGTGGGGACGATGCCCCCAATGCAGCCGCTGGGGCCCTTGGCAATGGGGCTTGCCTGGGACGGAGCTCACTTGGACGCGGGCAGGGTTGTGTGCGTGTCAGAGGAGGGGACTTAGGGAATTGGAGAATCCGTTGCTCCAGCTTAGGCTTTAGAAGGAAAGGAATGTGTATGGGGTGGGGGGAATCAGTGAGGGAGGGGTATTCCCCAGCAACTGTACCCCTTCGCTTTCTGTGCTTGAACCTAGAGATTGGCAAGAACCGGGTAAGCTGCCGGAGCCTTCCTGGGGCACTGGCCTGGGACAGATGGGTTAGCCTCCTGCTGCTTGGGAACTGAGCACCAGGCAGATGTCCAAACTAAGCAGTGTAGAGGCTCTCCTGGTTTAAACTTGGAGGATCAAAATATTTCCGACGTTCGTGTTCCTGGGAAGAGACACAAAGACCCGTAGTTCCAGCCGCAATCTTAGATGATGTTGTTTAGCTAGAGCTAAGCATTATTATCATCGAATGTCCATTTCTATTTCACAAAGCGGATTTTTCTTATTTTCCACGAGAGGCTTGACTGCAAATAAAGGGACAGAAAGGGAAGGAAAACGTCTGTAGCCCTATCTTCACACCTTCGGGTTGTGGTGGTGGATGAGTCTCTTGGAAATAAGAAACAACAGTCTCAGAGATCGGCTTGCATCACCAATCTGCAAATATTTATATAATCGATCACAGGTAAAGAGGTTTTAAAATGAGGCTTGATTAAAACAGCAACTGGCTCATACCCCCATCCCCAATGAAACCTAGAAAATAAAATCCCTAAATTTCAACTCTCTTTAGCTCCCTTGAAAATGACAGCCACATGGGGCATTCTCTCCAAAAGGCTAGAAGGCTTTGCAATATACTCTCCAAAGTTGGAAGGGATTTTGGAGGTCATCTAATACAAACTTCTCATTTTACACATACGGAAACTGAAGCCCAGAGAGGGTAAGTGACTTGCCCAAGACCTCTCAGGCAGAAAGTGGTAGGGCGAGGATTCTAACTCAGGTTTTCTGACTTCAATCCAGTACTTTCCATTGTCCAACAAAGCTTTTCCCTAAATTCCTCTGCCAGGGTCTCCATTAACCCAAGGAGAACCTTCTGGGCTCATCTATAGAAAGAAATGGGAATTTTCTTTTCCTGGGAGAATGTAAAAAAAAAAAAAACCACTAAAGGAAGATATAAGATTGGGGTAAATTCATTTAGCCAATCAGTTATCTTTTCTATGCAGATTAAATTAATTGGGCAAGTTTATTATCATCTCTCTGCATGTGACTCCCAGACCTAGTCTCTCCTGGGCTCCAGTCCAGCATCTACAACTTCCTGTTGGACATTTCAAACTGGATGTTCTGTAGGCATCTTAAGCTCAATATGTCCAAACAAAGCACTTCCCAAAACCCTTCAGTTTTCCCAATTTTCCTATCATTTCAAGTGTCCTTTAGTCATTCAGATTCAAAACCTTACTCTCATCATCTCTCCTCTCCATGCTTTTGCACTGGTGATCTTTCATGCCTGGATTGCCCTACCTTCTGACATCTACCTCTAGGTAGGCCTATTTTCCATCAAGACTCAGCTCACCTCCATCTTTCATCTTTGCCTTTCTTGATTTCCCCAGATTCCCATGCTTCCCCCACAAAATGTTTTGTATTTGTTTTGTCTGCACATATATATATATATACAAACATACACATATGTATAATACATTTGTTGTTTTGTTCAGTCATTTCAGCATGGCCAACTCTTCATGACTCATGTCTATGGGTTTTTCTTGGCAAAGATACCGGAGTGGTTTGCCATTTCCTTCTCCAGTAGTGAATAGAAGTTAAGTGACTTGCCCAAGGTCACAGAGCTAGGAAGTTTCTGAGGCTGGATTTGAACTCAGATCTTTCTGACTCCAAGCCCAGCAATCTATCTATTGTGCCATCTAGCTGCTCATATAATATATATATTTGGGTATATGTATACATATTCATTTATATATGTATGCATGCAAAATATAGATATACACAGGTCCAATGTACATATATATACATCTCTGTATATATATATATGTGTATATATATACATACATATCATATACATGTACACACATATTGTTTCCCCATAAGCTCCCTGAGGCAAGGACTGCTTTCCTTTTGTCTTTGTATCCCTGGCATCTGGCATAGTGCCTGGCACAGAGGAGATACATTAGAAATGCTTAACCATTGGATATTTTTCCTCTCTGACATCTTATGAGCTGTTATCCAAAACAAATTCAGGGGCAAACCTTCCTTTGATGACACAGGAGGCATAGGTGTCAGTTGCAAAGAGGCAGATATAAGCTTCCTATCAGGAAAAACTGCCTAACTCCAAGCTGTCCAGAAGTGGAATGGATGAGCTGCTTCCTGGGGAAATGGCTTTTCTCTCACTGGAGGTCTCCGGGCAGAGACTGGATGACCACTTGTTTCAGACAATGTGTTCTTGTTCAAGTACAGCTCGAACAGAATGGCCACTGAGGTCCCTTCCAACTAGGATTCAGTCCTCCACATCCCTGCTTTCTACAAGTCAAATTGAGATGAAGAGAATGACTCTTTTAGACATCGTGTTGGTCCAGGCATCAGGGCCAGCATGTAAACACAGAATTACACACCTTTGAACAAGGTGACACTGGGAAAATCTTCAGTATGCCAAAGATACATAAATAAGTTACCAAGTGCCAGGTACTACTCTAAGAACTGAGAATCCAAATATGCACAAGGAGAAATACAAGGAGAAACAAAGATAGTCTTTGACCTCAAGGAATCTTCATTCTAATATGGGAAGGCAATACATAAGAGAAGGCTGAAAAATTGTAGCCTGGGAATGGGTGAGGGAAGGCACCCAGGTGGGGTCATGGAGAAAGTCAGATAGTTATGAATGGAGTGACCTGGGCACTTTTCTTTAAAATGGATGTTCTAGGAGGAACTGACCAATCAGAGGAAGGGACCACAGGGACAGAGTTAATTTCCCAAGTGAGAAGGACGCTGTGGGCTGTTGTTTTATTGTTTGTCCTTCATTCTCAAAGAGGACCAGTGATGGTGATGTCTTGATTTGCAAGCGAATTAGATTTAATTGAGGCAGGGCTGTGCAAAGTCATACAGCCTCAGTCTCTCCTCCAGAGTCTTCAGAGCCCAGTGGCAAGACTTAGGTCAGGATGACTGGCAATGGCCCATAGGTAACATGGTAGAGAAAGTAAGACAGTCAGGAATGGAAACCAGAGAGGAATGAATATGAAGATAACCTGCACACTTCCCTTAAAATGGACTAAAGATGAGCTCCCCTCCCCCACCACCCTCACCTCTCCTTTCTGAGCCAACTGCCTCTCTAAAAGGTTGGCGATCTCTCAGGAAGAGTCCTGACACTGGAGATTAAGAAGCTTGGACCTTAGACCTAGTTCTGGCATTAGTGATGAATGAGTTACCAACAAGTTATCACATCTTTAGAATGGTCATTGTCATAAAGCTTTGGTCTGTTTCCTTCGGGATTCTTATGCCAGCTGAACTGGGAAAGACATGAACTGGGAGGCAGGAGTCCAGGGGCTCTAATTTCAGCTCTGACACAAGCAAGCCATATGACTTTGGGGAAGTCAAACCCTTATGAGCTTCCACTTCCTCATCCACGAAGTAAGGGGATTGGATTAGATGACCTTTAAAATTCTAAAATTCAAAGATCTGAAAAGCTCTTAATCAAAGGATTTCCTGTAGGTGTTATTATTAGTAATTAGTAATGGTATCCCAGAGACAGCTGGCCTCAGAGTCAGAAAAACCTGGAGTCAAGTCCTTCCTATAATGCATGTATGTATGATACTTCTAACACATACTGACTGTATGACCTTACGCAAGTCACTTCACTTCGTAATGCTCTAAGGAGCCCTCTAACAAATTGCAGAGAAAGCACCAACATGCATTCACAGGAGTTGCTTCATCTGGGAGTTGCCCATATCAGTGAAAGCACAGGTCCAGTCAGTCTCTAGCCTATCGGTAAAAAGAATCTTATTTAACCTGAATCTTCCCTGATGCCAACAACGGTCAGTAGTCCATCAGGCCAGGGCTGATCCTTTGTTTTGCCATGAGGCAGGTAGGTGATAAAATGAATAGAGTGTGGGGCCTGGAGTCAGGAAGATCTGAGTTCAAATCCAGTCTCAAAAACTTACTAGTTATGCAACCCTGAGCAAGTCACTTAAATGCTGTCTGTCTGTTTCTTCAATTGTAAAACTGGTGTAATAGTAACACCGAGGATTAAATGATATGCTATTTGTAAAGCATAGTGCCACTTAGGCGCTTAACAAATGCTTGTTCCTTTCCGTCCCCTTCTTCTCCCCTTTCCCTTAGTCAGAGTGTAGACAATACAGCTTACTCTCCGGTTTACTTGAAACCCAAGGCTAGGCATTGCCTTGCTGGAGGAGCCCTACTCTCTACCCCAGCCATGATGAAGCCTGGCGAATTCGAAGAGCAAGTGCAGAAGGCTCTCAGTGACCATGAGGCTTTGAGATTCTGAGGGAAATGGCTTTTGGATTCCCTAGTCTTTTTCAGAGCAATCCCCCTCCCCTCCCCTGCCCCCATCCAGTGCTCCATCCCAGCACCACGCAATTCTGAGAAGATTTCTTTCCAGACATCACAAATCATTCCTCTCACTATGACATTTCTCTTTCAAATTGTTAGGTATTTCGCCCAAGTTTTGTTCAGTCTCTTCTTTAAAAATGCACAACTCTAAAGCCCACATCATCAGACTCCTCCCATCAGGAGGTGCCCTTCACTGTAACTAACAACCACTTTGCTCTTCTGCAGAGTGCAATGAGGTGTTGCTCTCACCATATGGAGCTAGGCAGGATACACAAATATTTGGCCACGGAAGGCAGAGAAGCGCTGCACTGCCTGGGTAGCCCCTGGTAATCCCTGACTCAACACTCTCAACAACCAAATTAGGAGTGACATTTGGGAACATAGAAAGACTTCCTGTGACTACCAGATATTCAAATCTGAGGTATATTGTCAAAAAAAAATGTTTTAAAATATTGTTTCTACAGAACAATCACTTTCTTGTGTGCTTGGTGGAAATGAAGGGTGGGGGAGGGAAGGGGGACAAAAATCTGCTGCTGCCCACCCAGGAGAGACAATCTGGCCTGGATTCACAGCATCAGCCTGCTCCCCGCTGGGAGAGGTGGTGGTGAGTCATGAGGCCAGCACCACAGGGTGAGCCCTTGGCTGGGCCACAGAAAGGAAGCTGTACTTAGCTAAATGTGACACCCATCCCTCCACTAAGTACTGGTCTGTCTTGTTGGGTTCCTGAGCAGATGACATTATAGGGAAAGAAACCACTTTGCATACAGGCAGAATGCAATCATTAACCCTCCGCAACTATCTATTAGATGAAATTCATTCCTTTGGGTGAGCTAGGGAAGCCAGATTGGGGGTGGAGGGAGGGCCAGGTCCACCAGCTAAAGGCCGGTTTAAATATAGTGCCTT
Organism: Phalanger gymnotis; assembly: GCA_028646595.1. Lineage (NCBI taxonomy): Eukaryota > Metazoa > Chordata > Mammalia > Diprotodontia > Phalangeridae > Phalanger > Phalanger gymnotis. Next base: position 795,540,095 of record CM053622.1, on the reverse strand, counting down.
TCTAATGAACCGTGTGCAAAATGTTGAGAGTGAAATAATACCCAATGTTCAGGATTCGATTCCCCACCACATTTATCTCCAGCTCCCCTTACCCAGACAGGGCTTGCCCAGAGCAGGCTGTCCTCTCTGCTTGGAATGTTCTCGCTCTTTACCTTCTTGCTTCATAGAATTCCTAGTTCCCTTTAAGAGGAGTATGACTTCCTGAAACACAGCCTTGAATGAGACTCTCAATTATGAGCACTCCCCTCAAAAGACTTTGCCTTCATTTTTTATACATTTTGATTTCACTCATCTGTGTCCGTGTTGTTTCTCCATAAAATATAAGCTACTGGAGTCTTTTTTATAATTAAGATTTTTTATTTTTATTTTACAACGGTCAGTTCCACGTGATTTTGAGTTCCAGATTTTCTTCCCCCCCTTCCCCTTCCCCCTCCCTCCCAAAGACAGCATGGAATCTGATATATCTTCTATACATAACTTTGCATTGAACTTATTTACACAATAGTCAAGATGTAAAGAATTATGACCAATAGAATGAATCATGAGAAAGAAGAAACAAAAACAAAAACAAAAGAGAAAAAAAAAAGTGGGGGGGGGGTGGGAAAGGAGAGCAAACAGTGTGCCTCAATCTGCATTCAGACTCCATAGTTCTTTCTCTGGATGTAGAAAGCCCTCTCCATCATGAGTCCTTTGGAGTTGTCTTTGCACCTTGTATTGCTGAAAAGAGCGCAGTCTATTAGGGTTAGTCATCACAGAATCCACATATCTGTGGTTGTGTATAATGTTCTCTTGGTCTGCTCCGCTCAGTCGGCGTTATATCTTGTAGGTTTTTCCAGGTTATTATGAAGTCTGTATCTTCCCCATTTCTTATAGCACAATAGTAAGTATTCCATTACCTTCATGTACCACAACTTATTCAGCCATTCCCCAATTGATGGGCACCCCCTTGATTTCCAATCCTTTGCTACTACAAAAAGAGCCACTATAAATATTTTTGTACATATGGGTCCTTTTCCCACTTGTGTGATCTCTTTGGGATACAACCCTAGAAGTGGTATTGCTGGGTCAAATGGTATGAACATTTTTATAGCCCTTTGGACATAGCTGGATAAAATTATAACAAAATTCATCTGGAAGAACAAGAGGTCTAGAATATCTAGGGAATGAATGAAAAGAAATGCTAGGGAAGGTGGCCTAGCCATACCAGATATTAAACTGTACTATAAAGCAGCAGTCCTCAAAACTACCTGGTACTGGCTAAGAAACAGAGTGGTGGATCAGTGGAATAGGTTAGGTACACAAGACACAGTAGTCAATGACTATAGCAATCTACTCTTTGATAAACCCAA
>CM053622.1:795278065-795538246 GCA_028646595.1 Phalanger gymnotis | reverse complement strand
AAAATAGTATGGCAGAAATTGGGCACAGACCAATATCTTACACCATATACCAAAATAAAGTCAAAATGGGTTCCTGATTTAGGAATAAAGGCTGATACTGTAAGCAATTTGGGAGAGCAAGGGATAGTTTACCTGTCAGATTTATGGAAAAGCAAAGAATTCATGACACAACAAGAGATAGAGAGCATTACAAAATACAAAATAGATAATTTTGATTATGTTAAATTGAAATGTTTTTGTATAAAAAAAGCCAATGAAACAAAGATTAGGAGGGAAGCACAAAATTGGGAGAAAATCTTTACAGCTAGTGTCTCTGATAAAGGCCTCATCTCTAAAATATACAGGGAACTGAGCCAAATTTATAGGAATACAAGTCATTCCCCAATTGAGAAATGGTCAAAGGATATGAACAGGCAATTTTCAGAGGAAGAAATTAAAGATATCTATAGGCATATGAAAAAATGCTCTAAATCACTAGAGATTAGAGAAATGCAAATCAAAATGACTCTTAGGTACCACATCCCTCCTGTCAGATTAGCTAACATGACAAAACAGGTAAATGATAAATGCTGGAGAAGATGTGGGAAAATTGGAACACTGTTATATTGCTGATGGAGTTGTGAGCTGTTCCAGCCATTCTGGAGAGCAATTTGGAATCTTTTTTTTTTTTATTCCCACTACTTAGTACAGTGCTTGGCACATAGTAGGTTCTTAATAAATTTCTATTGGAATGGATTTCTCAATATGCTGTTCCACTACAGCTGTCACTCTCTTGTAAAAAAACAAAAAAACAAAAAAAACCAAATGGCTTAACACAACCAACCAATACAATGACTATGTCTGACCACACATACACTTCTCATCACATGAAGCACCTCTTCCCCTTCACCCCTTCCCCAAGAGAGAGTAAATGTGTTTGAGACTGGTCCTTGCAATTAATCTGAGCCTGACTGCCTCTTTCATTTCCATTGGTGATGTCACTTAGTTCTGTTGGGGGTTTCTAAGGATCCCTGAGAACTAACCCAGCAGATTTACCTTATAGAAAATGGCTTGCTCTTTCCCTGCACAGTTAAACAAACCACTATGCCTAATCATTTCTGTTTAACATGATCGAGGTCTGAATTTTACTCTTGGTTTTTATGTGTATTTAGAGAGATAATTTGAATTCTTTTTTATATCAGAAAATGTTAAACATGAATTAGCATTCATAACAAAAGGGCTGTCCATCAAGGAAGGAAAAACATTCCACTTCAAAGAAGCATTCATTTAAGCTGACAGGATTAAAAGGAAAATCAAAGCCACCTAGAAAACTAGCTGCCTAAGACTTCAACATCCCTAAAGAGACAACCATTTGTCTGGACTAAGCCTGTTCCAGGAGCCCAGATTATGCTTATCCTGAGATTCCGAAGAAAGAATGCTAGCATGTATTATACCATTTTTGGTTCCTTTTGCTTTGAAGGGCACTACCATCCCTCTAGTCAGAGTCATCCCTGACTACCTCACCTACAGCCAATCAGTTCTCAACTGTGATCAACTATCTCCATAATTTCTCTCTCACTCATGCCCTTCTCTCGGATTCACACACCCTTCTGCCTTTCCTCCTGTCTCTAGCTTGTTTGTACATAGTTGTCTGCTTGTCACCTCTCCCATTTACTGTGAGTTCCTTGAGAGCAGGGACTGTCTTTTGCCTTTCTTTGTAACCACCGAGCTTAGCACAGTGCCTGACATATAGTAAGTGTTTAATTAAATGTTTGTCAACTGACCGATTAGTTCAGGTCCTCATCAATCCTTGCCTGTAATGTGGCAATAAGCTCTTCATTGTTCTCTCTGTCTCCAATCTCTCTCCTCTCCAACCCTTCCAACACACAGGCGTCAAAATGGTATTCCTAAACAACACATTGAACTAAGCTTAATCGATCAAGCAAACAAGCATTTTGGAAGTGCCTACTATGTGCTGGGGGAGGAGAGGAGCACAAAGATAAAAATGGTCCCTGCCCTCAAAAAGCTTACATATATTGGGAGAGACAATAATAAGTAAATACATGGTAATTTCGGGTTGGGGGTGTGGGAGTAGCTGGGAGAAATCATAAAAAGCCTTACGTAGCGTGGCACTTGTGTTATGCTCTGAAGGAAGTTAGAGACTATAAGACACATAAGTGAGAAGGCATTCCAGGCAGGAGGATCAGCCTGAGCAAAGGTACCAGAGGCAGAATGCTATACATGAGGAACAGCAAAACAGCAACAAGGTTAGTCTGGTTGGATTTTAGAATGTGTAAAGTGGGAAAATAAGTAATAAGACCAGAAAGGTGCCCTGAAGCCAGGCTGTGTGTGTGTGTGTGTGTATGTGTGTGTGTGTGTGCATATACACATGTATGCGTATATGTGCGTGTGTGTGTGTGTGTGTGTGTGGAGAGAGAGAGAGTGTGTGTTTCTCCCCATTCGAATGTAAGCCCTTTGAGGACAGGGGCTGTTCTGATTTTTGTCTTCCCATCCTCAGCTCAGTTAGCACACAGTAAGCTCTGAGTTGAATTGAATTCCTGGTCCAAGATACTTAATTCTCCATAGATGGTTTTTCCCTAGAGAGACAAAGTTGGCAGAAAATATCAAGCAGGAGATTTGTTAACCAAATGAGATGATGCCTATAAAAGGCCTTAGAAACCTTATTTTTGGGATCTGGACCCATGATTTCACTGCAGGAGAGGAAACTCCTTAATGCAGATCAACTCTTGCTCTGTAACACTAAGAGGTTAAGTGACTCGCCCAGGGTCACACAGTCAGTTTGCATCAAAAGCAGAACTCGAATATGGGTCTTCCTGATTGCAAAGCTAGCTCAGTATCCACTCCTCCTGAAAGCCTTTATAAATGTCAGCATCTATTCTTATACCATCTGAATAATGTTATAAGAATTTCTCAAGAAGAGCTTACTTCTCTGGTAAGCTCTTATATCGAAGATTTGGGACAAAGCATAGATGAAAGTCACTCATGAAAAAAAGAAAGTAGGAATGTGATCTGTCTCACTGCAGGGGGGTACCCACAGCAAGGAAATGATGGATCTAAGTAAGGAGAGTGGAGAAATAACTCATTTTTATTGCTCTGGAGAACTAGTCCAGATAGATTAGACTATGTATGCCTTACACATAATAGGTGGCAATGAGTCAACCTTTATTAAGCACTCACTGTGTGCCAGGCATTATGCTAAGCACTAGGGATATAAATACAGAAAAAGAGACAGACCCTGCACTGGGGTGGGGGTGGGGTGGTGGTGGGAGAGAAACAGTGTAGAGATGGCTGGACTGGTCATCTCCCTTAAATGGAGGCTTGGGGAGGAGCTCTTTTCTCTTGCCCTCCAATCAGAGGGCCTCCCCACTTCCCCCCAACCCTCCCCAATCTCCACCCCCAGGCAGAGGGTACTGAGGAGGTATGAGTACCAAGGCTCATGGGATCTTGCAAGATAATGAGGTTCTTGTGGACATACCGGTGATGTCCAAAGGAGGGCAGGCAGGTGGGAAATGAATGTGTTTAATAAACAAACAAACAAACAAATAGATGGATGAATGAATTGAATTTTACAAAAGGTTCTAAATAATGTACATTAGGAATCCAATGCAATCCAACAAGCATCTTTGTGTCTACTATGTGCTAGAAACTATAAAGTAGGCCCTGAGGATACAAAAAAACGGAAACAATTTCTGCCCTCGAGGAGCCTATTCCTGGGGAAAGTCCATTTGTGGACAGAAAAAAAAAAATGACACGATCAAAGAGGGAGGGAGCACTCCCCATTGGAGGGGATCAGGAAAGGCTCCCATTGAAGGTGGTACTTGATATAAGCCTTGAAGGAAGCCAGAGATTATGAGAGGATGAGACCAGGGTGGGGGTATTCTGGGTATGGAGGACTCCTATGGGTGTAGGAGAGGTAAACACAAGATTCTAAATCAATAGCTAAGCCACATGGAGTGTGTGAAGGGGAGTGATATGAAATAAATCAATAAAAATAGACTGGAGTCAAGACTGTGAAGGACGTTGAATGTCAAGGAAAGATGTTTATATTTTATCGTGAAGGCAATAGAGAGCCATTGAAACTTGTTGAGGGAGGGAGTGACGTAGTCACTGACACGGTCAGATTTGTGCTGCAGGTAGATTAATTGGATGTTGATGGAGCTGGTAATCTGCAAGGAAACACAGAGTCTCTTTGGGAGGTTTTTGCAATAGTGGAGGGTATGAACTATGGAGGCATTGTTAATGGACAGACAGGGGTTGGCTATGAGATACACTGTGGAAGTTGAATCAGCAAGACCTGGCCACTGCTTGGCTGTGGGTGGTGAGAGAGGGAGAGAGAGAGAGATGGGGAGGAGGCGGAGGGAGAGGGGGAGAGAGACAGAGACAGAGAGACAGAGACAAAGAGAGGAGGGAGAGAGAGGAAAGAGAAACAGAGATAGGGACACAGAGAGGGACAGAGGAGAAAGGGTAAGGAGAGAAGAGGGGAGGAGAGAGAGGGAGAGAGAGACGAGAGAGAGAGAGAGACAGAGACAAAGAGGGACAGAGAAAGAGCAGGGGGAGAGACAGAGACAGAGACACAGAGACAGACAGTGACAGAGAGACAAAGACAAAGAGATGAGCAAGGAGGGAGAGAGAGGAAAGAGAGACAGAGACAGGGACACAGAGAGAGACAGAGACAGAGGAGAAAGGGGCAAGAGAGAGGAGGGGAGGAGAGAGAGAAGAGAGACAGAGACAAAAAGAGACAGAGACAGGGAGAAAGAGAGCAAGAGAAAGAGAGAGAGAGAGAGAGAGAGAGAGGGAGAGAGAGAGAGAGAGAGAGAGAGAGAGAGAGAGAGAGAGAGAGAGGAGTTGATAATGAACGAGGCTGTAAACCTGGATAATTAAAAGGAGGGTCTAGTCATCCACAAAAATTGATACCCCTCTAGCATAGATCTGACCAAAGCATCCCCCTCTGTTCAAGAAGCTTCAATGGCTCCCTATCACCTCTAGGATAAAGTACAAACCTCAGGGGTTCATAGATTTAGAGGCAGAAGGGACCTTAGAGGCCATCTAGACCAATCCCTTCATTTTACAGTTGAGGAAACTGAGGCCAGGAGAGGTTAAGTGATATACCCAAGGTCACCCAGGTAACAAGGGGCAAAGCCAAGATTTAACCAAATTTCATTCATTCCGAATACAGCATCCTCTCCCACATGCTGCGCTGACGCTGGCATTGAAAGCCCTTGACAATCTGGCTTCCAGCTATCTTTCCACGCTGAATTCGCCTTACGCACCCTCTACATTCAGCCACGCTGGCTTTGAACATTGTTTTCTCTAGACAACATTCCTCCCTGCCTCCAAAGCACAGCTCAGGTGCTTTCACAGTTTGTCTCCCTTTCAAATGCCTTTGCATTTCTTCTGGACATTATTTTGAATGCACTTCTCTGTGTCTCTGCTGTCTTCCCCCAGGAGAACAGAAGCTCTTTTGAGGACAGAAGCTGTTTTATTTTGTCTCATATCACCAGGACATTGAATAGTGCCTGGCACAATTATAGGTGCTTGGGAAATACTGAATCAAAACAAATTCAAGGTTGGGAAAGGAATAAGGGGTGAGATCTATTCTGAACATGTTGTTTGAGGTGCTAACGGAGTATCCAGTTGGAGGGGTCCAATGCACAGTTGGCAGCATTTAGCACAGTGCCTGCCATACAGTAGGTACTTAATAAATGCCTGCTATCTGGCTGACTAATTGATTAATAATGTGGGTCTAGAGCTACAGCTAGAGAGTGATTAGGGCTAGGTAAATAGATGTTTAGTACCCCCTTCTGGCCTGCCACCCCAACTTATGTTGGTTTGGGCAGATTGGGTTGCCTAGAGGGTGGCTCCTATCTTGGGGATTTAAGGTACTCTTACTGGTCTACCCTCCTAAAACTATGGCTCATGGGGGCCTTCTTTGATGCACCTCCCATCAACAATCAGCCAGGAGACATAATATCCACCTCCACTCTCTCCCAGTCATAAACCTGGTTGTACCAGCCCACAAATACACCACATATCGGTGAGAAGTATGGGTAAAAACTAAACTCGGAATAAGGCACATCCTTGGGAAACACGAATATTTAATTCCTTCCTCATCTACTGTAGAACCCCATTGTGCTTTCTCTTTTTGTGGTGTCCTCACACTACCCTTCCCTGAGCACAAGTATTTCTCTTGAGTTGGGTGCTTATGGTCTGCTCCTCTCCATAGTTCAGTTACTGATTGCCAGGACTAATTTTCCCTTGAATTCATTGTTGGTTCTCTTTTCTGCTCTCAGGTGTCTTGGAAGATGTTTTCTTCCCTCCCTTCTTTCTCCCTCCTGCTCCCTCCCTCTGTCTCTCTGTCTCTCTGTCTCTGTCTCTCTCTCTGTCTCTCTGTCTCTCTGTCTCTCTCTCTCTCTCTCTCTCTCTCTCTCTCTCTCTCTCTCTCTCTCTCTCTCTCTCTCTCTCTCTCTCTCTCTCTCTCTCTCTCTCTCTCTCCTCCCTCTTTTCTCTCTCCATTAATGTTATCATTCTTAGCACATCTCTCCCTCTCGATTTTCTCCTCCTCACTTAAAAACATCAATTCCTTGTAACCAGTAAACAAACAAGCTTAGATTTTTTGAAGACCACCTAATCTGCCACTCAGTGACAAACTGCCCTTCCAATTCAATCAGGGAAATAGCTTCACACTTCACAAAGGAATATCAGTACATTGCTATATATCTACTCCCTTTGTGATTTCCATCAATTGTACCAGGGAGAGTTGTAATGACATGGTCAAAGACCAATACTACCACCCCCCCCAAAAGCAGATTATAATATGATGAATCAATTCAAGCATTCAGTAACTTAGTTTCAGAGCCTCCAGAATATATATTAAAGTTTTTGGAAAGAAGAAAGAGGGCGAGAGAGACAGAGAGGGAGAGACAAAGAGACAGAGACAGAGAGAGAGAGAGACAGAGAGAGAGAAAGGAGAGAAAGACAGATGGGTAGAGAGAAGACAGAAGACAGAGAGCATAGATAGATGGGTAGATAGATAGACAGACAGACAGACAGACAGATAGATAGCTAGATAGATAGATAGATAGATAGATAGATAGACAGACAGATAGATAGACAGAGTACTAAGTGCTGAAAATACAAATAAAAGCAAAAGAAAAAGTTAGTCCCTACTGTCAAGGAACTTACATTCTATAGTGGAAGATAGCACACAAAAGGGAACTGGAAGAGGGGCATCAAATGGAGGAGGGTTCCAGGTTCCCCACCTCCAAAATGACATCCCTTATAAGGTGACTGAGGGGATCAAATGTGGTAAGGGACAGGCAAAGCACTTTGAACCCTGTAAAGTGATACACACAGGTTCAGGGTCATGTCGATGATGACTAGTAGATGAAGATGGATAAAGAAAACTCTGTCATGGCAAGGCAGTGCAGGGCTTCTCAGAGACAGCATGATATATAATGGACAAAGCACAGGGCTGGAGTCAAATGGGGTTCAAATCTCCCCTCTGACATTTACTAGTTGAACGACCCTGGACAAGTCTATGCCTCAGTGTCCTCACCTATAAAATGAGGATAATTATGCCTGTAAGCTTGTCTCACAGGGCTCAGAGGACAGAGACTATATATAAAGCTCTTTTTAAAAATACTGCCTTTTTGGGTCTCAGTTTCCTCATTTGTAAAACTTGGAGGTAAAACTAGATGATTTCTGAGGTTCCTTCTTGCTCTAAATCTATAATCTTATGATATAAAGCTCAGTTATTGTTCCCCCACGGCATGCTGGGGCAGCCTCAGAGTAATGAGGTTTAGAGTCACAGCATCTGGATTGAATCCCAGACCTGTCATTGACCAGCTGTGTGACCTTGGACAAGTCATGTAACATAGCATTCAATTTCTCATCTGTAAATTGTGGGTGATAGTAACGCCCTCGTTGCAGGGTTGTGGTGAGGACCTAGTGGGATATATGTAAAGTGCTGTACAAACTTTAAAACACTATGTAAATGCCAATACTAGCCAGCCTATAGATATAGAGACAGACAGATATACACGTATATGAAGTGATTTCAGGTTTGCACAGATTTTACCCGTGTTATCCTTTCTGATCCTCACAAGCCTGCAGTGTAAACGCTGTTATGATCCTCTTTCTACAGATGAGGAAACTGAGGTTAGCTCTATTATTATCCAGTTAGCCAGCATTTATTAAGCACCAAACGTAACTGCAGACACGAGTACAAAGAATGAATTGGTCTCTTTTCAAAAAGCTAACGTTCTCACTTAACCTCTGTCTGAGCCCTGGTTTCCTCTATAGAAAGAAGGGTTTGGACTAGCTGGCCCCCGAGGTCCCCCCTCTAGCAAAGATCCTATGAGCTCCACACCGGGACATCGCATCAGGATGTGACAACATCACATCCACGTACCTTGACGTCACACCGGACACTATGACGTCAAAGCCACGTAACTATGAAGTCATTGGCGCCCAGGACGGCGCCTTGCACTTGGAAGGAGGATGAGGTCAGGAATGAGGCTAGCAACGAGGGAGGGGGAGCTGTAGCTCACTATCCGACGCTTGTAGATCCCCGACAACCCGACGCCCCCGCCTCCAACCCTAGAAGGACATTGGACTAGAAAGGGGAAAGTGTTCTCCTCTCTCCCCCTCTCCCCGCCTACCCCCGCCCCCGCCGTCGCTAGTGGAGCCTTCCGTTGCCATGGCTCCGCCTACAACAAACTGGGGCCGGCGGGCAACTTGTGAGCGTGGGCCAGGTAAGTGTCTCGCGCCCGCTCCCTCTGGGCTCCGGGGTGCTCCCGTGGGCACTCCCGTGGACGCAGGAGGGGACTCTGCGTAACTGTCCTTTCTTTGGCTGCAGTCGCGGACACAGCTGTAGCCCGTGGCCTCCAGCCTAGCTCTTCTCGGAAGGATCCCCAGGTGCTGGCTTGTCTGTGCCAGGTGGGTGTGTCGGAAATGGATCCGCGATCGAAGGATCGCTCTCGGGATCCTAGGGTCGAGACCCAGGGAGGGACTAAGAGGGGCATAGAGGCCAAGCCTCTCGTTTGACAGATGGGGAAACTGAGGCATTTCACGAGAGCTTAAACGAGAGTGCTACCCCCGTGATTCCAGTGGAACTTCACAACAGCCCTGTGAAGTAAGCCTGTATCCCTGTTCTGCAGATGGAGAAACTGAGGCACAGAGGGACGGCACTTTTTTTTAAAAAGCACTTTACGTCTGTGATATCAGTTGAGCCTGGTAACAGCTCTTGGCTATAATCATTTCTATTTTACAGAGGCCACAGAGACCCAGGAAGCAAAGAGCAGTGGCGATATTTGAATCCAGTTAGTTCCGCTAGCCCTCAGATTCTGTGATTCTGTGACTCCTGATACAGGGCTTTCCCCTCTGCACTAGGCTGCTGGACCTGGGTTCCTTCAGCCCAGAAGGGTACTCAGTCAATCAAGGAACACAGATTAAGCTCTTTCATTGGGCTTTGGGCTTTGTTATTGTTGTCCAGTCATGTCCAATTCTTCATGATTTCATCTGGGGTTTTCTTGGCAAAAATACTGGAGTGATTTGTCATTTCCTTCTCCAGTTTATTTTACAGATGAGGAAACTGAGGCCAACAGGGTTAAGTGAAATACTCAAGGTCACACAGCCAGTAAGCATCTGAAGCTGGATTGGAACTCAGATCTTCCTGACTCCAGGCCCATTACGCTATCTACTTTGCCACCTAGCTGTCCCTATAATTTGAGAAACAGAGAATTGGAAAGGACCCTGATAGCCTTCTGGCAGCTAGGTGGCACCATATTGGATAGAGCACTGGGCTTGGAATCAGGGAGACTCATCTCCCTGAGTTCCAATCTGGCCTCAGATTCCTAGCTGTGTGTCCCTGGGTAAGTCACTTCACCATGTTTGCCTCAATTTACTCATTTGTAAAATGAGATGGAGAAGGAAATGGCAAACTGCTCCAGTATCTTTGCCAAAACCCCAAATGAGGTCACGAAGGACTCTTCTCTCCTCACCCCACTTTCCCCTTCCAAGTAACCACCAAGTCTCATTAATTTTGTGGGATCCCTTCCCTCCATTTCTGCTGCCACAGGTCTAGTTTATCTAGTTTGAGTCCTTAAGATCTAAGTCCCTGCCCTGTCATGCCATCACCCCAGTTGTTCCTACTTCCAGATTTCTCCAATTCCACATCACCGCCCCCAGTAATTTTCCTACCACACTGTTCCGATCCAAGAAAACTTGAATGATCCTCCAAGTAAAGTGTAAACCCTTAACGCTGGCATTCAAAATCCTTCCAAATCTGCCTTTCTAGGCATGGTTACTAAGTGGCTCAATGGACAGAGTGCCAGGCCTGGGATCTGGGAGATCCAAGTTCAAACCCTGCGTTAGACACTTAGGCACACCTGACCCTGGGCAAGTCATTTAACCTCTGCCTCAGTTTCCTCCACCACAAAATGGTGATACTAATAGTACCTACCTCCCAAGACTGTTGTGAGGATCAGATGAGATAATTTTTGTAAAGCTCTTAGCACAGAGCCTGGCACATAGTAGGTGCCATATAAATATTAGGTATTCTTAATATATATATATATATATTTTGCTTTTTGGCAGGACAATTGGGGTTAAGTGACACACCCAAGGTCACACAGCTAGTGCATGGGTCAAGTGTCTGAGGCCGAATTTGAACTCAGGTCCTCCTGACTCCAGGGCCGGTGCTCTACTCATTGCGCCACCTAGCTGCCCACCATTATTACTATTTTCTTCCTATATTATATCCTTTATGGGAAAAATGGATTCCTCTTTCTGCCCACTTTCTCCCCTTATCTTCTGCTATCCCCTCTCTCTGTTCTTGCTCTTGTGTGCTAGGAATGAACTGTATCCCTGCATTCTCACATCCCCTCACTTTCTCCCATCCTTCTAGGACCAGTTTGGATAACATGAGGCCTCCCCTGACTTTTCTGGACTTGTCCTTTCCATATAGCCAGCTCTTCCTTCCATCCCGGTTATGGACTTGTATTTCCTTCCACTATCAGTATAGTAGGATTTCCAGCTGTAAAGGACTTTAATCTTCTAGACCAACCTCTACATCTTAGAACTTCAGGCTCTGAGGCTAAGTGACTTGCCTAAGGTTGTTATATCAACAGTAAGCAACAGACTGGAGAGTGTCAATTTCTTGAAAGTTAGGCTGAGGTTGTACATGGAGCTTCTCTGTCTTTGTGCCCCTTGCATTAACACAGTGACTTACATAACTACTACATTCAACGAATTGCTGAGCTTGGTACGGACCAGAGAATTGTAGCCTCTTTTAAACATGAGGGGCAGCACCAGGGATTTAAACCAGGGCTATAGTAGGGGAAGGAAGGAGATCAAGAGACCTAAGGTATAAGGAGGGGAGAAGTAGGAAAAGGAAAATAGGAAAACTAAGGTTAGAAAAAGAAATAAGGAAAGAAAGGAGGGAGGGGGGAGGGAGGTAAGAAGGAAGCAAGGAAGGAAAGGAGGGAGGAAGGAGGCAAGGAAGGAAAGGAGGGAAGGAAAGAGAAAGGAAAAGAAGGAAGGAAGGAAGGAAGGAAGGAAGGAAGGAAGGAAGGAAGGAAGGAAGGAAGGAAGGAAGGAAGGAAGGAAGGAAGGAAGGAAGGAAGGAAGGAAGGGAAGGAGGAAGGAGGGAGGAAGGAAAGGAAGGAGGGAAAGAAAAAGGAAGGAAAGGAGAGAGGCTCAGAAGAAGGAAGGAAAGGTTAACAAGGTAGGGATTGATAATGCCACCAATAGTTGCCTAGTAAGGCAGAAGAGAGGATACCTAGGTTGCACAATGGTTAGAGCACCAAGCCAAGAGTTAGGGAGATCTGAGTTCCAATCCAGCCTCAGACACTTTGTAGCTATATAACGCTAGGTAAGTGTGATTGCCTGTTAACCCTGCTTGCCACAGTTTCCTCATCTGTAAAATGTGCTGGAGAATGAAATGGCAAATTCCTCCACTATCTTTGCCAAGAAAACCCCAAAGTGCTGGATATGACTGAAATGATTAAACAACAATAAAGGCTCTCTAAAAATCTCAATAAAAGCTCTTTAAAGGTTCTTTTTAAAAAATTTTCCACTTTGTGTAATGGCTTCTTTAAGAGAGAAATTTTATACAGTTCCTTGTAAATCAAAACATGTAGACAGAATGCCCCCAAGATGCCTAAATCTCTGCAGATTCTAGATTTCTGTGGCAAAACATGCCACTCAGAAATTCATGGAACTGCCGTCCTAAAAATGTCAGACAAGTAGCCAGCACATCTGTTGGACTAAGGAAGCCACAGGTTCATAGACCTGGATCGGACCTCAGAATAGATACATGGAGGAGGATGGATGAGAGAGAGGAGAGCCTGAAAGCCAAGAGTCTATTTAGGAAGCTGTTGCAATGGTCCAGGCACAAAGTGATGCAACTCTGAATTTGAATGGGGATAATGTGAGTGGGGAGGAGAGAAGATGGATGCATAATGTGCTGAGAAGTCAGAATCACCGAGACTTGGCAACGGCTTTGATGGAATGGTGCGGGTGGTTTTCTGAGGATCAGGAAAGTGTTAAGGAGGAAAACAATCATGAGCCTGCGTGACTCTAATGGTAGTGGGGGTTCTCAACAGAAACAACAGGGAACTTTGGGAGGAGAGGTGGGTTGAGGTGGTAGGAATAATGAAGCAGGATTGTATAATGGTTAGACCACTAGACTTGGAGTCAGGAAAACCTAGTACAAATCCCCCTCCTAACACTTAATAGATCACCAGTCAAAGCAATAAACATTTAAGCACCTAGTATGTGCCAGACGCTGTGCTAAGTGCTGGAATACAAAAATAGCTGTATGTTCTGACTTTTTCATGAACAAGACCCTCCATCTCTGGGCTCCAGGCATATACTCTGGCTGTCCCTCGTGCCTGCAATTCGCTCTCTCCTCCACTCTGACTACCGATCTCTCTGGCTTCCTTTAAGTCTCAACAGGAAGCCTCCCCTAAGCTGTCTTAATTCTAGCACGCTCCTTCTTTTCATTATGTCCTATTTATCCTGTATATAGCTTGTTGGCACATATTTCTTTGCTTGTTAAACTTTTCTTTTCTTTTCTTTTTTTTTTTTTGGAGGCGGGGAAGGCAGGGCAATTGGGGTTAAGTGACTTGTCCAAGGTTACACAGCTAGTGAGTGTGTCAAGTGTCTGAGGCCGGATTTGAATTCCTCAGTTTCCTCCTGCCTCCAGAGCACCAGCTCTACTCACTGCACTACCTAGCTGCCCCACTTGTTAAACTATTAAACTATGAGGTCCTTGAGACAGAGCTTAATATAGTACCTAGCACATAGTAGGTGCTTAATAAATGTTTACTGACTATGCCCCTTGGCAAACAATGTATCCTCCTCTAAGCCTCAGTTTCCTCATCTGCAAGGTACCTTCTGGCTTTAAATCTGTGGTCCTATGCTTCTGTGATCTCAACCAATCCTCTTATCACCCTCAAGTAATAAGAGCTTTGTACGACTGTTCAGCTACCCTGACAAGCCATACAATTACCTACGTATTATAAATGTCACTCCCAGAAGGATGGTCATGTCACCTGCCTAATTGAGGCCTTGGAGAAACCTATTCAACCACAAGCATTAAGTGCTTACTGTTTACCAAGCATTGTGCTAGGTGCTAGCAACATAGAGATAAAAACAAAACAGGTCCTGCCTTCAAAGAGCTGAGAAACAACATACATACATATAAGTAAATATCAAAAAAGGAAATATGTATGTGACAGAATCCCTGCCTGCATGAATCTTATTATCTGGGTATCTGGGGGACAACTCTAACTCCACATGTCCTAAACAGAACTCAGGATCTTTCCCCGGAACACTCCTCCTACTCTATGTCACCTACAGGCATCCAGACGGCACTGGACCTGGAGTCAGGAAAACCTGAATTCGAATCCAGCCTTAGACACTTACTAGCTATGCGCCCCTGGGCAAGTCACCTAACAACTGTTTGCCTCAGTTTCCTCAACAGAAAAATGAGAATAATAATGGTGTCTGAGACCACCCAGGGTTGTTCTGAGGATCAAATGAGATCTTAGCACAGTGCCCTGGCATATTTGCTGTTCAGTCGTCTCAGTCTCTGTGACTCTGTGGACTCTGTCCATGGGGTATTGTTGGCAAAGATTCTGAAGTGGTTTACCATTTCCCTCTCCAGGGGCAGAGGTTAAGTGACTTAACCTACGTCACTCAGCTAGGAAGTTTCTGAGGCTGGATTTGAACTCAGATGTTGCTGACTCCAAGCTCAGTGCTCGATCCACAGAGCCACCTGGCTGCTGCTTCTGAGCCCCTTCCCCTGTTTGCCTTTTTCTGCCTGGCCATCACCATGCTTCCAGGCACCCAGTGTCAGGATCCTTCTTCCCTCCCGGTCTCCCCATGGCTTTTCGGGTGCAATGTCTTGCCAGTTTTCCCTCTACCTGTCTCAAGTCCATCCCCATCTCCCCACTCACACAGCCGTCATCTTAACGCAGGCTCTCCTCACTCCTCTTAGGGTCTCTGCTGTGAAGTGGGTCACCTCCAGGTAGGAGATGATGGAGGTCTAGCCTCCCCTATTTAATGACCTTTCTTGGTTCAGGGTTAATTCCCTCAGCCAAAGATGCCTCTTTGACTTACTATGATCAGTGCTAATTCAACCACTTAACACTTCCCAGACTCCTTGTGGGGTTTGAATGCACAGGAGAACATTAGGACCACAGTACAATGTGTTTTGTGCCCTCAGGCAAGTCTGTTATTTTTACTGGCCCCATCGAATGCATTTGAACCATTCAAGCCTCCCACCCTTTCTAAGGTATGGAATGTTCATTTGGTCTCCAGAGGCCCCTGGGACAGAATTTATATTTGATCTTGTGGGTAATAGGGAACCACCAGAGTTTATTGAGCAGAGAGGTGACCTAGCTCAATTCAGGTGCCACCTAAGGAAACCTTTTGCTGAGTTCAGATCTTTAATCCAGTGACACTAGCCTCCTCTCTGTTCTACAAATGAGAGATACTCCATCTCTTGGCTCCGGGCATTTTTTTCTGGATACCCCCCATGCCTGGAATGCTCTTTCTCTCTGTCTGGACTACTCACCTCCCCGGCTTCCTTTAAGTCCCAACTAAAAACTCACCTTCTATAGGAAGCCTTCCTTAACCCCTCTTAAACCCAGCACCTTCCCTCTGTTAATTATTTCCTGTCTATCCTGAATATAGCTTGCTTTGTACATATTTGGTTGCATGTTGTCTCCCTCATTCATCAGTTTGTGAGCTCCTTGAGGTCAGGGCCTGTCATTTGCTTTTTTTTTTTGGTAGTCCCAGTACTCAGCACAATGTTTGGCACATAGTAGGCTCTTAATAGATGTTTATTGATTGATAGGTCTTGGGGATACATAGATAAACATGAAATAGTCGCTCGAGGAGCTTACATTCTGTAGGAACAAACAATACATACACATGCAAACATATACAAAGTAAATGTGACTTGATTTGTTTAAGGGGACAGGGAACTAGCTGCTGTGGAAGGATGAGGAGAGGTTTCATGTAGGACACCTGGAAGAAATTTAGAGGTTCTAAGAGGGAGGAGTGCATGCCAGGCATGGGAAACAACCCACGCAGAAACATGGAGACTGATAATGGAATAGAATGTAGGGCTGGGGATTAGTTGAGTCAATCAAATCACCCCCACCTAAAGTCAGATCAGTTTGTGAAGGGTTTTAAATGTCAGACACAGTCGTTTGTGTCTGGTCCTACAAGAGATTTGAATAGAAATAGTTACAATAAAGCTTATTACTCAGTAGATTTCTCTCTAATACAAATGATCAGTTAGTGGAACTTTTTAAATCTGACGGATCTTTAAATGCTGTTTTATTAAAGCGAGCTTCTTTTACAGCGTGTGTTGACATCATTGTGTTAAATGAAACCGACGTGTAAAGATCTCTTTCTAAAGAACTGCTACCCATTCAATCTTCAGCTGAAGACTATCTTATAATTTCTTAACATAGCCTAACCCTTTGTAATAATCATGCTAACCCATTGCCAATTCCAAGACAGCAAGTAAATCGGTTCCAATCAGTTAGTTTCTTGATGGAAGAAAAAGGGTTCTTTCCTTCCAGGCACCATTAAAAATCTTGACCTATGATGTGTATAATGACCGCCCAGCTGTGACTGTCTTTTTCCTATGCATGTGGTCTTCTTAATCGATTTGATTAGTTCTCCTGAAAATATGGCATGAAGAAGATTTACTAAATATTCATTTTTTTCTTTTCCTAGTTTATTTCTGCCTTACCAACACAGAAGGTACTGGATTATTCCCAGAGGAACAGATGGCTGATTTCCGTTTTGAGAACAAAGATGATTTAACAGAAACCATTTCAAATCTGGAAGAATTCAAGAGAGGTGGAGTCCGAAATGATTTACTACTTATAAATTGAAATGAAACATGCATATCGATAAGTGTGTAACTTGTGCTGTTGGAGATGTAACCAATAATACTTGGACCCGGTGCCCCTGTTTCTATCTCTTTCCAATTTTCCAAAGTAAATTATAGGGTGATAGGGATCTTAGATGCCATTGAGTTGGACCCCTTCATTTTGCAACGAGGATACTGAGACACAGAGAGGTTAAGTATTTTTCCCAGGGTCACACTCAGGTCTTCCTGACCCCAAGTCCAACACACTATCTGCTGTGCCACCTAGCTGCCCCCTGTAAAAATTAGTAAAAGCTTCTCTTGGAAGGTGGTGCCTGAGCTGAGCTACGTAGCAACCCTGTGAGACTGATACTGCAGGTAGTATTATCCCTAGTTCACAGATGAGAAAACTGATGCTCCTAGTCCAGTACACTTCTCTATTGTAGCACCTACCTGCCAATCAGGAAGACAATTCTAATTCATGTGCTAGATATTTATCGAGTTGAATTACATGATCTACACCAGTTGTAACTCGAAGCTCTTTGAGAATTCACTCTTGGACTTGGATGTTGGTAGCCATAGGTAATGTAGCAGTGGGGAGGAGATCTCCTTTTCTCTGCCTGGTCCGCCATTTTTATAACATGTTTTGGTTCATCCATTTGGTTTCTAAAAATCAGCATAAACAAGAATTGGGTCAGGCTATCTAAGGGACAGACAGAATTAATTTCCAGACTAATTCCAGTTAAGGTAAGAGTTTGGTCCTCAGATGCATGGGTAGGTAATTAGTAGGCTTATAGGTTGGGAATTGGAAGGGACCTCAGAAGCCATCTAATTATGGCTCTATAGTCTTATTTGTTAAGGCTTTATTGATGTTTCTTCTTTTCTTTTTTTTTAAATTATTATCACTTCCCACTGACTCTCCTCTCCTCTTCCTCTCTCCTGCCTATCCCTATAGAATTTTCTCATATGACAAAGTCAAGCAACACAAATCAATCCATTGGCCAGCTAGATCTGTAATGCTAGAAGGGACCTTAGACACCAATGAGTCCAATTCCCTCATTTGACAAATGAGGAAACCGAGGCACAGAAAGATTTTTTTTTTAAGTAACTTTCTCAGGGTCACATAGCTACTCATTACATGCCCATAGCCCACCAGCTGTCTCTTCCAAGAGAAGAGAGGCAGGCTTCACTAACAGTTGAAGTCATTTCAACTTGGCTTTCTTTTAAAAATTTATTAATTTATTTTTTGTATTTAAAAAAAATTCTGAGTTCCAAATCCTCTCTCTCCCTCCCAGTGACAAGGCAAGTAGTGTGATATCAATTATACATGTGAAATCATGCAAAACATATATTTCCATATGGGTCATATCGCCAAAAAAAGGCTTGAAAACTAAAGTGAGAAAATTACACTTCAATCTGCACTCAGAGTTCATCAGCTCTCTCTCTGGAAGTGGATAGTATTTTCCACCAATGATCCAAGTGTCTTTCGACTTGGCTTTTTCTGAGAATACATGTTTGTGAAGTTGTGTGTGGGCTACTCTAACCCTAACTGCTGCTTATTTCTCCCTCTGAGCATCATTGCCCATAGTAGGCACTCAGTCTGTCTTTGTTTCATGAACAGATAGCCCGGAATGGTGGGCCCAGAGCCTATCTTAAACCTGGAGCTGCCTGGCTGGCTATCTGCCCCACCCCATCCTGTTTATAGACATAGAAGGATGCCATGTGCCCACAGAGCTCCCCTTTGGGCATCCCACACTCAAAGATGAGAGCCACAGAATATTATAGCTGGAGCAGACCTTAGAAGTAATTCTCTCCAACCTCATCATCGGCAGAAGAGGAAACTGGGACCCAGGGAAATAAGTGACTTGCCCAAGGTCAGAGAATTAGTAAGTAGCAAATCTAGGATTTGGACCCAAGACCTCTGAATCAATGAGTGTTTTTCCTCACTAGGTTACAATGCCTCATTAGCGCTTCAATGTTTTGAATATTTGTAATGTTCACATGGGCACTCCCTCCCTACTAGGATAGGTTATAACTCCTTTACAACCTATTGGGCAGTGTTTGAGAGTTAATGTGGCTAGAAAACTCATCCCCTGTGACTTCCCTGGGAATGAATTAGCTAGACTTGCCCTTAGATGCCAGGCAGACAATCTTATCACTAGGTCCGGGATCATCATTCCATTGGTATAGCTTTCAGGATACTTGGGCTCATCACCATGATGAACCATAGAAAGAGCGATCAGAGAGGCAGTGTGTTACAGTGGATAGAATACTGAGCTTGGAGTCAGAAAGAGCTGGGTTCAAATCCCACTTCGATAACTCACCCCGAACAAATCACAACTTCTCCGTACCTCTGTTTCTTCAAGGGAGTCTGACCAGATGACTTCTAAAGAACCTCCAAGCTCTGACCCGATCGATTGATTAGAGGGAGGGCCTAGTAATCGATCAATCCACAAACATTTATTGGGCATCTATGTGGATAGAACTCGGCGCCTGCAGTCAGGAGGACTCATCTTGATGAGTTCAAAACCAACCTCAGACACTTACTAGCTGTGTGACCCTGGGCATGTCACTCAACCCCGTTGGCCTCAGTTCCTTATGTGTAAAATGATCTAGAGAAGGAAATGGCAAATCACTCCAGTATCTTGGCCAAGAAAACCCCAAATGGGGTCACAAGGAGTCAGACATGACTGAAAGGACTGAATATGACATGACTATGTACCAGGCACTATACTAAGCCTAGGGATACAAAAAGAGACAAAAGACAATCTCTGCTCTTAGAGTGCTTACAATCTAATGGGGGAGACAATACGCGAACAAATATATAGGAAGCAAGTAATATACAGGGTAAAGAAGACATGATTAATGGAATTAAAAGGTTGGGGAAGGCTTCCAGTAAAAGATGTGATTTTAGCTGGGACTTAAAGGGAGCCAGGGAGGTCAGTAGGGTGAGAAGAAGACAGAGAGCATTCCAGGCAGGGGGAACAGTCAGAGAAGTTGCACAGAATTGTATTTGTTTCCTTCTGCCATCATGCTGGTTGTCAATTCATTTCAGTCCATGTCCGACTCTTTGTGACTCCATTTGGGGTTTTCTTGGCAGAGACCCCGGACTGGTTTGCCATTTCCTTCTCCAGCTCATTTACAGATGAGGAAACTGAGGTAAACAGGGTGAGGTGACTTGTCCAGGATCACACAGCTAATAAGTGTATCAGGCTGGATTTGAACTCAAGATGAGTCTTGCTGACTCCAGGTCTGGTCTTCTAAGCACTATGGTACCACCTAACTGCCATCATGGTGGTAAAAGGTAGCTAAAGTTATCAGTGAAGCTCTGCCCCTCCAGGTCTTGAGAGCTGCCCGAATATGTGAGAGGAAGGATTTGAACACAGGTCTGTCTGACTCAAGGCCAGCCTTCGATCCATGGAGAGATCATGCTGCCTCTCCTCAGAAATACTTAGTGAAAATCTCCCGATGTATTTTTATGTTGCAAGTTGCGTGGATGAACAATATTTATTCATGAATGCCAGCAGGCATTTCTAGTTTTCTTCTGCTGTCTGGCCAGATTATCAGTGGACTGGCAGACCTGTCTAATATAAACCATTTATTCTGAGTGCTTATATTTGATTAGTCCCTGGCCGCTATATAATAACGGTAGAGAGCGTTTGTCTCTTTCCGTTCCCAAGAGGAAAATGGCACTCGTGTGCCTAGTAACAAGGAATTTTTATTCTACACAAAAATGAAGCTCTTAAAATGTCATTTCCATGGGTTTTCAGCATTTTGACCTGTTAGTCCTCTCCCACCTCCGAACATGCCATGTTGCTATGCTCCCTCCCCTCATGCTAGGAAGGACAGATGGATGGAAGGATGGGATGGATGGATGGATGGATGGATGGATGGATGGATGGATGGATAGATGGATGGTTGGACAAATAGATGGCTTTTAATAGTTTTCTCTTCCTGAGATGGATTAATTCATCTGGCACCTCCACCACGAAGCCTCCCTTTTTTTATCCGAAGTGATCCCTCCTTCTTTCAGTTTCTCAGGGTACTGTCTTTGACCTCTCCTATGTACTTAATCACGTCCTAACTTGTTTTACAATTATTTGTGGATATATAATCTCTGCCCCAGGAGACTGCAAAGTCCTTGAAGGTAGTGAATATTATGTCTCGTGTGTGTGTGCGTGTGTGTGCGTGTGTGTTTGTATGTGTATAGTCCCCATCTTCTAGCCCAGAGCCCTGCACACAGTAGGCACTTAATACATCTCTGCTGAATAAAATTAGATGCCAGAATTTCACATTTTCATGTTTCCTGTACTTTCATTTCTAAAAACAGATGGATTTGGTGATTTCCCAGGTGAGAAGGGAGGCGATATCACTTCCAAGACGGTCGACAAGAATGCTTCCTTTGACTTCGGATGGTAATTGAACAGATATCTACTAGCATATATCTTTTAATTGCTATTGTTGTAACAGAGGGTAATAGGGGCCACTTTGAGAAATACTCCCACTGGAAATTTACCAACTTGACCCATACAGAGCCAGTTGGTAAATTTCCAGTGGGAGTATTTATATCTCAGGTGGCACATTGAGTAGAGCACAGGTCCTGGTCAGGGAGGTCAGGAAGACCTGAGTTCAAATCCAGCCTCAGATACTCCCTAGCTGTGTGACCCTGGGCAAGTCGTTTCACCCTGTTTGCCTCAGTTTCCTCATCTGTAAAATGAGCTGGAGAAGGAGATGGCAAACAAGTCCAGTGTCTTTGCCAAGGAAACCCCAAATGAGGTCTCAAAGAGTCGGACACAAGTAAACAGCAACAACAAACATTTTACACCTTGGAAATCAGCATTTGCTGCAGATCAGAACTAGATTTGTTGTTTTGTTTGATTGCCTAGACTTAAGAAAATGGTGGTGAAAATGTCAATAACTCAGTTTACACTTAAAGCCGGTTGTGAAATATTTAACAACACACCACTGAATACATCCTTTTTTTTTTTTAAAGAGAGAGCTATTTGGTTTATGATATTCTAAAGATCACGGAATATGACATTACCTAGTAACATTAACCTGCACATTGTGTGCCCATTGTGAGGATGAGTTTGGGGGTTGGGGGGAGGGATGGGCTAACACAGTGGAGAGTGTTAGATTTGAAATCAGAAAGAGCCAAGTTCAAATCCTTCCCCCCAGGACTTGTGTGACCATGTGTACAAATCTTGTAGCGGTTCTGAGCCTCATGATCTTATCTATAAAATCTGTAGCACCTTCTACAGAGGGTGGTTGTGAGACTGGAATGAGAGAGTGTGGGTAAACGACTAGGTGAACCTTCTGCATGCTATCTGTAAAAAATAGCTTTATGATTACAATTATTCATTTTAGAGTCATCAACCAAGAGCACTGCTCCTTTGGTAAAGGAAATATTATACTAATTTAGGGCTAATAAAAATAAGACCGTTTGAGTTGGTATAGTATTCATATCTGTTATCATATTTGAATCTCATGGTGATTTTGGAAGACAGTGAAAAGAAGACTTTATTATGTTGCTATTGTGGTTCAGTCATTTTTTTAGTCCTACTCTTTGTGACTCTCATTTGGGGTTTTCTTGACAGAGATATTGGAGTGGTTTGCCATTTCCTTCTCTAATTCATTTTTACAGATGAGGAAACTGAGGCAAATGGTGTAAAGTGACTTGCCCAGAGTGACGCAGCTAGGAAGTATCTGAGGCCGGCTTTGAACTCAGGAAGATGAGTTTTCCTGACTCCAGGCCCAGAGCTCTATGCACTATGGCGTCACCTAGATGCCCCAGACTTTATTATACCCATTTTAAAGAGGAAGAAACTGAAATTTACAGAGACTCTCTTGGGCAAGATTTGTGGAGGACATAAGATTAAAACTCACATTTCCTGATTCCTCTTCCACAACTAATGTATTTGGTCATTGTCTCTGAAACTAAGTTAATTTTTTAAAAATTGATACTGTAATTGACAAATGAATTGTGAGAAGAGGGGACTTTACTTATGATTTGTTCTAATGATCAAATCTGATGTCATAGAGTCTTCTCCAATACGATCTTTTCCTAGAAATCCAGAAGTGGAAATGTGTTAGGATGGAAGAGGATGGTAGGCAGCGGGATTGGGAACGTTTGAAAAATACCACCCTTCCCCTGCCTCACAGGTACCTGATGATTAATTAATCCATGGGGATTTAGCCAAAGACCATCCCTGACTATGGAAGTCATTGGCTCATAGTATTTAGAGGTGGAAGGCACTTTCAAAATTTTCTAGTGCCACCTCTTCATTTTATGGTTGAAAAATGGAAGCCAAGAGCAGGGATGATTTGCTCCCAGGTGCATGGGCAGCAAATAACAGATTGATAATTTGACTTCCTTCTTACTCATGTGAATCACCAACATTGCTAACCACGTCCAGCCTAACCCCCATAACTGAAGGTATTTTCTTTCATTTTAAGGAAATATAAGAAAAAGAAGGTCTCAACCAACAGGAAGAAGAAGGTCACTTACAAAGACAGAGTTCGTACATTACATCTGCGAAGAAACATAAACAACCTAGATAGAATACATGAGGAAAAGAAATTTTTCGTTATGAAAACCAAGTGAGTGTCTTTTAGTGTGGAAAACTTCGGGAAGGGACTGGAGGTTTGGTCTGAGAAAATCTTCCCTGAGCACCCAGAAGTCTTCAGAGGGCTCACCCCTACCTGCCACTGCTCACCGGTGTCCCAGTGGGGACAGCCAACATGTAGGAGTGAGGCAATACTGTAACAAGTATTGTCCGGATTCTCCAGCTCAGCTATGAGCTCACAGGGGATGATGAGCTCCTATTGGGGCACATTCTTTTTAGGGGTAGGGGAAGACTTTGAGGGGGGGCTGATAATGAGAGTTCATAGAATTGTGGATCAGATAACTCTCTCTTAGAGACCTTGCTTTTTGTGTTGAGTATAGGCTCCATAAAATAGTTCCTTTTTCCTTCTCCCTTCACACTTCCCCACCCCATCACCATATGCCTTTTTTTTCATCCATTCCTTAAACAGGAAGAAATCCCTGTTTATCAGGAGCCCTCTAAAATGGGGGGAAGGTAAGCCATATCCTCCACCCCTCTTCCCAACAGCCTAGAGCTAAGTTCGTTTAAACCTTCCCCTCCTTGTCAGACTCAGAGGGCCTAATTAGTCCATTAAGAATAGTATAAAGGGATGCTGAATACTGATTGTTACCAGGGATACATGCCTGGAGATCAAAAAAATCCCTAGTATAGCAGTAATTAGGGGAACTCTGAAGAAACCAGCTTTTCCTCAGGCTGTGTTGGTGGGGTTGCTTCTCTGGTATTTCCCTGGGAATCATGGAGCAAATGACTTGAAAGGGATACTAGTACAAACCTCAAAGATGTTAAAAATTTTATTTCTAAACCAGCAAGTGAGAAGGAGTGCCTAGAAAAATCAAGCTCGTTCTCTTCAATTTGGCGGTCTCCAAAGTCTGCCTCTCCTAGGTACACCACTCTACATGCGTTGGGGCAAGAAAACACATTAAAGGCAGCTTCTGGGCAATGAAGCTCTAACTGGTTAGAGCTTTTCTCTCTTTCCCTGTAACTTGTGACCCAGAATCCTCCTTGACCATAGCATCCAGAGATAAAGGAAGGGGGGAAGGAAGGAAGGAAGGAAGGAAGGAAGGAAGGAAGGAAGGAAGGAAGGAAGGAAGGAAGGAAGGAAGGAAGGAAGGAAGAATTTCTAAAGTGCAGTGGTAGAGGGAGATTCCTCATTAGGAGTTCTTGACACCAACAAAATCACAGGTCTGAGCCAAAAACAAAAAAAAAACCCAAACCCCAAACCAAAACACTCAATTTCAGCCCCATCCGCCACCATTTCTGCCCTGCCCCTCCTTTCCTGTGTGCAAGTAGAAATGCCACCTTCCCTCCCCTTCCTCCTCTTCCCAAGGAGCCTCTCGCCATCCAGAAGAAGAGGATCAAAAAGCTAAAACCTTGGCTTCCGTTCTAGGCAGGACCTAGAAGCGTGTTCGCAGCAAATAGACTCAATTCAGAAGCAGAAAATCCAAGTGGAGGCTGAAATAGAGATGGAGAAAGAGGCCCACAACACGTACGTAGAGATATTCACTCTGCCTGCCTTCCCCACGAAGGAGTCGGTGGCCGTGAGGGCGCATCGAGCAGCAACCGCCTTGTTCTTTCTGCCGGAGATGACCAATAGATGACCGATAGCATTGGAAGAAACAAAACATGTATTTTTATCCATCAGATTGTTGTAGGTCAACAGTCAACAACCTATTTCTGTTAGGGCAAAAATCCCTCAGCACGTTCTTTTGGGGGGACCTTGGAGTTGCCATGAGACCGCTGACTCCCAAGGGTAGCTAGAGCACGGCAGCTCCCAGGAGTCGTAGTGGGAATGGATACCATCCTTCTTATGGTCATTTATCCACAGTAAGAACAAGTAAGTGAATCTGTATGGGGAATTTTAATTGACCAAGGCAGCTCAGGGTCGTGGAAAGAGCCCCAAACCAGGGCTCAAGAAGTCTGGTTTCCAGTCCTGACTTGGTCACTTAGACTGTTGATGAGAAAAGCCTGGAACAATATGATTCAATTGGGAGAAAGTCACATCCCTCTCTGGCCCTGCGTTTTCATTTCTGTAAAAAGAAGGGGGTGAGTTAGATGATTACAAAGACCCCTTCCATTTCTGATGTCCCTTGGCTTTGTGTAAGTGATGGTGTAGTACCTTTGGAGTCTTTTCTGGGACCTGGAAATTTGGGCGATCTCATTGAAAGCCATTACATTAACATAAATTAGGAAACGTTTCAAACGTGCGTCTCGGCCCAAAGACTCAGGGATGGTTTCTTCATTTAGCTTGTGAGATTTTCTCATTCAGTGTTCCCAACATCTTTCTTCCTTCCTCTGATTTGCCCCTCCAGTGCAGCTGTGTTTCGTCTACAAGCGATGCACCAACGTCTGTGCACCGAACTGGAGCACGAGAAAGACATACAAGAGAAAATTTCCTCAATTCTGAAAGAGAATGAGTAAGTTCAGAAATGGCGCTGGGATGGAAGGGCTTGGGGTTCACTGCAGCCTTCTCTTAATCAACAGGGCTACACACTCTTAAGGCTAAAGCCTCTTATTAATTCATCAGACAGAGAAAAAAAATAGAGTTTGTAAGTAGAAGCAGTAGATTTTGATTCAGGAAGACCGAAGTTCAAATCCTGATCCAGATAGTTGTAAGACTCTGAGCAAGGCCCATAACCTCCCTGAGCCTCAGTTTCCTCATCTGCAAAATGGGGCTGATAATAGCACCTATTCCACAGGACTGTTGTAAGAATCAAATGAGATGCTATCTATAAAGTGCTCTGCAAATCTTAAGGTTTGCTATTATATAGCTATATAATACAAATATGAACGTTAGCTAACTGGGTAACAAGACAGCTACAGGGTGCCATAGTGCACAGATTGCTGGGACTGGGGTCAGGAAGACTCATCTTCTTGAATTCAAATCCAGCCCCAGACACTTACTAGTTGAGTGACCCTGGGCAAGGGTCATGCTGTCTGCCTCAGTTTCCTCATCTGTAAAATGGAGATACACTAGAGAAGGGAATGGCAAACCACTACAGCATATCTGCCAAGAGAACCCCAAATGGGGCCACAGAGAGTCAGACACAACAGAAAAGCCTGGAACAAAGTTAGTAACAACAGAAAGCTAGGGGCAGCTAGGTGGGTGCAGTGAGTAGAACCACCTGCCCTAGGGTCGGGAGGACCTGAGTTCAAATCTGACCTCAGACACTTGACATGGTTACTAGGTGTGTGACCTTGGACAAGTCACTTAACCCTGATTACCCTGCCTTCCCTCCTCCAAAAAACAAAACGAAACAACAGAAAGCCAATCGAACACTCAGAGCTAATGGAGACATTAACAGGGCTACTTCATAGCTTGGCCCTCAGAGTTTTTCAGGTTGTACATTTTTTTCTTACACTTACTCCAAAATATTCATGCTAATTTTCCTTTCTCGCTGATTTTCTTCCTTCTGCATATGCTTCTGTAAAATGTTCAGCACATTTCCAGAAGGAATGCTTCTAGTTTATTGCTTTAAGAGAACTTAGGGAAAAGACATAAAGTCATATTACATTGTGGGCCCAGGCAAATTGCTCTGTGTGGTTAATGATGTTTTAGTAAAAAGATGTAGATGTTGGGCCTGGGGGAGGGGAGCAGGGGGGACAAGTGGAGGAGAGATGACAGGAGAGTGGATGAGATGCTTACAGAACCTCCAACCTCCCCTCCCCACCCACAAAGGATGGGACAGATTAAAAATCCAATACTGTAAAAATTGTGCCAGGAGCCCTTTGTGAGAGACAAAATGCTATTTAAGGCCTCTGATAATATTGCATACTCTTAGTCTATTTTATCCCAAACCAAACTACCTTGCAGGCTAATATAAGGAGTTTTTGAAGTCAGTTATGGCCCATCTTTCAGTATAACATTTAGAATGCAGGGCGGACTTGGGGGAGGCACAGCAGGAGGGATACACAGCTAGGTGGCACCACAGTGCATGAAGCACTGGGTCTAGAATTAGCATGGGGCATCTTCTTGAGTTCAAATCAGGCCTCAGACGCTCACTAGCTGTGTGACCCTGGGCAAGTCACTTAACCCTGCTTACCTCAGTTTCCTCATCTGTAAAATGAGCTGGAGAAGGAAATGGCAAACCACTCCAGTTTCTCTGCCAAGAAAATCTCAAATGGGGTCACAGAGAATCAGACACAACTGAAAACCAACTGAAAAGTAGAAGGGAGGGAAGAGTATTGAGTGTTAAGGGGACTGCTGGGAAGAGAGGCAGTATGAAACAGTAGGAAGAATGTTAGATCTGGATTCCAAAGAGCATGGTTCAAATTCCTCCTCTGCCACTTTGGGCACATTGCTTCCATTCTCTGGGTCCCAGCTTCCTTCTCTGACAAATGAGAGAGTTAGGCTGCATGGCCTCTAGGGTCCCTCCCAGCCCTAGATTTGTGAGCCTCTGAAAAGAAGACATAGCCATAGAAAGGAGGGTGGGAAGAAGCCAAAGACATAGCAAGTTAATTTCAAGTTTCCCTAGAGAAGGGTCCCTTTATATCACATCTCTCTCCCTTCCACACCACCCCGCCACACATGTTCAGACATTTTTCAATCATTTCTAACTCTGTGACCTCATTTGGGGTTTTCTTGGCAGAGGTACTGGAGTGG
Organism: Phalanger gymnotis; assembly: GCA_028646595.1. Taxonomy (NCBI): domain Eukaryota; kingdom Metazoa; phylum Chordata; class Mammalia; order Diprotodontia; family Phalangeridae; genus Phalanger; species Phalanger gymnotis. The sequence goes on along the minus strand of CM053622.1, from coordinate 795,510,648 downwards.
TTTACCGTTTCCTTCTCCAGCTCATTTTACAGATGAGGAAACTGAGGCAAACTGGGTGAAGTGACTTGACTAGGGTCACACAGATAGTAAATGTCTGAGGCCAGATTTGAACTCAGGAAGATGGGTCTCCCAACATCAGGCCTGGTACTCTATCCACTGCACTACCCAGCTGTCCCCTGACCCCCATCGCCCACACCCGTGATGTAGGATAGCATTTGTAATAACATAGTTCAGTTACACTATTGGTTAAACATGCTTTGTGCACTAACTAGGGAACCTAATCATCATTTATTACATTATTCCTATAGAAAAGTGTGTTTCACATTCCAAACAACTGATTTATGAATATACTTTTAGACTAGAATTCCTGAGGGGGTAATCTCTAGGTGTGGGTGTGAATGTGAGAAGCTGAGAGTGTGGGGTGGCAGAGAGATTGCTGCTCACAGCCTGTCTCTGATACTTACTCTCTGTGTGACCCTGGCCTCCGGTCACCTCCCTCCCCAAGACTCAGAGCAGAATGGATACCAATCTGCATTGATGGAGGGAATTTCCTCATACAGAAGTTCCATGTGCCAGTGAAATCACGAGTCCAGATCATATACATCTGTGCACGCACACACGCGCACACACACACACACATACACAGGGATGTATGGGGTGTTCCGCACGTCTGGCTCGCCAAGCCCTTTTAGGGTCATTCACCTTTGGTGACCACTTGTGGCCCAACTCTCATTTATGGCTTCAAGAAGCTGTAGTATGCAGCCACACCCTGGTAAAACCATCTTGGCAAGCGGGCTAACCCAGTTTGAGGGTAACCAACAGGCTTCAATCCCTTTGGTGAGTTAGGGGGGTGTCTACCCCAAGTCTGGGAAGGCTTCCCACCAGGGAATTGGGTAGATGAGAGGTTTGTTCCAATGGCCACAAACATGGCTGAAGCAGGGGCTGTGGAGCCCTTAGAGCTTGGCCAGACGTCAAAGACTCCAAAGCCATCCAGTGCATCCCGTGCCATCACCGGTCCTCTTGACTTGTGTCCTGCCACTGCACTTCAATAACTCTGGAAGAGACAGTGAGGATGATGACTTTATGCACTTCTCTGCCTCACTTAAATCCAATTCAGGGGCAGCTAGGTGGTCCAGTGGATAGAGCACCGGCCCTGGAGTCAGGAGGATCTGAGTCCAAATCCAGACACTTGACACTTACTAGCTGTGTGACCCTGGGCAAGTCACTTAACCCTGATTGCCTCATCAAAAAAAAAAATCCAATTTACCCATGAGTCGAGACATCACACGTGATGTCATTCATTGGTCCTCTCAAAAACAGAGGACAAATAACACACACGTACACACATATATAATCATGTATGTTTATACGTCCAGAGTATATAAATGATGGTAGCCATCTGTATATGCTGTTAAAGCAGAAAGAAAAAAAAATCTCTCTCCAAACTATCCATCCAGACTTTTCTTTGGATGAGAGTTACAGCAACATGCTGCTTGCAGAGCCTGCTACTGTTTGCAATATCAGGAATGTGTCCGTAAACCTTTAGTCCGACTTAGTCAAGCTAGGATGAATACTTTACTCTATGGTAAAGCTGCAAGATGGCTGAATGAATGAATGAACAAATGAATGAATGAGTGAATGAACGAATGAACAAGTGAATGAATGAATGAACAAGTGAATGAATGAATAAACAAGTGAAAGAATGAGCAAATGAATGAATGAATGAATGAACAAGTGAATGAATGAACAAGTGAATGAATGGATGAAAAAACATTTGTTTAGAGCTAATTACATGACAAATACTCTCCTAAACTCTGGGACACAAATGCAAAAAATTCTTAGTGCAACGGTATTCCAGGTAAGCCCAGGAATCTAGAACTCTTCACCTTAGAATCATTTCATTTCACGTCCTTCATAGGCCCTAGAAAAATGAATAACTAGGCACTCAATGTATGTTTGCCCCCACCCCAGGGGCTTGGCCATGAAAGGGGTAGGAGAGGGTCCCTCAAGCCACTACTGAGGGGAGACCCCAAGAAGCCTTTGCAACTGCATCTCTTCTCTATTTTTCCCTTATTCTTTCTTCTGGCTGACTGTCCCTTCCTCTATAATATAAACAGTTGTAGCCAACACTGCATTTTTGGACCCTTCCCTCCATGATCTTCTCCTCCTGGGCTCCATATTCCTCCACTGCTTCCCCTTTTCATTCCTCTCAAACTTCCAGGATGGTCTGGCTCATGGGGTTTCCATGTACCCTGAGAGTGTCCCCTTCCTGCTACTGCCAAAGGATTTATTCCAAAATTCAGTGCTTTGAATCATAGCTACAAAACAGGGTGTGGGGTAGTGGGGCCACAGAGGTTGGGTTGAGGGCACTAGCAGTGAGAGCCTCAGAAGCAAGGGGATATTGGGCTGGTCTTCAATAATTTGTTCTGTAAGAATTATCTTGTGATGGATTCTTTCAATTTCCTCAATTTTCCTCTTATGGTCATTATTTGCGTTTACGGGGGAGGGGGGGAGAACATTTTTCTAACTTATTCTCATTCACCTCTATACTACATGCTCTCTCTCACTCTCTCTCTCTCTCTCTCTCTCACTCTCTCTCTCTCTTTCGCTCTCTCTCTCTCTCTCTCTGTCTCTGTCTGTCTGTCTGTCTGTCTCTCCTTTTGGATTTATTCTAAGAATGTTACTCTTTTTTGGGGTGTGAGGAGTGAGTAGATGTAACCCAAGAGAGTTGAACTCTCAAGGGTTTGAGCTGATTTCATTTGCCAAATCCTTAATTTTATGCAAAGCACTTTGAAACATTTAAACCACCAAACCATCACAGCAGACACTACTTTCATGTCCTTATTACATTTCCACTAAAGCTCTATCTACCCTGTTACCCACCCTGGGGGTCCCTCGAAGGCTATGACAACAGAATGTGAGTGCTGTCTGGTATCAGCAAGTATTAAGAGCAGGTCTGGTGACAGGCTGTGTGCTTGTCACCCAGAGACCAGCTAGGCTGGGTCTGTGCATGCTTATCATCTCCAGGCTCACTGAAGGGTGGGGGACGGGTCTTCCTGCCTTCTCCTCTCTTGAAGGCCCTATTCTAAAGGGACAGAGGAGCTGGACTTAGGATCAAGGGCCCACCAGAGGGAATCCTGGAGTCTCAGTTTAAATCCTGACTCCGCCACCTGTGCCTCAGTTTACTCATCAATAAAATTTAGGGGGTTCACTAGATCATCACCTCCAAGGTCCCTTTCCAGCTCTAAATAGATGAACCTGTGGCCGGTTCTCATTGTTATCATTATCATTATTCTGAAATGGATATAAACAGGAGGATTGACGCTGGGTCCTTTACTCAGAGGAATGACACACACTTTTTAAAAATTTTATTTTAAAGGGAAAACATGTGGCACATTGAAATCGAGAAGGGAAAATTCAGCACTCTCCAGGAGAATCTTAAAGCAGAGGAAGAAAAATTAGCGCAATTTCTCCAAGAGCAGACGAAAGAGAGGCTTATTCAGGCAAAGATGGCGGCTAGCAGGATGGAACACAATAAAAACCTCCAACTCCAGTAAGTGACGGTGCTTAATAATGGCTCTCTGCATGGTTCATCCAGCCAGTGATGACTCTTGCCGCTCTGAGAAGGGAGAGTGGTGTAGTAGAAAGAGCCCTGGCCTCAGGGGCCCTGGGTTCTAGTCCTGACTCAGCTATGTGATGTCCAGCAGCCTCAGCTTCCCTATTTATCGAATGGGAATTATAGGATCTGCACGACTTAATTCAGTGCTATTTTTGTGAAGAGAGCACTTTGTGCTTGTAACTGAGCTTTGTCAACTCAAGCTGTTATTACTCAGTCCCCACCTGGGCCGTCCCTTCACTCTCTAGCTAACTCCCTTCTATGCGCCTCTGGGCCAAGCTCACTTCTCTTCTGAGGGTATGGGGAGGGAGGAAGGGCCCACACAAGCTGTCCCCACTGCTTCAAATGCAGGGCCAGAAAATCCCAAATTGGAAGGCCTGGGCCAGCGATCCTGCCTTCAAGTAAAATGACCAATTTGCCCATGTCAAGGCTCAGGTCACAGATCCTGATAAAGCAGAATCAGAACCAAGTGGAAATTCTGTTTGCTCAATATGTGGCAACTTTGAAGTTGAAATATTCTCTGTACTCCAGGTTTTGCTGTCCTAATGATTACCAGAGAGAAAGTAAGTTGGGTGTTTTTATGTTTTTTTTTACAAAAACATATTATGCAAACAATTTAAACCACAATTTTTTCCCAGTTTTTAAAAATCAGTCGAAAATAATAAGGTCATTTTTATAATGACTTAATGGACAAGTTGGTTATTTTCATTCATTCAATGAGCATTTATTAAGTGCCTACTACATGCCAGGCACTATGCTAAGCACTGGGGATACAAAGAGGCAAAAGACAGTCCCTGCCCTCAGGAAGTTTACACTTTAATGGAGGAGACAACATGCAAACAAACATATACAAAGCAAGTTAAATACAGAATAAATAGGAAATAATTAACAGAGAGAAGGCACTGGAATTAAGAAAGATTAGGGAAGGCTTCCTGCAGAAGGTAGGATTTTAGTTAGGACTTAAAAGAAGGAATTCAGGAAGTTATTTGTAACTTAGAACTTATTTTTCCTCATGGAAACAATGCTTTATTCAAGAGACGGCCCAATAATATAATGTAAAAACTAGGGTCAGGAGAGGCCTGGGTTCTTAGCTTTTCGACCATGGGAAGTTGCTTAATCTCTGATGATATTCTGTCTCCACGAGTGATTGTGGGGCATATACTTTATAAGCCTTCAAGAGCTACTGAAATGTAAGCCCCTGCGATTCTTTGACCCTAGTCATATAGGAAGGATGGGAAAGACGCATAGTATAATGGAAAGGGTTTGGGCTTGGAAGTTAGAAGGCCTGGGCTCAAAACCTGACCCTGTCACTTACAACCCGTGTGGCTTTGGGTGAGTCACTTAATCTCTCCTAAGCTTCAAAGCCTCATCTGTATAATGAGGGAGCTACGTTCAACAACCTCTAAGGTCCTTTCTGGAGCTAGAGGTAGGATCCCCAATACGGTCCAGATACTACTCTAGACCCTAAATGCAATGTATAACATGGATTCTGGGAGATATCAAGAGCTCCTCTCTTTCCCCTCCCGTCCTCACCTCCCTCTTCACCCTTGGAAATAGGATTGAGGGTTCTCTCTTTCCCCATCTACCAAACAGTAGAAAAGCTGGGCTCCTTCCCCTCATGCCACTTAGTAACTGTGATACCTGGGTCAAGGGCTCTGGCAGGAAGAGGTGGAGGGTAATGAGAGTAATAAAGGGCAAAGATTGAAACTCAGCAGGGTCAGTGGGTTGGGAATTCGGAAGCAGGACACTGAGGCTTCCTACCAGCATCAACCACAAAAGCAGTATTCTTTAAAAAAAAATTATGGCCCAGTTCCCTGTCATCTCCTTTTTTAAATTTTGTTTCTCACACATACATTGATGTGTGACAGGCATTCTGCTACACAAAGCTGCTGATACAAAGACCCCCCCAAAAAAATCAAAAGCGGTCCTGCCCTCAGAGAGTTTACATTCCACCACAGAGGAAACAATGTATACATTGACAAGTAAATACAAAGTAATTTTTCAAAGTGAGGAAAATGCTAGCACATGGTGAGGTCAGAAAAGAAGGACCCTCGGCATCATCAGCCTGTATGCGAACCTAGTGATTGGCACCATCCGTTGTTTCCGGCTGTGGTTTCTCCCTTTTGTGGTCCACTGTGGCACAGAATGCACTCTTATGACTTATCCACTCATCTCTTTTTCATGGTTTTCTAAGGATTTTTACTATAGGAAGCATCGGAAAACCAGTATAAATGCTCTCTCTGGATTTTGTTTTTTACTTAGACCCTAGAAAGAAACACCCGTGTCTGTCAGCCAAAGACTTGAGGCAAGAGGCTTGGACATTTTCCAGAAAGTCAGGGAGGAGAGATGGTATGGGAGTTAGGAATGTTGCCTAGGGTCCCGGAGAATAAAGGGCAGGAAAGAAAAAAAGTAGCTTCAGGCAGTTATATCTCCTCTCTCTTCTCATATTGGATATTTTTAGGCAAGGTGAGAAGCAGCAATCAGAGTTGGGACGATGGAGTCTAGGCATTTGGGGGGAGGGGAGAGCATTTGGGGGTGGCAGGAGTCCTTCCTGTGGCCTCTCAGCTAAATCAGCCTTTTCTACTCATGTCATTAAGTCTGCCAAAGTTGGAGGAATGTCCAAAGTCTGATTTCTTCTCCCCCACCTCCCCACCCCAAACCTCAGCTATTTTACTTGGGACAATGATTTTTTGGGAAGGAGCCTTGTATTTGTGGATCTGCTGAATGAGTTTTTATAATACTGGAAGGATGGAGATGTACTGTTTAGAAACAATCTGCCAGAATTTGTCTTGAAGCAGATTTTACTATTTAAATAACACGAGCAGAAAACATTCTGAAGATCCCCACTTGAAAGGCCAACTTTGTACCGACATCATGTATGTGTGTTCTAAGCTATAGCTCTCCTTTCTGTAGGATCAGTTTCTGTGGAAAATGAATCCCCGTAAGATGTAGAGCCTGTTAAACAAGCGAGTTTATCAATGCCTCCCTCATCTCAGAGATTTTTACTTTCCACATCCATGCCTGAAAGATAGCTTGGCAATAACAGATAGAGAGCTTGCCTGGAAGCTCAGCTGCCTTTTCTCTATGCCCGGGGAGCTCTCTCAGATGAAAACTTGTAAAGAAGGTGCCCACCTGGATTGGTGAAAGAAATTTCCACACTCTGGAGTTCCCTGTAATGATGAAATAAATCCCAGCTCTAGTCCCTAAAATTTGCAGAAGACAGAATCTGAGAAAGGAACTGGCCTTCAAATCAATCAATAAATATTTATTAATCACCTTCTATATGCCAGGCATTGTGTTAAGCACTAGGGATACAAAAAAGAGGCAAAAGATAGTTCCTGCCCTCAAAGAGCTTACAATCTAATGGGAGAGACAATAAGATTGATATATATATATAAATATACATATACATATACATATGTATATACATAAATGTATTTATATACAGTTATATGCAAGGCAGAAAAATAGAAAATATATGCAAGATAAATAGAAAATAATTAGCAGAGGGAAGGCACTGGAATTCAGAGGGGGTGGGGAAGATTCAATTCAACAAACATTTATTATGCACCACTGTGTACAAGACACAATGCTAGAAGCTGGTGATACAAAGAAAAAAAGGGAAAAGATGCTTGTCTATTTGGCCATCTCAAATCTTACAAGTGATATATGTTTCTCTTGTTCTTCTTCACCAGGAAAGCAATAGAAAGGGAAAAGAACTATGAACTCCACCGTCAAAAAGTGATCTCTGAGGCCAAGAAGAATCATAAGATAGCGATCCAGTTCCTAAGAACCACCTTGGCAAAGTATTCCTTGTGTTTTTTGCTTCTTTGGCCCTTTCTTTTCATGATCCTGTCCAGAAAACCCAGAGATGAGGTTCTATGAACCTCCATGTTGAAATGAACAAACTCTGTTACCACTGTTGGAAGTGGCTCAGGTCTTATCAAACAGAAGTAAGCGCCTGGGAGGCTCAGTGCATAGAACCCAGAATCAAGGAGACCCGAGTTCAAATCCAGCCTCAGGCACTTACTAGCTGTATGACCCTGGCCAAGTCACTTTGCTTATGTCTACCTCAGTTTCCTGAACTGTAAAACGGGGGTGATAACAGCACCTACTTCCCTGGGTAGTTGTGATCCACGTGATCCCATGACGTAGTCTTTGGGGAGTGCTTTGCAAACCTCAAGGCACTATAAAAATGTTAGCTATTAAATGTTCTTTTCTGGGACCTGGATCCACTTTCTTAGGATGGAATGATAAACTTTGCTCATCTCTACTGAAGCAGCAAATATTTTTTTCCCCATATAAGGGAACATACAATAACAAACATTCATTAAGTGCTGACTGTGTGCCACACATGCACCATGTTAATCGGTGTGAATACAAAGATGGGAAATGGCACCATCCTTACTCCCGGGGAGTTTATGGGGAGGTGAGGAGGTAACATGTGAATTCATAAAAGTAATACGAGGTCAGGTTTGATGGTGGCCAAAGAGGCACCCAGAGAAAACACTCTAGGAAAATGTGAGAAAGGGAAAAAAAAACCCACTTTCGAACTTCCCAAAATGCTTCACTCATTGACTGCCTTTTTTTTTAATTATGGCCCTGATGAGACCGATCATTATCTCTTCTCCCGTCCCTCACCTCCTACCATTGACCTTTCACATACTTACTGTCATAAGCTTAAAAATGCTTCTTTCCAATAGGGTTCGCAAAAAAGAAGCCAAGGAGGAGAAGAAATCACAAGAATATATGAAGAGAAGAATGGATGTTGTGATAGCCCTGAAGAACAACATTACCACAAATCGGGTACTCTGCTCTCAGCCAGCATGTGCATTTTCCCGTCTCCTAGTTGTCAAGTGCATGGTTTTCTCCTGGAAGAGAGTTCTCCACCAAAAATATGAGGGTTTCTCAAGACAGTGTCAGAGTCACCCCAAAAAAACCCAAAAGTTGTCAAAACAATTAGTTAGATGGCTTTAGGTGTAGGACAGGACCTGTGATTCCACTGGGAACTCTCAGATGAGGCAGCTCCTTCTACCAGCATAGATTGGTACCTTCTCTATGATTGTTAGTCTGAGAAGTGAAGGGATTTGCCCAAAGTCACACAATCAGGGCTTGTCACTGCTGGGACTTGAACGCAAGTCTTCCTTGCTTCTAGACACGCTTTCTGTCCACCAAATCATACAACTTAATTGTTTCACTGTGTCTAGAAGTTCCTTGTTCTAGACTTGCATCTAGAAATTCACCGGTCTGAATCTGTGTATAGAAATTCACTGTTCTGATTAAAAACAGACTGGGAATTTGCTCATCACAGTGCACACCCCAGCACGGCCCTGAGTTCAGCTTAAGTTTTTACCGTGGTGCCAGACACCGAGGTCACATCCTAAAATCCAGACCACCTCCATTCTTTACAGGTGTCATGTTATCCCCAGATAGCACCACTATAAGCAGGAAATTTGAACCGTCAGCTAAAAAAAAGCAGTCTTATAATGACATAGACCAAGCAAACAGTTGAACTTTTCAGCGTGTCGTGGCTGGATTTGAGTGGCAACAGGAAGCAATGAAGGTTTGTTGAGGAAATGCTAGAAGATCACCGAAGCTCACAGGACATTAGAGATTATTGAAAACCACAATCAGGTGACCCAGAGGTCAAGTTCAAAGAGCTCAGCTAAAGAAAGGAAGAGCAGACAGATAGAACATAGGTCCAGGGAAGCAAGAGACCGTGCCTTGAGCCATCTGCTGAAGCAGAGAAGAATACACAGCTGTACTAGGCAGACAGGTGTCAGGTTCACAACCTGGGATGGAAGGCACCAGGATTCTGGTCAAGGTTCCTGGGCAAACTTAAGACCATCAGAGCCCCGATGGAAAGGTTCTATGCAGAAGGGACTCAGGGATCGAGACCAATGGGTCTAGGTAACAGGAAGGTCAGCTCCAAGCAAGGAGGAACAGATATCGTACATGCTAACAATGTGTTTCTCTGTTTCCTAGGATACCCTCCAGAAACTTAGGGCCTGGGACCAAGCCAGGCTTCACTTGATTAAAAAGAAGGAAGAGGCTGAGAAGGAGGTCATAGCAGCCCTGGGAGGGGATGCTATCAAGCAGACTTTACACGAAAAGCGAAATATGGAATTAGACATCCGGAGACAGTAAGGATGTGGACCCAGAAGCTGAGCCTTCCCATCACAAAGTGAACATGAGTGATGTAATATAGTGGAGCCAGCCAAGCAAGATGTGGTCCCAAGGATGATGACCCAATGCTTTTAGTTCAGAATTTGGGCTTTTTAATTTTGGATTATGGCTTGCCATCACTGGATAGGGCTACCTTTCTATTCTGCTTAACTCAGTGGGGTGAAGACGCGTTCATCACCTCCCCTACCTGCTATATATTCAGGAACCGAGTAGAACACAATCCCTTTTCTGTCCCTCAGCTAGCGTTTTTGGGATTTGACATTTCCTTGTCCATAATAAGGAATCTCAGTTACTTTCAGTAGGCAAGATGATCTTAACTATATGGGCATTCCTTCCCCACCTTGGGGCAAATCACAACCTATCTCTGTCTCAGGACTTGGTCTTTGTGAGTTGTTTGGCCAAAGGCTGTTTACCACCTGGTGGCCAACTTTCTGGCTATGAACTCCTCTGAAGTTAGCTAGGTCCTTGAATGACAAAGGGGCCAGTACTCATGATTTTTCTTTCTTTTTATTGGGATGGGGGGAAGGCAATCCGGGTTAAGTGACTCACCTAGGGTCACACAGCTAGTAAGTATCTGAGATCAAATTTGAACTCAGGTCCTCCTGACTCTAGGGCCTGTGTTCTATCCACTGTGTTAGCTGCCCCACTCCTAATCTTTCCAAGTGGGTAGCATCTGTAAGAGTTGGGACTTGGCTGTCATAGCCTCCAAGATCACAGGCCTATTTCTATCCTGTGTTGAGACATCAGAAAAATCAAGTATTAATATAATTTGGGGTGTGTGATTTCAGAATCACACCCTAAGTTTATATAACCTCTTTCTCCTGAAGAGTCACTGTTTCACCTATGGAATCTCTTGGTATAAAAAGGGAAAATGGCTAAATCTTTTTTTGGGGGGGGGTTGGGGGTTATTTGTTTGTTTTTATGGAGCAGAATCCCACCACTCTAGGCCAAATTGCAATTCTTATGCAAAGTCTGATTTGGAAACCTGGCTCCTTGCTTCTGAGCCTCAGCCTCTTTTCATTAAACTATTTTTTATGCCAAGAGCCTTGTCTTACAGAAGACCAAGCATTAAGCTCCCCACTTTCCTTCACCGCTCACATGCCCAGTTTTATCAGTTCTGTCTTCTCATCTCTCCCAGGTGACTCATTCTCTCCACTCACACAACTACTACCTTGATTATTATAACAGCCTCCTCATGGGACTCCCTGCCTCAAATCCCTCCCCAGCCCCATCTATCCTCTGTACTATGGCCAAAGCCATTTTCCTTAAGCCCAGATCTGACCACGAGACTCCCTTACTCCAGTGAATTCCTATGATCTCTGAGATAAACTATAAACGCTTCTGCTGAACTTTGACAGTTGGATGTAGTCTTGCCCCAGCTTCTGTGTCTAACCTCACCGGATATTATTCCCTATTCTGTGTTCTACAATCCAGTCAACTTGGCCTTCTATCTGTTCCTCACAAACAGCACTGCCTCTCCCATCTCCTGCCGTTGCATCCACCATCCTAGCTGCCTGATATATGTGTCTCACAGAACACTTTTCCCTTAAGATGCAGCTCAGATACCATCTTCTGCATCAGATCTTTCTTGATCCCTCCTCATCTCAACATGGCTAGTGCCCTCTCAACTACCTTTCATTTATAAACACTTGTATTTATTAACTTTCTATTTTTGCTGTATATATTTTGACATGTACTTGTCTCTCCAGCTAGAATGTAAGCTTATTGTGAATCAGGATTATTTCATTCTTTGTACTTGTATCCTCAGTACCTCGCACAGTGCTGGGTATGTAGTTTTTGTCATTGTTGTGTTTGTCCTCCGTTTTCGAAGAGGACCGCGACATCAGGAAAATGATGACAAGACTTGAAGTTGACTTTGATTTGAGTGAGGGAGGGCTGAGGGGGCATGTAGGTGCTCAATAAATACTTGTTTCTTGAATGTGTACCACTGAGTTAGGTAACATTTTGCTTTGGTGTCAATGTTTTTAATACAGACTCTTCGAAGAAGAGCAAAAAATTCGAAAATGTGAAATTGTGAATCGACTTCTGAAGGAAGAGGCTGATGATGAAAAAAGGAAACAGAGACAATTGGACCTGGAAAATGGGAAAAGATGGCTAATTAAAGCCAAGAAGCTCCCAAGCCTGAAGGAGAGAACTTGGCACCATTTTATGGAAATCTGTGAAGGACAAAGCCAGCATCCTACCAGTGCCACGGTGAGCCAAGTGCCATTTGTGGTGAGAATGAAAATTCCACTAAAACTGGGGAAAGCCACTTCTCCTTAGACTTCAGGTCTCACTCTGTATCAAGAAATCAAATGTTGGAATTTATTAAATGTCCATGGTATTCCAAGCACTGTGCTAGATGCTGGGACACAAAATCAGAAAAGTTATTCAATAAACTCAGTGGCTCCCTATTGCCTCCAGGATCAAGTATAAAATGCTCTGTTTGGCATTCAATGCCTTTCATAACCAAGCCCCCTCTCACCTTTCCAGTCTTCCTACACCTTGCGCTCTTTCATCCAGTGACACTGGCCTCTTGGCTGTTTTCCCTGGCTGTCCCCCGTTCCTGGAATGTTCTCCCTCTTCTTCTCCTGGCTTCCTTTTCAGTCCCAACCAAAATCCCACCTTCTACAGGAAACTTTCCCTATACCCTCAACAGCAAATACAGGGAAAGCCAATGATATTTCAATCTCTAACCTTCCTCCCTTGTTCTTTATGTCTTTCTTGCTCTTCAGGAGCTGCCCAAGATTATTCTGCAAGGTCTTAGGAAGAATGAAGTAGAAGGTTTTACAGGGTTAAGAGGTGGTAAGGGAGAGGAAATCCTGCAGTTGACACAGGAAAAAGGGAAAGTCATGAAGCAGCTTAGAGGTACAGAGGATAGAGTGCTGGGCTTAGAGTCAGGAAGACCAAGTTCAAATCTAGCTTCAGACACTAGCTGTGTGGCCCTGGGTAAATCATTTAATCACCGTCTGCCTCAGTTTCTTCAACTGTGAAATGGAGATAATAGCACCTACTTCCCTGTAATCAAATGAGATAATATTAGTAAAGTGCTTAGCACAATGCCTAGCACATAGTAGGCTCTATATAAATATTTATTCCCTTCCCTTCTTCTCTATGTAACTTGTCTGGGTACATCATACATTTTAACTTTCTGATTGCTGTATTAAAATGTTATGTGTCACTGTAAAAATACTCAAAGAGTTATCTCTTTGTTTTTAATGATGAGTGAATGGAAGGAATGAATGCAGGTTGGTAATATTTGACGGCAAGAAATTAATAGAATTGTGTGCAAAAAAAACCCAGTTAAAAAAAAAGAATTGTGCGCATTTTCTAAAGTAAACATTTTATCATTCTAGTCTTAAATGAAGACACAATAGTTAAATAGCTCTGAGCCTCCATCCAACATGCTCTGCTGAGTGTTTTCCATCTCTGATTACAGGACAGTCACACATATGCTTCCATATCTGAACATGAGTGTCGCTTGAGCGTTGGCTCCACTGATGAGGAATTGCTTAATATTCAGGAAGGAGAAACTCTAACAGAGCCAGAAATTATGGGGCTCTGGAGTGAAAAGTATAAGCCCTACAAGGTAAGAGCTTTCACTTGTTTGTTTAAATTACATAGCTCTACAAATTAGCAGTCTGGCCTTTACTTGATTCTATGTCTTAGATTTCCAAATGAATAGTTATATAATTCAGATGTGACTCTTTCTTGGTGCTTATCAGCAAAACCTAAATCTAGGCCTGGAAAGGTCAACACTGAGAAAAATAAGAGAAGAGGTTTTTCTGTTTTTCAATACTACCTACTGTCTTTCAACATAAAGGGGATTTTATGGTGCATATAAGCTGTCTACTACAAAAGCAGCTGGAGGGTAGGGTGGATAGAGTGCTAGGCCTTGGATCAGGAAGACCTGAGTTCAAATCCAGCCTGAGCAGACCCTTACTAGCTGTGCTGGGCAGCCATCCACTGACAGCACCAAGTTAAAACCTGCCTATTCAAGGTAGCTCTAGCCAACTATAAGTTTGATTTATATTATTATACTGAGAAGACCATAATGTGTGCCAATGCTCTGAAGATGTGATGATACCTGTAGAATGGATGAAGGTTGAAACTGCATCCTGAGGAGTTATAGCCAACTATAGATGATCCCACCCATGTCTGGTATCAGGAAGCAGATGGTGCCATGACTGCCCTCCATGATGATCTTGGACATTTGGGTGAAGAGAAAGCACTTGATTTAATAAGAAACAGATTCTGCTGGCCCAACATGGCAGCAGATGGTAATTTGTATGGGACTTGTCTCTGATATATCCAGTGGAAAGGGCTACCAACCCATGCTGCATACTCAGAGATCATGAGGACCAGCAAGCCTCTGGAGCTTTTGTTCATTGACTCTCTGTCTCTGCAAAGAAAGGACTAACGTGAATCACATTCTAGTCGGGGCTGACCATCTTTTTTTTTTAGCATGTTTTTTTACTTACTTTATTCTTTTTTTCTTTTTTTTAATTTATTTTTAGTTTTCTACATTCATTTCCACAAGATTTTGAGTTACAAATTTTCTCCCCATCTCTACCCTCCCCCCTCCACACCAAAATGTCATGTATTCTGATTGCCCCTTTCCCTAGTCTGCCCTCCCTTCTCTCACCCCACTTCACCCTCCCCTCATCCCTTTCCCCATTACTTTCTTGTAAGGCAAGATAGATTTCTGTACCCCATTGGCTGTATATCTTATTTCTCAGTTGCATGTAAAAACAATTTTTTAACATTTGTTTTTAGAACTTTGAGTTCCAAATTCTCTCCCTTTTCCCCTCCCCACTCACCCTCCTTGAGAAGGTGAGCAATTCAATATAGGTTATACATGTATCATTATGCAAAATACTTCCATAATAGTCATGTTGTGAAAGACTAACTATATTTCCCTCTATCCTATCTTGACCCCCTTTGTTCAGTTTTCTCCTTTGACCCTGTCCCTTTTCAAAAGTGTTTGCTTTTGACTACCTCCTACCCCAATCTGCCCTCCCTTCTATCATCCCCACCCCTTATCCCCTTCCCCTCTACTTTCCTGTAGGGTAAAATAACCAACTGAGTGTGTATGTTATTCCCTCCTTAAGCCAAATCTGATGAGAGCAAGATTCACTCATTCTCTTTCACCTACCTCCTCTTCCCTTCCATTATAACAGCTTTTTCTTGACACTTTTATGTGAGATAATTTACCTCATTCTATCTCTCCCTTTCTCCTTCTCCCAAGATATTGCTCTCTCACTCCTTAATTTTATTTTTTAGATACTGTCCCTTCATATTCAACTCACTCTGTGCCCTCTGCCTATATATATGTATATTTCCTTCAACTACTCTAATACTGAGAAGGGTTTCATGAGTTACAAATATCATCTTTCCATGTAGGAATGTAAACAAAACAGTTCAACTTTAGTAAGTCCCTTATGATTTCTCTTTCCTGTTTACCTTTTCATGCTTCTCTTGATTCTTGTATTTAAAAGTCAAACTTTCTATTCAATTCTGGTTTTTTTCATCAAGAATGCTTGAAAGTCCTCTATTTCATTGAAAATCCATATTTTGCCCTGAAGTATTATACTCAGTTTTGCTGGGTAGGTGACTCTTGGTTTTAATCCTAGCTCCTTTGACCTCCAGAATATCATATTCCAAGCTCTTCAGTCCCTTAATGTAGAAGGTGCTGGATCTTGTGCTATCCTGATTATTTCCACAAAATTGTTTCTTTCTGGTTGCTTGCAATATTTTCGCCATGACCTGGGAGCTCTGGAATTTGGCTACAATATTCCTAAGAATTTTCTTTTGGGGATCTTTTTCAAGAGGCCATCGGTGGATTCTTTCAATTTTTATTTTACCCTCTGGTTCTAGAATATCAGGGCAGCTTTCCTTGATAATTTCTTGAAAGACAATATCTAGGCTCTTTTTTTTGATCATGGCTTTCAGGTAGTCCAGAAATTTTAAAATCATCTCTCCGGGATCTGTTCTCCAGGTCAGTCATTTTTCCAATGAGATATTTTACATTGTCTTCAATTTTTTCTTTCCTTTGGTTGTTTTATAATTTCTTGATTGCTCATAAAGTCACTACCTTTCACTTGCTCCATTCTAATTTTTAAGACAGTATTTTCTTCAGTGGTCTTTTGGACCTCCTTTTCCATTTAGCTAATTCTACCTTTTAAGGCATTCTTCTCCTCATTGGCTTTTTGGAGCTCTTTTGCCATTTGGGTTAGTCTATTTTTTAAGGTGTTATTTTCTTCAGTATTTTTTGGGGCTCCTTTAGCAAGTCATTGACTCATTTTTCATGATTTTCTTGCATCACTCTCATTTTTCATCCCAATTTTTCCTCTACTTCTCTTACTTGATTTTCCAAATCCTTTTTGAGCTCTTCAATCACCTGAAACCCATTCATATTTTTCTTGGAGGCTTTTGATGCAGAATCTTTGACTTTGTTGACTTCTTCTGGCTGTATGTTTTGATCTTCTTTGTCACCAAAGGACGATTTTATAATCTGAGTCCTTTTATGCTGACTGCTCATTTCCCCAGCCAATTACTTGACTTTTGAGCCCTTTGTCAGGGTATGACTGCTTCCAGAGTGGAGAGTGCTTTGTCTCAAGCTTCAGAGATTTTGCAATGCTGTTTTCAGAGCTACTTCTATTCTGCAGTGGTATGATACTCCTCTCCTGGCCCGTGCTCTGGTCTGTGAGTGCAAGCACTCCTTTCTGCCATGTAAACTACCAGGAGGGCTCCCTCTCCACAGTCACAGCAAGCTCTGCCACCTCCCCCCAAGGACCACCAACCAGGACTGAGACCTAGATCCAAGTAGGGCAAAGCTATAGAATGCTGCCTTAGCACCAGCAAAGAGATCCCTGCACTCCTGCTCTGATCAGCCCCCTAATTCCCCCCACCGTCTGTGGGCCTGAAGCTCCAGAAGCAGCACCCACAGCTGCAGCTGCAGCCACCTCTACCACCATGGGACTGGGGCTGGACCGCACACTTCTCTCACCCAGGTCCAATAGTTTTCCCACTGACCTACTCCATTGTCTTTGGCATTGATAGGTTGAGAAGTCTAGAAACTGCCACAGCTCAGTGATTTAGGGCCCTGAGGCCTGCTCTACCCAGTCTACTCTGGCCCAATCTCTTCCCTCGCAGCCCAAGCTGAGCTGCACTGTGCTCTCAACACAGCGAGATAGACCCTTCCCAGCGACCGTCCCGGCTTTCTTGGGCTCGAGACATTTCACTCTGTTATTTCACGGGTTCCGTAGCTCTAGAATTTGTTTAGTCATTTTTTACAGGTGTTTGGAGAGATTTGGGGGAGAGCTCAAGCAATTCCCTGTTTTCAAGCTGTCGTCTCGGCTCCACCCCCGGTAGCTGACCAACTTGTCCAGCATATGCAGTCCTCCGTAAGAACGAGGAAATAAGAAAGTCTTTATACTTTCTAAGGCGCTGTGAGAAAGGCATTTCTATATATTACTTCACTGCCAGGGTTCTCCGACTGAGCTGGAAGCTCTGAAAGCAAGCAACTCAAGGAGAGGTTGACTTGGAGGATGAGAGGCTGATAGTGCTGTTGTCCTCTGAGAAAGAGGGATATTGAAGACCTGTAATTATATCCCTGAATGTTGTTAGCCTAGAGAAATGATTGTTTAGGTTCAAGCCATTTTCCTAGTTGCTTAAAGGGGAAGAGGCACCCCAAGCTTACATCTGCAAACTTGACTCCTTGTCAAATGCTCGTTACACAAAGACTATCACAAACAGTGAATTGAAAGTAAATCCATTTATCCAAGCAAGTAACAAACAGGAATCAGAGATATTAGAAGACGTAGGATGAATTTACTCTGCTACTGGGAGTGAATTATCTCAGTTGGAACCAAGAGAGAGAATCATTAATCTCACCCAAAGGGAAATTCCCTAAAGCCTCTAGGGAGGCCGGCTGAAAATCAAGGACGTCTGCTTTTCTCTACATAGTGGCTTCTAAAGTCTTTTCTATTTCTATGGTCTCTCCCCTGAAGAAAGCTTAGAACCATATTTCTCGGATCAAGAAAGAAAAAGAACATCTCTCCTTTCCAAAGCTCTCGGAACAATTTTCCCCATTACCCAGGCATGCTTCACTGAGTCGTCATTCTTTCTACCCGTGAGGAGAGTTTTATGCAAATGCTCCAGGCTTAAAGCTGGCATTACAAGTATTTTTATACAGAGAAGTCTTGTTGTTAGTAACCACCTTGACTATAAAGCAAGCAGTGGAATCAGTGGTCAAAGGGGATTTTGACCAGATTTTCAGAGGTTCTTTGCCTTACCTGCAATTCTCTTCCTCCTCATCTCTGTCTCCTGGCATCCCTAGCTTCCATAAGGTCCCATCTACAATTCTAGCTTTTCCCAATCCCTGCTCCTTTTCCTCTAGGATCATTTCCCATTTATCCTGTATAGATTTTATTGCACGTAGTAGTTTGCCTGTTGTCTACCCCATTAGACCGTGAGCTGCTTGATAGCAGGGACTGTCTTTTGTCTTTCTTTGGATCCTCGGTGCTTAACATAGTGCCTGGCACATGGTAGGAAGGCACTTAATCAATGCTTCTTGAGTTTTGGGGGGCGCATTTCTCTCTTCTCTTCTCTCTCTACAATCTGTTTTTTGTAGATGACTCCCAAATCTACATACCTTATGCTCATTCTTCTCTACTGAGTTTCATTACATCGCCAGCTGCTTACAAGATATCTTTGCCTGGATATCTTGTAGGCATCACAGAATCAATCTGGTCAAAATGGCAATCATTATCTTCCCCCTGAAATCAAGTCCTCTTCCACACTTCTCTATGTTTGTCAAGATCAACACTATCCTTCCAGTCACCCACATATTTCCTAACTCTGAGCTAGCCTCAGTTTTCCCCTCTCATGTCCAGTCAATTGCCTAGTCTTCCTATAGACATAACCTTTCTTCCTTCTCTTCACCACCACTGGAGTTCAGTTACTCCTCACCTTTTACCTAGACTGGAAGCCTTCTAATTTATCTCCTTGCATCTAGCCTCTCCCCTTTCCAGTCCATCCTCTGAACAGCCACCAAACTGAGATTCCTGAACCACAGGTCCAACCGTGACACCCCCGGCTCACAATGGCTCTCCTTTGCCTCTAGGTTAAATGCAGACTTCTGTTTGGTATTTGAAGCCTTCATAATCAAACAATGTGACATTAATTATACAGGCAAAATCATGCAAAACATATTTCCATATTAGGATGGCTGCAAATGTTAGGAAGTTGTCTTTATGTCAAGTAAATCACAAATTGCCTTCTTTGCTGTTCTCTGTACACAGAATTTCATCTACCACCTCTGTTTCTTTGTCTGTCATCACTCAAATGTACCTATTGGAGTCCCCAAGTTCCCTTAAAGGTTCACTTCCAATGCCTTAACCTTCAGGAAGCCCCTCTTGACCAACCTCCCCCATAATTTACTTTACATATGGGGTGTCCTAAAAGTCTTGATGACATTTAAAGCTATTAAAACTATTGTATTTACTAATTGGTTATGTGTTATTCCTCCCCCCACCCCCACCCCAGCAGAATGTAAGTTTCTTGAGGTCAGAGACTGTTTTTTTTTTCTCCTGGATCTCTAATGCCTAGTGCAGTGCTTGGTACATAATAGGTACTTAATAAATGCTTATAGAATTTTAAAATTCCAAATTGTTTTCCATAGTGGTTGGGTTAATTTACAGCTCACCACTAGTAAACCATCTTATTGAATTTTTCAGTCTTTAACTATGTATACCAGTTTGATAGATGTGAGTTTATGGGTCTTATTTGCATTTCTCTGATTATTAGCAATTTCAATCTGTGGTTTTTGATAGTTTGTCTTTCTTCATTTCAGAACCATTTATTCACATCCTTTGATGACTTGTCTATTATGGAATGGCTTTTCATCATAGATTTGTGTCAATTTCCCATAAATTTTGGATGTCTGACTTTTCCCGGAGATGTTTTATGCAGAGATTCCTTTTCCCGTTCTGTTTTTATTCTTATTCTAACTATATTATTTTATAAAAGTTTATTTTTTGTAATTAAGTAATCTATTTCCTGGTTTATAATATTCTCTATGTCATGTTAGTTATAAATTCATCTCTCATCCACAGCTGCAAGAGCTCTGGCCTTCTCTCCTCCTCTAACTTTTTAATCATCTTTGGCTTCTTTATCTATTTGGAATTCATTGTGCTCTGTGGTGTAAGATGCTAGTCTAAACCCATTTTTCTCATGACTGTTAGAAAATATTCTCCCCAAAGTTCTTGTTAAGAGTTCTTTACCCAGCAATTTCTGTTCTTGTGTTTATCAAAGTCTAGACAACCATATGCTGCTTTTTCTTCTAAGTCTTGCTTATCTAATCTGAATGATGTAACAGCCAAAATGCTGATGTATTGGGAGAGGTAGGTGTAACATCCAGAAACAAGGAGGCGATAACCCTGCTGTACTCTGCTCTGGCTAGACCACATTGCAAGTATTGTGTTTATTCTAGGATTCAGTGATAAGCTGGAGACTGTTCAGAGGCCAACCAGGATGGCGACAAACCCATACTTCATGTCATATGTGGTGTTGTTGCTTGTCCTTCGTTTTTGAAGAGGACCTTGACATTAAGGAGGTGATGCCATGACATGCGAGTGAATTGGATTTAAGTAAGGAAGGGCTGTGCAAAGTCACCAGCCTCACTTTCTCTCCTGGAACCATCTGGGTCCAGTGGCAAAATATAGATCAAGACCAAATATAGATAATATTATATATATATTAATATATAGGCAAAATATAGATCAAGGAGATGGACCTGGATGCAGTGGGGGACCTTGGCCTTTTTAAGCTAAGGTCTTTCTCAGGTCTCAATTTGACTGAGGCAATGCCCATTCAGTGATTAAGGTTAGGTAAGAAATGAGGCAGAAAATGGCCTCTTTACTGAGTCCAAAAAAAAAAAAATCAGTCTGGGTATGGAAGACCCTCAAGGTTTCTGACCAAAGCAACAGCAATCGCTATTTACATTCATTCTGAGCCAATCAGGGCCCAAACAATGACCAAGTGGGGATTGGCCTGTGACCTATTGTTGGCCAATCAATGAGAGCCAGACTGATTTGGGTTTAAGCAGTGATCCAAAAAAAAAAAAAAGGTTTCAGTCATCAAAATTTACATTGCATTACATTACAAAATTTACATAATGGTATGATAACCTATGTGGTCAGAGGTAAGGGAGGGGAAGGGGAGGGGAGGGGAGGGGAGGGGAGGGGAGGGGAGGGGAGGGGAGGGAAGGGAAGGGAAGGGAAGGGAAGGGAAGGGAAGGGAAGGGAAGGAAGGAAGGAAGGAAGGAAGGAAGGAAGGAAGGAAGGAAGGAAGGAAGGAAGGAAGGAAGGAAGGAAGAGAAGGAAGAGAAAGAAAGAAAAAAGAAAGAAAAAGAAAAGCTGTGTTGTCCAACTGGCCAGTTCTACTTTAGTCCCCAGTGAGGCAGCTCATATTTGAATACAGTAAAGGACTTGTCAATATTTAGCCTAGAGATGAGGTTACTTAGAGTTGTAAAGGTGGGGCAAAATATGGTAGCTGTCTTCAAGTATTTCAAGGGCCATCATGTGGAAAACTCAGACTTGTTCTCATTGGGCCCTGAAGGTAGAAGGACCAAAAGGTAGACATTGTAAGGAAGCAAATTCACTTGACATTAAAACCTCCTAACAATTGCAGCCATCTTTATATGGAAATGTTTTGCATGATTTCACATGTAAAATCAATATCACATTGCTTGCCTTCTCAATGGATGGAGGAGGAGAGGGAAGGAGGGAGAAAATTTGGAACTCAAAAATTTTTTAAATGTCAAAAATTAAGAAATTTAATAAAAGCAATTGTAACCATTCTAAAGAAGAATGAACTGCCTTGGGAGCACACTGGATGCCCCTTCCCATCAAGGAAGGTTTTAGATGACAGGTTGATAGGTCTGTTGTGAGGGAATTGTGGTTCAAATATGGGTTTGACTAGATAATTCTGAAATTCTTTAACCCCCCAAGAAAGAGATATGGTGAACCCATGTGCTCTCTTCGCTGGCAACTGGCAAATCTTGGCTTTGTACTTTGTTAACATATCAAGTCATTGACCTTTTATTCTTTTACAATCTGTTTCCTGTTCCTGAAGAGACATCTTGGCATAGATTTATTATTAATACTTTAAAACTTTTGATTAAATTTCAAGGTGCCAAAAGATGAGGTGGAACACAAGCCTGTGGGTGGGACAAAGATGGAACAAGACATCTTGGCAAACACACTGGAGAAACTCAGGAGTGGGATGATCCACAAACAAGTGGTGTCTGGGCGTGAATTTAAGGGCTGCCCCTTCTATAGCAAGCCTGATCTCATTCACTTTAAGGTGGGTTTTCATAATGGACTGAGGAAATAAAAGCATTTTTAAAAATGAACTTGCTTTGGATCATCCAACATCATCTATCTTTTGGTCTGGGTCTTTAAAAAAAAAGATTTGTTATTGTTCTCCAATGGCTATGAGAGGAAGAAATGAATAAAGCAAGTTAGCTGCCATCTTTATGAGATCTTGCAATATGTCTGATTTTTTTTTAAGGAATAAACTCTTTCAGAGAGGTCAGAGATTGACCATAAAGGTCAATTAAAGAAAGAGTGCCCCAGGAAAAGTTTAAATCTCTCATAAGAGCCAAAATTGAACTTTCATAGTCTCTTAACAAGATAGAAGGGCACGGGGTGGCGGGGGGTGGGGTGGGGGGAAGAGGGAGCTCACTTGATTTGGCTTATCTGACAAGAGGCATAAAATTGCTCCCAGGACGCCTGAGAATTTACATTCTAAAAGGGAAGACAGTACATGCTATGCCCCCTAAAGGATAGGGACTGCCATTATTTTGCTCTGTTTTTGAATACTCTGTGCTTAGGAGAATAGTGGTTGGCACTTGTCGAAGGCACTTGATTAATGCTTGTTGATGGGTTGATTCTGATATCATTGGACAAATACATAGTTGCCTCCTGTGATGGGTTATTATTTGACCTGAGCACCTGATATTAGCCAATTGTTAGGAGAGTTTTTGCTTAGAAATTCTGGATCAAGGAGTCCACATACTAAGCTCACATGCAGTTTTTTTCATAACAAGTATCTTCATTTGGAGCTGACCTTAAATTAGTTTAGTTGTTTCTTCCTCCCTTCCTTTCTTCCTTCCTTCCTCTCTTCCTTCCTTCCTTCCTTCTTCCTCCCGTCCTTCCTCCCTCCCTCACTTCCTTCTTTCTTCCCTCCCTTCCTTCCTCTCTTCCTTCCTTCCTTTCTTCCTTCCTTCCTCTCTTCCTTCCTTCCTTCCTTCCTTCCACCCTTCCTTTCTTCCTCCCTTCCTTCATTCCTTCCTTCCTCCTTCCCTTCCTTCTTTCTTCCCTCGCTCCCTCCCTTCTTTCCTTCCTTTCTTCCTTCCTTCCTCTCTTCCTTCCTTCCTTCCTTCCACTCTTCCTTTCTTCCTTCCTTCCTCCCTTCCTCCCTTCTTTCCTTCCTTCCTTCCTCCCTCTCTTCCCTCCTTCCTCCCTCCCTTCTTTCCTTTTTTCCTCCCTCCCTTCCTTCCTTCCTCCCTTCCTTCCTTCCTCCCTTCCTTTCTTCCTTCCTTCCTTCCTTTCTTTTTTCTTCCTTCCTTTTCTTTTTTTTTTCCTCTTTCTTTGTTTTTCTTCCAAGGAAGGAAAAAATCCAACATTCCTTTGGAAATAGTTTAACTAATACACTAACTTTAGGTGCCACCATCTCCAGCCACCAAGTTACAAATGAACCCCTTCTCTTCAGACTCTCACCCCTCCATGTTTGACCTTTTCCACTCATTTATCACACAGCAGGGTTGCATATCACACAAGAATAAACCTTTATAACCCAAATGAGAATGAACACCGTGGGGACCATCTTGTTTCAGCTTTCTCTTCTTGGTGCCCGGTATAAAGCCTTGAGCATAGTCATTGCTTGATAAGTATTTGTTCAACTGAAATTGATGAGGGGGTGGGGAAGGAGGTGAAAGGAACAGAATTCAGAGCAAATACTAAAATAAAATTGAATTTTTTTAAAAAAGAAATTGATTTGGTGATCATTTGTGCCATAAATGCTGAGAGGCTTGTTATTCTAGTAGTTAAACAGACCTCTCAAGTGTATTAACAAGGCGAATCTCAAACAAACATGGTTAATGAAAGGAAGATGTCTCTTTGTATGTATCTGAGCTTCTGAAACATCGATTGCTTAATTTCTTCCCTGAGAAATCTATGAAACCGATGCCAGCTCTCTTTTGAAGAATATCTTACTCTTTGATATTTCTAGAACTTTGATGTTGGTAAAACATATAAAAAAAAGATGACATTAATCAACGCATCTTACACTATTAACTACTGCAAGCTGGTGGGAGTTGAGGATCATCTCAAGGACTTCATTGTTATCCAGTAAGTACACAGAGCTAAGAAGGATCAGTTCTGAAAACCTAAATTTGGGGACTTAGCCACATGTCTCAGAGACATGGGAATTCAGCGGTTTCCATTTACTAATTCAACTCAAATTCACTAAGTCACCTTAATATACATTAACTCCCACCATTAGGCATTTAATGAACTTTGAATCAAACCCAGAGGAAATCACAGTGTCCCAAATATATTTTCTTTTTTAAAAAACACTAAAGAATATAGAGTTTGTTACAAGAATTGGCTGGGGTTCTTGGTTGCTCTTGAGCTCCTCAAAGCAATTGGATCTCCCTTACTCCCATCTGCTATTCTCAGCAAAGGTGGTATCCCTGGAGGAGGATACTGGCAGAAAATTTGGGAAGAGATAGTGCCTTTAATCTCCATGGAGTGTTGTTGCCCAAGATTGCTGACATTAGTACCTACTACCTTACAGGCTCCTTGGACAGTCCCCCTCTACACTATCTTACTAGATTACTTTATACTTACACTGGTGAGCAACCCGGCCCGTCCAACATCACTTTTGCCTTGTTCTTAGAAATCATAGGAGATTTACATCTGGAAGGCCATTGAATCCAACCCCTTCAGGAAGCTGAAATTCAGAGAGGTTAAGTCATTTGCCCAGAAGCACATAGCTAGTAAGTATGTGAGGCAGGATTTGAATTCAGATCTACTGGATCTGCCCAGTGCCCTATCCATTGCACAACCTAGCTAGCAAGGACTTATCCCTAGTCTCTCACAATAACAACCATGAGTCTTTATATATTAACAAACACCCCACCCACTCCCAGGATTGTCGTGAGGTCAAATGGGTTAACATATGGAAAGTACTTTACAAACTTTAAAGCGCTATATAAATACTAACTATGCTCATGATGGTGATGGTAGCGATGATAATGGTGGTGATGGCAGTAGTGATGATGGTGGTGGTGGTGGTAGTGATGATGATGATGATGATGATGATGGTAGTGATGATGGTGATGGTGGTGGTAGCGATGATGGTGATGCTAGTGGTTGTGATTATGGTGGTGGTGGTGGTGATGGTCATGGTGGTGGTGGTGGTGATGATGGTGTTGTGGCAGTGGTAGTGATGATGTAACTTTCAGCTGGTACTGTTGGCTGGCTGATCTGCCACAATGTCTGAAATACTAACATCGGTTACTCCTCTGGCTTAAGACATGAGACTCCCCATTAAAAAATGTAATCTGGGAAGAAGCCATTATCACTTCCTAATACCTTATACCTTAGCATTCTTTCAGGCATAGTAGTACATTAGCTCCCCAGATACTGTGGGGACACAGCTCAAGTCAGTTTAGATATTAGAAGGAAGTGAACTCCCATAGTTCTTTCTTTAGGATCCCTATCATTTCCTTGTTTGTGTTTTTTAACTTTATGGCAATGTTCTATGTCCTCCCTCCCCCTGACATGACTGTGCTTTCCTTGGGGGCGCACTCACATGGTGGTTCACCTATCTGTGCATTCCTTTAACTAAATATATAACATACTGCTCAGAAAGTATTTTCCGGGGGGGAGTTGGTACTTCTAGGGAGATGCCTGGGCATCATAAAGATGTTGGGTGTCAGAGATGGCAAAGGGCGATGAGAAGAGAAAGACTCCCAACTGAGGGTAAGAAGGCTGGTGTCATACTTCTGCCTAAAGCCATCCCTGATTAAGGCAACAGATGACTGACAAATGTGAAATAAGACCATTGTCGGTGCCAAGATGTAAGCTTAGAATTATAGCTTAGATGGGTCCATCCCAAATAGTCAGAGGCCATTCAGCTGGCTAGTCAGAAGACCCCAGTTTGATGTCAGCAAGTTAACATTCTAGGCTGTCCACTCAATAAGTCATATCTTCCATTCTCCAGTTTCATTCTTCAAAGATTCCATCTCATAGCTTGGTGCCAGCCATCTGCCACTTTGCTAAGCCGAGATGCACTCCAAAATTTTGGCTGCTCCATCTACTAGGAAGCTGTGGTGCTGATCCCCCACCAGCCCCTACCACAGCCTGTTGGAATCTAAACAATTCCATATGGAGCCAGCTACTACCCATTGTCTAAAGCTCCCTCTCTGGCAGCTCCTGGCCTAGTGAATTTCCCTTTACATTCCAAGTCCTATTTTGAGCCTTGTCCTTTGTACTTGAGAATGCTGCTGTTATTCTCCAAGCATATAAATGAGGCTGGAAATGCTAGGACAAGGTCAGTGGGCTCTGTCCTTCCTCTCCGGTCCTTTGAGGAAAAGAGTGTGACTGAATCATTCCTCTGGGCCAGCAGGTCCTGATCTCAATATGCCTGTTTTGTACCACTCCCTGCCCCCCACTCCAATCAGGATACCAAATTCACCAATTGGAAAGAAATCTCTTGAGAACCCAGTCAAAGCTTGTTGGACCTGAGAGAGTATTGGGGCAGAACTATCTATGCCTAGGTGATGGAGAATCACCACCAGCCACCATCAGCAATACTTCAAGGCTATACAAATACCATCCATTTATTAGGAAGTCATGTTTGTCCTTCATTCTCAAAGAGGATCACGACATCAGGAAGGTGATGTCATGACTTGCAAGTGAATTGGATTTAATGAGGGAGGGCTGTGCAAAATCACCAACCTCACTTTCTCCTCTGGAGTCCTCTGGGTCCAGTGGCAAGATATAGATCAGGATGACTGGAGATGGCCCTGGGTGCAGTGGGAGAGGCTTTTTTAGGTTAAGATCTTCCCTAGGTCTCAGTTTGATTGAGGCAATGCCCATTCAGTGATTAAGGCTAGGGAAGAAATGGGGCAAAGAATGGCCTCTTTTACCTAGTCAAAAAAAAATCAATCTGGGAGGGAAAAACCCTCAAGGTTTCTGACCAAAACAGAAACAGTTGCTGTTTACATTCACTCTGAGTCCAAACAATGACCCTGTGAGCTTAGGCTGGGACCTTGTGATCTTGTCACCAACAAAGGTCACTATTTTGAATTTGTCAGTAATCGATTGCCTTAATAAGGGATAGCTTTAGGCATAAGTATGACACCAGCCTTATTACCTTCGGTTGGGAACCTTTCTCCTCTCATGGCCCTTTCCCATCTCTACTATCCAAGATCTTTATGATACCCAGGTGTCTCCCCTGTAGTACTAGCTCCACCATGGAAAACACTTGCAGAGCAATATTAGATATTTAGTCAAAGGGATACAGACATAGTTGAGCCATCATGTAAGTGTGCCCCCAAGGAGAACACAGTCATGTCAGAGGGAGGGGTGGCATAGAACATTGCCATAAAGTACAAAAACATGAAGAAGGAGGTGATAATTGTGGTTTGTCCTTCATTCTCAAAGATGATGCCATGACTTGCAAGTGAATTGGATTTAAGTGAGGGAAGTCTGGGCAAAGTCACCAGCCTTACTTTCTCCTCCAGAGCCATCTGGGTCCCATGGCCAGACATAGATTAGGACAACTGGAGAGGATCCTAAGGAAAGAACTATGGGAGTTCATCCCCTTCCAGCATCTAAACTGACTTGAGCTGTGTCCCCTCAGCATCTGGAATGAGGTGTCTCAACCAGAGAAGTAATCGATGTTAGCGTTTCGGACACTGTGGCAGATCAGCCAGCCAACAATACCAGCAGGTTATATTATCATCACCACCACCACCACCACTATAATCACAACCACTACCATTACCATCACCCTCATCACCATCACTACTACCACAGCTCCCAAAATACAGGGCTGGAAGCTCCCTAGAAGAAACTCTGCCCCTGCCCAGTCCTGCTTGGGAGGTGTCAGTCCTGATTCCAGGGTAAGAGGCAGGGTGGGCTGCCCTAGTTCAGGGGTATCAGGGTGAGGACCTCATCAGGCTTCCTTCATGCCCTTCCCTTAGCCCTAACTCCCTTGCAGAGAGTGCAACTCCGATGGGCTGACCACGTTGTCTGAATGAAAAACGTACACTTGCCAAAAAGACTTTTATGGAGAACTCACACAGGGCAATCATTCACAAGAAGTGATAGAAGGACACTCTCAAGGTTTCTCTTAAGAACTTTGGAATTGATTGTGTGGCATGGGAGACACTGGCACAGGACCACCCAGCATGGCATGCCCACATCAGCGAAGGTGCTGTGCTCTATGAGCAAAGCGGAATTGAAATAGCTCAAAAGAAATGCTAGATGGGCAAATTTAGAGAATCCACCCCAAATGTTCACATGGGCTGTTTATGCCCGACCTGTGGTAGAGCATTCATATTGCTCTACCACAGTTTGACACACTGAAACTTGATTCTAGCATAATGATGTCATTTTGGTCCTCTTTGAGAATGAAGAACAGCAACTAACCAACCCACTTCCCTTGGGCTTCTCCATGCCCTTTCCTCTGGGACCTTCCCTTCACCCTGCCACATGGACAAAAGGCCAGGCCTGATGTTAGGAAGACCTGAGTTCAAATGTGACCTTAGACACTTACTAGCTGTGTGACCCTGGGCAAGTCACTTCATCTTGTTTGCCTCAGTTTCCTCACTTGCAAAATGAACTGGAGGAGGAAATGGCAAACCACTCCAGTATCATTGCCAACAAAACTCCAAATGGAGTCACAAAGAGTCAGACACAACTGAAAATGACTGAACAACAACAAATTGTGTTCAGGACTGACTGGTTCATCTATTTCCCCCCCAAAGCCCCTTTTGGTCCCAGCAGTAAACTTTGGCGACTGGGATACTTCTGGCCCAAAGCTCTAAAAAGGACAAGCTGTTTCTTTATCAGTCTAATTAAGCTCTTTACTATTGTGTTTGCAGCTTTGATCCTCCAGGTCCGATGTCAGCTGGAATTTCATGCGAGGTCCTCATCACCTTTAAGCCGATGGTAAGTGTTTTCATCCAAGGACCACATGGAAGCAACAGGGCTGGGTCAAGCCTGCTGCAGTCACTCCTTGGGTTACCAGTGTTTCATGTCTCAATTTATGCTGAAAGAAACAGAATCATACTCACCGTCATTGTTAGTGACAGGTGAAGAGGAAGGGAAACCCAAGCAAGGAGATGAGCCTCAGGAGCTCTACCCATGCCTGGTTTAAGGAGAGGGAAGATATTTAAGTTAGCTCTGCATGGTCCTCTGGGTCAGTGTCCCATTATCAAACTGACCCATCTTCTTCCAGGGTTGCAGGTAGGGGAGACCATGAGAATGAACAGTCCAGTAAGGCTGTTGAGCAGCTTGCAAAGGCTCAGTTGTGATGGTCTGAGTTTGCTAATCCCATGTCCTTTAGTGGTGCAGCAAGGGATTCTGGGAGATGTCCTTCTGGGGAACGCAGTCCCGGGTACATGGTGTGGGTGGGTGTATTGGCTCCCTAGCAGGTGTTTTGCTGCTCCATAGGAATCCCAGGGCCATAGATCCAGAGTTGGAAGGGGCCTCAGAGGCTTTTGAATCCAACCCCTCCTTTTACAGATGAGGAAACTGAGGCCCAAAGGAAGGAAGGAGGAAAGAAGGGAGGGAAGGAAAAAGGAAGGAAGGAGGAAAGAAGGGAGGGAGGGAAGGAAGGAAGGAGGAAAGAAGGGAGGGAGGGAAGGAAGGAAGGAGGAAAGAAGGGAGGGAAGGAAGGAAGGAAGGAAGGAAGGAAGGGAAAGAGGAAGAGAAGAAGGAAAGAAAAGTGAAGGAAGAAAGGAGGAAGGGAAAGAGGGAAGGAGAAAGCTTCATAATGGTTATGTTCGTTTTGTTCTGTTTTGTTTTTTAAAGATAAATGAAGATCTTGAAGGCAACATCACATTTTTGGCTCAGACAGGTTCATTTTCTATCCCACTGAAATGTACAACAAAGAAATGTGTTGTAAGTAAAAGAATTTACACAATCTACCTTTTCCCCAAGATCTTCTTGGTGGAGAAATAACTGTTCATGGAGTTAAGACAAGCACATGTCTGGCCTAAGAGTGAAGAGTCTCCAAGGGCCATGTCCAAACACGCTGTCTGGCCACTGAGCCTCCTCATCTCCTAAACCCAGAGCATATTCCCTGGAGTGGCCCTTTTCCCCACAATCTAATTCTGCCTCTGATTCAGATCTGTTGGAGGCCTTCCCTTGGTGGGTATTTGTGGATAAGACATTAGCCTAAATTCCTAATGGAATTCCTAATTGGCCCCCAATCAAACTATAAGGCAGCGTGGCATAGTAGAAGGAAGTCAGGCCTCAGAGTCAGGTAGACCCAGATTAAAGTTCTGTTTCTGCTACTTCTCAGCTGTCTCATTTAACCTCGTGGTGCTCCCAGGCAGTTCTCTAAACAATGAAATTGAA
This sequence comes from Phalanger gymnotis, assembly GCA_028646595.1. Lineage (NCBI taxonomy): Eukaryota > Metazoa > Chordata > Mammalia > Diprotodontia > Phalangeridae > Phalanger > Phalanger gymnotis. Next base: position 795,480,180 of record CM053622.1, on the reverse strand, counting down.
GAGGGCGTGCCCACCTGCCTTCCTAAAGGGAGTTCTTCTCAGGGAGCTCACTATGCCCTGAAATCACAGGTTCGGCCCCAGATTTTTTTAAAAAATTGATCAAATAATTGAAAAACTGATAAAGTTAAGCACACATTCATAGACATTCAGGCTGTATGAGAAAGGAAAGACTCGAGTATACCTAGGAATTCACGAATGGCCCAAGACTTAATTTCCTGCTGGGATCTGGAGCAAATTCCCAGTAAAATCAATGAATCGTCTCCAGTTTAGCCTTTGAGTGCTACATGCATAACAGACCAGAGAAAAGACGCAACACTCATTTCTTTATTCTCCCAAGTCCAATAATTTTCCAGCCCATTGGCGTCGTTAACATGTTCTTCGTTTCACAGAATGCTTTATAATGTAGAAGAGTTCTTAAATGCAACAAAGAGACATTCCTCATGTACAGGAATTGGAGCATTTGTTACATCCATTGGGTTGAGGTGAATTTCTTGGCAAAAGTCACAGCAAATGGCTAAGGACCAACACTTTCTTTGAGGGTACCAAATTTGGTAGTTACAGGAATAAATGGATATTTAAAAATGACTATTATAACTTACCTGTGGTGGATTATGTCTTTGCTTATGTCCCCACATTTAGGAGTAAAAGGACAGGTCATTTGTATAATTTCCTCCTTCCTAAATGGACCAATCCATTTGGAAGATTTTCTAAGCCCATCAAGAGGAAAGTGGATTCTTCTTAAGGAAAAATGTTCTTTGTCTTTCAATCTCCATGAATGATTAGAAGAATTGATGCTCTGCTAGAGAAGTGTTTTCCATTGGCCTCTTGTCTAGAAATCCACCCTGCCTCCTTTCACCAAGTTCTCTTGGGCCATAGACCAAATTCTTTCTCCAAATCTGACCTGGATAGGGGCATTGGATGAGAAAGAGAATAGGACTTGTCCATAATGCTTCCTACAGATTCTTATGTGTCCTGCTTGTGGCTATAACTAAGGGGATGTGGAAGAGGCAAAGATACCCTTAGCTCTCAGGTGTCTGGCCCCTCTACTCCACTGTTAGTAACTACAACGGACTGGAGTGGAAACTGGAGCCCCAGGCAGGGCCATATACTATTTGCCCCTGAGTTCTGTCTTTTCTCTCAGAGGGGTCTTTTCTCTGAGATCCATATCCTTCCTGGTGCTCTTGGAAACCTCAACCTCAGAGATTGAGTTGGACCTTCCTGACCTGGTCCCACAATTGAGACTTCTTAGAAGTCTCCTAGAAGCTGCCTCTTAGAAGCCTCCAGCCCTCCCCTGCCCCCAGTGGGGAACATCATTGAATCATTGAATCTGGGTTTGAGCTAAGAGCATGGCAATGTGTCAAAAGGAAAGGTTCAAAACCAACAGAATAAAACTACCTAAATCAGAGATTCTTAGCCATTTTTGTGCTTTGGGCTCCTTTGACAGTCTGGTGAAGCCTATAGACCCTTTCTCAGAATAATGTTTTTAAATACGTAGTTTAAAAAATAGGATTACAAAGGAAATAAATTATACTGAAATTAAAAGGTTTTTTTTTGTCCACATTCAAGTTCACAGACCCCTTGAAATCTACTTATGGGCCCCTTTGGGATCTGTGGACCTCAGGTTAAGAATCCCTAATCTAAATGAATCTATATAGTCAACAAACATTTATTAAGCCCTTACTGTGTGTTAGACACTGTGCTAAGGCATGAGAAAGTGAAGAAAGGAAAAAACTCAGTCCTCAGTCTCAGATTATAATAGGGGAAACAATATGCAAATAATTATGTATATATATATGTGTGTAATATACATATTATATGTATGTATGTGTATGTATGTATTAGAAGATCATTTCAGAAGGAAAAGACTAAAAGAGCGGTTGTTGGAGGGCAGGGGAGATTGAGAAAGGTCTCCTACAGAAGGTAAGGTTGAGCTATTAAAAGGTTCATGAAAGATCTAAATGCTCAGGACAGAAAGGAATAGCTTCAGTTGGGACTGAGGGGATGAAAGGGAGAGGCATGGGCTGGAATACAGCTATGAGAAATCCAAACCAAGTAGCTTGAAGAATTAAACACTGTCTGCAAGGAAGCTGGAGAGAAACTGTTTAAAAAAAAAAGGAATATTGTGGAGTAGAAGGACCACCATCCCAGAGACATTCCAGATCAACTTTCATGAGAAGGCAGCTTAATGGGTCTTACAGGCAGTGAGTGGGTGCTGGGCTGGAAGGAAGACTTGATTGACCTTCCACTGCAATTCCTGTAAATGGAATCTCTCCAACGAGGAGGAAGAAGTCAGTCAAATAAGGTTCTACCAATATCATTTTCAAATAGTGTTGAATTAAGGCTGATATCCAACTTGCTACCTGTGGCAAATCTGTTGTCCAAGAATTTGGCTTTAAATGCCAAAGATAGTAATTGTAATCCTTGAACATTTTCTTGGACATGTTAATAAGCATATAAGTTTTTCTGCCTGAAATGGTAGGTGTTCATTTAATCGATGTTACTGATTATCTGGGGCCGGGGTAATTATGGTTTATTTCCTTGCAGCTGTCCCTGGATAAAGAGCTCATTGACTTTGGCACATATGTGGTAGGAGAGATTGTTTCACGGACCGTCACCCTGGAAAACCATGGAGCCCTGGGTACAAAATTTCACGTGCACACAGACACTGAGAAATCAGATTTTGAAGCCAAATCCCTCATAACAGATGTGAGTATATCTGACTAGTCTACCCTTGATGGGCTTAGAAAATCTTCCAAATGGGTTAGTCCGTTTGGGAAGGAGGAAATTGTACAAATAACCTGTCCTTTTAATCTTAAACTTGAAGACATAGGTGAAGGCACAATTCACCACGGGCTAGCTGTAATAGTCATTTTAAAACCTATTCATTCCTGTAATCACCAAATTTGGTACCCTCAGAGAAAGCATTGGTCCTCAATTATCTGCTGTGACTTTGGCTAAGAGATTTACCTGAACTCCATGGATGTAACCAATGTTCCAGTTCCTGTTCATGAAATACCTAGAAAATATCAATGTGGACCTTAACCAAAGTCTGGATGGTTTTTCCTCTCCTGCACCCTTTTCATCAGTCTAAAGTTTCCATTCTTCCTGGATCAAGGAGATGTCCCAGCCTTTTGAAAAAGCCTCACAAAAATTCTTTCTCCTTTCTTTTCTTTATAGAATTCACCATTTCATTTCTTGATGATTTTTCACTCTGAAGTACTGCCTTAAGCCACTACAAATTCATGTTAAATAATTTCAACTGGGCCCTCACAGCAGCAAGGCAATTCTTTTATATATCCCTAGTCAATTTACTATCCCACCTCACCACAACTGTTCCAAGTTTTTTCATCTCTTCTCAGACCTCTCAAATAACCATTCCCCATTGCCCAGCCCTCTCATCTATAATCTTGGCCTCATATTTCATTGAAAAAATTGAGTCCATTTGCTGAGAGCTCTCTCTTGTCTCCTATTTCTCATCTCATGTCTCTTAGATGCCTCTACCACTGTCTCCTTCTTCATCCCTGTCTCACACAAAGAGGTGGCTCTTCTCCTTGCCAACGTAAACTCCTTTACATGCACAAGTGATCCCATTCTATCTATCCCATCTTCTCCAGTTCACCACCTCTCTCACTTATCTTCCATCTCTCCCTGTTTATTGACTGCTTCCCCTTTTCCCTACAGACATGCTCGTGTCTCTCTCATCCTGAAAAAAAAACCCTTACTTTATCCTTCTATCCTCATTAACTGTTGCCCTTCATCTCTTCTGCCTTTTGTAGCTAAACTCCTTGAAAAGGCTATCTATAATAGGTGTCCTCTCACTTTCCTGACTCCCTAGAGTTTGGCTTCCAAACTCAAATTGATCTCCCCAAGTTTACCTATGACCTCTTAATCTCCATATTGAATGACCTTTTCTCACACCTCATCCTTCTTGAATTCTCTGAAGCCTTTGACACTGTAGATCACCATCTCCTCCTTGATAGTCTCTTCTCTCCTGCTTCCCCTCCTACCTAACTACCTCTCCTCCTGCCACCCCTTCTTTGCTAACTCTTCACCCAGACTCTGACTCCTAACTGTAGGTGTACAAACAAGGCTCTGGCTTGGGCCGTTTTCTCTTCTTCCTCTATACTCTCATGAGCTCCCATGGACTCAATTATCACCTCTCCACTGATGATTGTCAAATCTACTTGTCCAGCTTTAACCTCTCTGCTGACCTCCAGACTCCCAATTCCATCTGCCATCTTGAATTGGATGTCACATAGGCATCTTAAACTCAACATGTCCAAAAGCGAACTCATTGTCTTTCTCTTCAAGCCCTCTCCTCTCCCTAAATTCCTTATTATTGTCAATGGCACCACCCTCCTCTCACTCATCCAGGCTCATAACCCAGATGGCATCCTCAACTCTTCACCCTCAATCCACCTCCATATCGTCTGTTGCCGAGTCTAGTTCCTTTTACGTTCATAACGTTTCTCATATGTGCCCCATTTTCTACTTTGACATTGCCCCCACCCTGGTGCAGGTGATCATCACCTTACACCTGAACTACTGCAATAATCTGTGGGTTGGGGATGGGTTGGGGTCTGCCTGCCTTAAGTCTCTCCCCATTCCAGTCTATCTTCCATTCAGCCACCAAAGTGATTTTCCTAAAGAGCAGGCCTACCCTATCCCCTACTTAATAAAGTCCAGTGGCTCCCTATCCCCTCCAGAATCAAATATAAAAACCTTCTGTTTGGTGTTCAAAACCCCTCTAACTTTCCATCTCCTTATACCTTATACCCCTCCCCTTTGACCCACACACATTCTTCAATCTGGGGACATTGGATCCTCGTACAAGACTTTCCATCTCCCCAGTGTAAGTTTTTTCCCTGGTTAGCCCCCAAGCCTGGAATTCTCTCCCTTCCCATCTCTGCCTCTGGGATTGCCTGGCTTCCTTTGAGTCTCGGCTAAAATTCCCCTTTCCACAGAAAACCTTTCCTGATTCTTCCCAACTCTGGTGCCTTCCCTCAGTTGGTTATCTGCAATTTTTCTTTGATCTTAAGTTGTTTGTGTATTATCTTCCTTATTAAATTATAAGGTCCTCGAGGGCAAGACTGTCTTTTGCCTTTTTTTAATTCCCAGAGTTTATCACAATACTGGGTACATAGTTGGCACTTAATGGTTGTCATCCTTCATTATCGAAGAGGACCAAAATGACATCTCTATGTTGGGGTCAAGGTACGGTGTGTCTGACTGTGGCTGATCAGACCAATACAAGCTTGCAAAGCTCTATCACAGGTCAGGAAGAAATAGTTCATGTGAACATTTAAGTGCTTTTTGACTGGCTGACTGGAGTTCAGGTATCAATTGTTTCTCATAAATCTCATTCTCCAGGATGGTTTGAAATCCATTTAATTCAGACTTACTTGGCTATCCCATTTAGAGTGTTCACAGTCAGAGTTGGGGAGAGGGGCTATTATCAATCTGTCTTTTGGGTTATCTTCCTTTTATTGGAAAATCACATACTTGGGGGCTGAGACCCTGCCTTTTTACTCTTCTACTGGCTGGCAGAAACAATGTGAGAAGCAAAAGAAGGAATTCTTTTTCCACAGGATTAGTGATAACAGGATGTAAATCAGAGCTGATTTGTTCTAATCAGAGGTGTGACCTAGCAGAACCACACTTCTGATCAGATAAAAGGTCAGAAACTTGTATGCATGCTTAATGAGCTGTTTGAGGGGGAACATGAAGTGAGCAGTTCAGGAGATTGCATCTAGCCAATGGAGAGCAAGGGGGGAAATTTGAATTGGGAACAGCATAAAAAGCATTGCATTTGTCTGGGCAAGTGTACTCTCTATTTGGGAGATACCCATTAAAATAAATGTAAAATAAAATGAGAACTTTTCTGGCTTCGCAATGAGTATTTTTCTTTCTAGAGTGAGCACGTTTCTCACAAGAGTTAGAACTGAATGGGCATCGGCACCCATCTTCTAACCTTCGTGGCCTTATTGGAAATATCATGCCTGAGCTTTTAATTTGGGTCCTACTTCTCCCTTCATCTTTGACAATGTGGTCGTTCTAAAGTCAGGGGATGTTAGAGCAATGCTATCAAATGCAAAAAGAAACTGGGGTCTTTAGATCATATATAAGTATCTCTGCAGCTGCAAATTGACTTAGAAAACCACATATTAACATTATCTATGCTCTAGTGTATTTTTACTTATTTTGTTAAATATTTCCCAACTACATTTTAAACTGGTTTAGGTCCCACCAGAGGAGTCAGCTCTCAGCATGCATTTGACACCTCTGAGTCAGAGAGCATCCCCGCAGCAGCCCTCTCTTCCATCTTCTTTCTTCTCCATTCAAATTTAATGGGCTGTAACAAACTTCACAGGATTCGAGCTATTGTGTTTGCCTCAAAGAGAATAGAACATCAGGCTTAAATCCATTTTTTATGTGTGTTGCATTGAACACTCACTGGTGTGAGTTGTGGATTTTGTGTAGCAAACAAGAAAAACCTGCCACGAAGAGAAGTTTAAAGTTTGGGATAGAAAAGTGATATGTGCTAGCTCAGTGGTGTCAAGCTCAAATACAAATGTGGGACCACTAAGCCATCCATTTGTTGCTGTTGTTATTGTTCGGTCAATAATATAGCATAGTATTTATGGGCCACTGTTTGTTTAGCCATTCCTTAGTCAATGAGCATTTGCTGTTCCCAGGAAAAGGGCTACTATAAGTATTTTGAGGTATGTGGGACCTTCTTTTCAACAACAGAAATTTGTTAAGCACCTACTGTATACAGAGAACTATGTCAGGTGCTGGAAGAGATAGAAAGTTTCTTCCATCAAAGAGTCTTCTAGGAAAATAAGATAACCCTGATAACTATTATCTGTAATATTTTCTTTATTTTTATTTTTTGGTTCAGTCTTATGATTTTGTCTTTGTAAGGTGGATATTCCTAATATCAGTTCCTAGTAGCAAGTCATCAATATTACACAATGGGTTCTTTCAAGAAATTTCTCTTTGGGTGTCCTTTCTGAGTAGACTGACCCCCACTCTATGGTGAGCCAGAAGAATAAGGAAAGCACAGTGTGTGCAATAAAGAAAGCTTGCTTGTTCATAGATAATAAATCTTAGTGTGCACTTCAGATTTGAAGGAAATTGAATAGACCCATGATTTTTGGTTAGGTCTTCTTGAGAATGTGAGATTTGGAAAGGATCTAAGTGCTTTCTTATCCTGAGGACATGAAATGGGGACCTATTAGGCCTAATGTTAGTAAAGGCTGTAAATTCAATATAGGATTGTTGGGTGAAAATAGTACAACCTGGATGGTGGAGTAGAGGCAGAGACTCAGCTGAACTCTCCTAGTATTTCTATCCATACAACTGTTATTTTAAGCACCTCAAATAGAATTCTGGAGTGGCAGAGCCAACAAAAGGTTGGAGTGAGATGTTTTTTCCAGCCTAAGATACTAGGATGGGGACCAGCCTGGAATGCATGAGGGTAAGGGGTGGGGTGGAGGGGAGCACCAGTGGCCCTTGGAAGCAGCACCTTTGGGGACTCCAGCTCAGAGATGGTAAGAAAGTCAGACAGTTGGTCAGAAAGAGATAACAGGGGACTCTTTGCTGGCACTGAGTACAGGACCCTGTTGCATTGCCCAAACACGATTCCAGGTCACAGTCCCAGGGCTGAGAGGAGTGCTAGTGCTTGCAGCCACAGGGAAGTAGGAGCTCCAGTCACAGTTCTAGTGTGGAAAGCATTATCACTTGTAGCTGCAGGAGAACAAAGTTCCTTCCTGGATAAAGATCAGAACACAGGCCAAGAGAATAGTAACCATACCTCTTCTTGGATCACACAACCTTGAAAGCGCCAAAAACTTACAAATCCCCAGAACTAGTTCTGAGAACAGCAGCATAAAAACCTGAAGCTTGAGACAGTGCCCTTCCTCCACCCCCGCAATAGAACCCAACTTTAACATAAAGTTAAAAGTCAAGAAACAGGCTGGAAAAATGAGTAAACAACGATGAAAAAACAACCTGACCATAAAAAGCTCCTATGGTGACAGGAAAGATTAAGACACAAACTCAGAAGAAGACAATGATGTCACAACAGGCAAAAGCAAAGCCCCAAAGAAAAAAGTACAAATTGGAGACAAGCCCCAACAAGAATTCCTGAACGATATTAAGCAAAGTACAAAAATAAAAATATTTATAGCAGCACTTTTTGTGGTAGCAAAAAATTGGTAATTGAAGAGATGCCCATCAAGTGGGAAATTGCTGAACGAGCTGTGATATATAATCGTGATGGAATACTAATGTGCTATAAGAAATGACAAGAGGATGGTTTCTGAAGACTTACATGAACTGACGTAAAGTGAGGTGAGCAGAACCAAGAGAACATTGTACACAGTAACAGGAATTTTTGTACAATGATCAACTGCAAGTGACTTGGTCATTCTGATCAATGAAATGTTTCAAGATAATTCTGAAGGACTTTTGATGACAAATGCTATCCACCTCCAAAGAGAAAACTGATAGAGTCTAATTGCAGATTGAAGTATAATTTTTTCACTTTCTTTATTTTCTTGGCTTATTATTTTTCTTTTGCAACATGACTAATATGAAAATATGTTCTGCACAATTTCAGATGTATAATTGATATCACATTTCTTTGCCTTCTCAACAGGTAGGGGAAGGGCAAGTCAGAGGGAAAGAATTCAGAACTCAATTTTTTACATGATAAAAAATAAATTATTTTCTTTAAAAAGAAACTAGTACCTTGAAGAGTTTGGAGAACCCCTTGGGATTTCTGGGATCAAACATTAATCTGCATGAAGGGAATGATCAACAGATTTGGCTGTTGCCCTTTGTTCTCAGAAAGGACCAAAGAGACCAAAATGAGTGGGAGGTCAAGGTGCGGTGGGTCAGATCGTGGCTGGTCAGACCAATATGAGGTCAGAAGGCTCTACCACAGGTATAGCACAAATTGTCCCATATGAAGGGAATGGTCAACAAATAGTGGATGATGAAAGGGTCTGCTTGGTGGACATCTTGATGCTGCTTTCTATATGATGTCAAGTAAATAGTAAATATTTCATTAGTTAGTTAGTCAACAAGCATTTCTTAGGCACTTACTTTGTAGCAGGCACAGTGCTAAACACTGGGGATATAAAGACAGGCAAAATCAGCCACTATGCTCAAGGAGTTGCCATTCTAATGAGAGAGACAACATGTAAATAACTAGGTCCACACAGGCTAAGCAGCACTTTGGCCCAACAAAGCCTGTTCTCTGGCTTGCCGTCTGAATATGGGCTCCTAAAAAAATGACAGTGTTCTAGCAATCACCAAGTATTTATTAAGTGCCTACTGTGTGTCATGTGATGTGCTTGATACTGTTAACAAACACAAAGAATGGAAAGAATCACTCTTCACAAGGTGTTTATATTTAGTTGAGCACATATAAATTATATATTTGAAAATCAAGTCAAGTTGTTTCTGTTTTTTATTGATCTGCCTTTTAGAGCACTTTATATTCATTGGATGATAAAGTTACAGAGGAGAAAAACACCCTCAACCTTTCGGATACCCAGAGTGAGATCTGTTGTCCTCCCACCCTAGATATAATTCCACTCATGAGCCCTAAAGTCTCAGACAGTTCCGCTGGAGGTAAGACCACTGGTTTGGATGGAGTATGCATTGCTACTAAGTCCTCTGCTCAGGAGATGCCAGACCAGAGTCTTAACTCAAGGTCCATGAAATTGTTTTTAAAAATTTTTGATAATTGTATTTCAATAGAAGATGTCCCAAAAGTCTTAGTGGAATTCTAAGCTTTAATAGTTTAAGTAGTAATATTTAAAATAATAATATATAAATAATAAAAAAGAGATTATTATTCATACTATTAAAGCTTGAAATTCCATTAAGACTTTTGGGACTCTCTGTATAATCAGTTTCCCTTGTAACCCTCTGTATTTCATTTTATGCATTTAAAAACATTCTAAGAAGAAGCCTCCCAAGATTGCCAAAGGGGTCCATGACACAAAGAAGGTTAAGAAGCCATTCCCTGTCAGTGCTAAGGTCTACAGAGCCACCAAGTTTTCTATCAGGTGGTCCCATCCTGGAACATTCCCTTTGTTTCTCATCTGACCCTGGCTTAGCCTCTCACGGAACCCAGATGAAGTGAAGTTGGGTTAAATTGAAGGCAGAGAGGGATCCAACCCAGCTGTTGCTATTGTTAAATATTTCAAGGAGCCCTGTGTAATATTATTTTTTAAGTTATATTTTTTGAATCTGCAAAATTCCATCTTTTCTCCTTTCCACCCACCACACCCCAACTGAAAATGAGAGAAAAACAAAGGTCCTGATGCACATATGTACAGTCCAGTTAAACACATTTCTATATTGGACATTCCATGTCCAAAAAAGTATGTGCCTCATTCTGCATTCTGAGTCATTCATCTCCCTATTAGGATATAGATTTCATGGTTCATCCTGAGCCTCCTGGAATCATGGCTGGTCATGATATAACCACAGTTCCTGAGTCTTTCAAAGTTGTTTATCTTTGCCATATTGCTTTCATTGTATAAAATGTCCTGCTGGCTCTGTTCCTTCACTCTGTATCCATTCATGTGAGTTTTTGCATTGAAACCACCTCCTTCATAATTTCTTTGAACGCAATAACAAGTCCATCAAATTTATATACCGTAACTTGTTCAGCCATTCCTTAAACAATGGCCACCCCTTCTAATTCTCATTCTTTGCTACCTCAGAAAAAGCTGTAAATATTTTTATGCTTCCTTAGAGTTCTTTTATAGTTTCTTGAAATATGATGTCTAGTCTCTTAATTTTGATTATTGTGTTTAGGTAGTCCAATGATTCTTAAATTTTTTCTCCTCCATTCTTTTTTTTAATTCCAGGTCAATTGTTTTTGCTATGAGATGCCTTACATTTTCTTCTATTTTTTCCAGTATTTTGATTTTTTAAAAATTCCCTATCGTCTCCTGGAGTCATTAGCTTCTGTTTGGTCCATCTTAATTTTCAAGGAGTTTATTGCTTGGGCAAGGTTTTGTACCTCATGCTAAGCTGTTGATTTCCTTTCTAATTCTTTCTTCCACAGCTCTCACTTCTTTTTAAAAATTTATTCAGCATTTTATTTTCCCCAGTTATGTGTAAAACTATTTTTAACATTCATTTTTAAAACTTTGCATTCCAAATTCTCTCCTTTCCTCCCTCCCCACCTCACCCCTCATTGAGAAAGCAAGCAATTCAATATAGGTAGTCATGCAAAACATATCCATAATAGTTGTGCTGTGAAAGAAAACAGACAAGAAAAAATCTCAAGAAAAACAAAGTTTTTTTTAAAGTGTGTTTTAATCTGTATTCAGACATGATCAATTCTTTCTCTGGGGATGGATAGCATTTTTCATCATAAGTCCTTCAGAGTTGTCTTGAATTGTTGTGTTGCTGAGAATAGCTAAGGCATTCACAGCTGATCATCTTACAATATTGCATAGCTCTCATTTCTTCATTCTTTTTCCTCAAGTGCTCTCATTTCATTGATAAAAACATTTTTAACTCTTGTTTCATCTCTTCCAGAAATTCTAGTTGAATTCATGCCCAAGTTGTATTTTTTTTGAGGCCTTGTTTATAGATGTTTGAGAGTCATCATCTTCTAGCCTTACAGCTTGAGCATCCCTCTCAGCATAACTTTTTATGATGGATTCTTTTTTTTTCTCATTCTTCCAGCTTACATCGTAACTTTAAGCTTGATCTTAGGATTGGGCTCTGTATGCTTCTGGAGGGAAAGTCTGGGCTGTTCCTGCTGTTTGTTTCTTGGAGTATTGAGAGCTGTATTATTCCAAGACCTCCCCAACAACCCAAACTGGGGACCTGCAAGCTTTCAACACTCCCAAAGGAGTACGATCCAGAGCAAAATCTGATTGCTGGCCCCCTTCAGCTCTCCAAGGTCCTGATCCAGGTTTTGTTCTGAGCAGCAATAGACTGCTGCTAGACTCTGTCCCAATCAAATACTGGCAAGCTCTATTCATTTGAAATGACAGAACTGCAGGCTTCCCCTGAGTCTATAATTCCTGAGCTGGTTATTCCTCTATAGGCCTCAGTCTGTGCTAGAAGCTGAAAGCAAGACTCTGCTCTGCTCATGGGGGTCTGAGCCATACCTTCTTTGACAATAACTGTGTTATGTAGCTACTGCTGCCTAGGCAGATGAGACCTCTCTGTTGAGAAGAGGAGCTGGAGACAACCTCAGAGTCATCAACCAGACTTTCCCCTTTTATTCATTAACACATTAAGAGAACTTTTAAAAAATTTACCTCCAATACAACCAGTTTACCTTAAGCACACTTACCCAATGGGCACCCAGCCTTGTACTGTGTTATGATGCTGCGGGGATGAGGGGAGAAGCTGGGGTCTCTGCCTTCCAGGATTTGAGTCTTTCTGCCTCTGTTTCCAGAACCACACCAAGAACATGCCATTGTTACAGTGGAAGAACCCACATATGAAGGAGTAGAAATTAACTCTGGCGAAGACCAAACAGAAATCAAACTGGGAGAGGTAAAGAGCTCCCCAAACTCTGGGCTCTCATCTAGCTAATATTGTCCTACAAATAGTCAGACCCAAGGCGGCCTTCATCACCTCCACACTGCTTATGCAAGACTATTTCATTGCTAACAACTTTGTTATTGCTGTGGTTCAATAATTTCAATTGTGTCTGTCTCTTCATGGCCCTATTTGGGGTTTTCTTGGCAAAGATACTGGAGTGGTTTGCTATTTCCATCTCCAGCTCATTTTACGAATGAGGAAACTGAGATAAACAAGGTTAAGTGACTTGCCCAGGGTCACACAGCTAGTAAGTGTCTGAGGCTGGATTTGAACTCAAGTCTTCCTGACTCTTGGCCCAGTGCTCTATCCACTGGCCCATCTAGCTCCCCTCTCATCAGCCTTGACCAAGTTTTAAACAAGAAAAAAGGTGTTTGATTCCTTGTATTCACAAAGTGAGCCTAATTCTAGCATGACTCCTTGGATGCTGATATTTGCCAGGCTTCCTGGGAATCTTTCTATCACAGTGGCCCAAAGAAATCCATACAAAACAGGCTTGGTCATCTTCGACCTTGAGGACTCCAAAGAAATCATATGGCTTTCATGGTGTAAGGCTCAAGGGAACCTGAACCAGATAGTGATCGTTGTGGTTTCATAATCAACATGTCCACATGCCTATTACAAATATAATTGGTTTCGGAAAAGCCCAAGTTCAAATCCAGCCTCAGACATGTTGGCTGCATGACCTTGGGCAAGTCACTTAACTTCTCTGTGTGCTTCAGTTTCCTCAGCTGTAAGCAATAACAGCACCTCCCTCCCAGGGTTGTCGTGAGGAGAGATAATGTTTGTAAAATGCTCAGCACAGTGCCTGGCATATAGTAGGCACTTAATACAGGCATGTTTTCTTCTTTCCCCTTCCTTTTGAATCCTATTTTCTTTCATGTGTTTAAAAATATGGGCAGGTAGGTGATACAGTAGATGAGAGTAAAAGACCTGGAGTCAGGAAAGCTGATCTTCCTGCATTAAAATATGGCCTCAGACACTTAAGAGATGTGTGACCCTGGGCAAATCGGTTCACCCTGTTTGCCTCAGTTTCCTCACCTGTAAAATGAGCTGGAGAAGGAAATGGCAAACCGCTCTGCCAAGAAAACCCCAAATGGGGTCATGAAGAGTCAGACACTACTAGACAACAACATACTCTAGGCACTGTGCTAAGCACCGGGGATCCAGAGAAAGGCAACTCCCTCTCCCAATATTGGCTAATTCCTCTTGGACTTCTCTTTCTGTGTAGATAACAACCAATGAAATTGGACCCTTCAGCTCCATCAAAATTCCCATAATCTTCACCCCAATAATCCCAGGATCTTCAGAAGCCAAGTTTCAGTTCAGCTTTAAGAATCCTGATTGCCCACCAGTGAGTGTTCCAATTGCCTTTGTTTTGCTCTTCACAAACAAGGGTTCTTTTCTGCAGAATGGATAACTCTTGGTCTAGGATGTGAGGGGTGGAGGGTAGGGGTAGGGAGAACAGAAGGGTAAGCGGTGGAGTTGGGGGACACTAAAATAAATGTCAAGGAACTGAGTCACAGAGTGCTCAGAAACCTCATAAAATAGGTACGAGAGACAATAGTGTTGAGTGGCCAAGGGAAATATGAGGAATGGGTCCTCTTGCCATTGTTAAGTCTCCTAGAGGAAAAGAAAAGGCAGTAAAGGACTTTTTAAATTTATAGAGAGCAGTGAGCCACCAGATCACCTTCATCAGGGTCATGGCAACTCCCTTCTCCAAAATTTTCATTTGTAGCAAATATCCATAGGATATTTAAATTATAGGAGATCGAAAAACAAATGTTGTCCCATTCATTTATAAGTTCTTGCTGTCTTTAAAATGCATAAAGATATTTTAGAAGCATATTTGTGTGTGTGTGTGTGTGTGTGTGTGTGTGTGTGTGCGTGTGTGTGTATTTCTCCTGGTTCTCCCTTTACCTGTCTGTCTCCTCCTCAGTCTCTTCTGCTGACTTCATCATCCAGTCATGCCCCTCAACTGTGAGCATCGCCCATTTCTCTGTCCTCGGCCCTCTTCTTTTCTTTCTCTATACGCTTCCTTTTGGTCCCCTCATCAGCTCCCATGGGCTTAATATCATCTCTGTGCACAGCTTACCCACAGATCTATCTTTCTTTCCCTAGTTTGTCTCATGAGCTTTGGGCTTGCATCACCAACTGCCTACTAGACATTTCAAACTGGAGAACAAATGTGTTCAATCAGAAATCATTCTCTCTCCCCTCAAGTCTACCCTTTTCCCCAAACTTCCCTACCCTTCTTCTAGTTTTCCAAGTTCAGACCTTCATCATTTTCCTAGACTCCTTATTGGCCCTCATCCCATGTGTCTAATCGGTTGCCAAATTTCTGGCTTTGCCACATGTCACATTCAACCCCTTCTCTCTAGAGGCTCATAGAGCTACCACTTTGCCTCAAGCCCTCATCACCTCTTGGCTAGACCATTACAACAGTTTCCTTCTGCCCTCAACCTTCTTCTTCATCTTCTACATCGCTGTCAAAGTGACTCTCCTCATGCACAGATCTGACCATGTCACTCATTCCCATACTCAGTAAACTCCAATGGCTCTTTTAACTCAAGAATAAAATATGAACTTACAGAGTCCTCTGTTAATTCTTTAAAATGCTTTATAACCTCACCCCAACCTATCTTTCCAGCTCATCACACATCGCTCCCTTTCCTATATTCGACAGTCCAGCAGTTGTTTACACATGACACTCCATTGCTCATCTTTGTATCCCCAACAACTAGCATGATGCCTGACACATAGTAGGCGCTCATCTTTGTATGCGCAACAACTAACATGACGCCTGGCACATAGTAGGCACTCATCTTTGTATGCGTAGCAACTAACATGACCCCTGGCACATAGTAGGCGCTCATCTTTGTATGCACAGCAACAAACATGACACCTGGCACTTAGTAGGTGCTCATCTTTGTATGTATAGCAACTAACATGATGCCTGGCACATAGTAGGTGCTCATCTTCGTATGCGCAGCAACTAACATGATGCCTGGTACATAGTAGATGCTCGATAAGTGCTGGTTGATTGATCAGTTAATTAATTTCACATCATGCCATACATGCAGAAGGCACTCATAAGTGTGTTTTGTTCACAAAGTTAATAACACCAAAAACCCTCCTCATTCCGTGGCCTAACAGGTACAGGAATACATGGTAGCACTGTCCTCTCTCATTTTGTGGTCTTTCCATAGGAGCCAATGTGGATCAAGGGCAGAATTTTTCTTTGCTCTTGTCTTATGGCTAGATCTAATCTTTAAAGCTGATAAGCTCCCCAGGAGGACTAAGTTTGCCTCCTTTGGAGATTTTTCACGTCTCAGGTTTTTATCACCTGATAAGTGCTCTCCCTTCACCCTGTTTGCCTCATTTTCCTCATCCGTAAAATGAGCCAGAGAAGGAAATGCCCAGTATCTTGGGCAAGTCACTTCACCATCTCTTCTGGTTCACTCACTCCTTCTCAGTCTTCCTTGCTGGGTCTTTTCCCACTAACTGCGGGTGTCCCACAGGGCTTTCTCCTAGGCCCTCTTTCCTTCTCCCTCTAAACTATTTCACTTGGTGACCGCATCATGCACTTAATTATCACCTCTATGCCAGTGATTCTCATATCTCCCTACCTGGCCCTAACCTCTCTGCTCACCTCTAATCTCACATCTTCAACTGCCTTTCGGACACCTTAAACATCGTATCTAATGGACCGTGTCTGATCAACCATGCCCATAACTGAACTCATTATGTTCCACTCTAAGCCCTCTGTCCTCCTGTTACTGTTGAGGGCACCAACATCCTCTCCATCCCCCAGGTTTGAGACCTGAGTGTCTTCCTCCACTCTTCACTTTTTCTTACTCTCTCATTTACAATCTGATGCCAAGGCCTGTTCAGCTTCTCCTTTGCAGCGTCTCTTCAATAACGCCCCTCCCTTTCTCTCCCCTGACACTGTTGCCCCTCTGGTGCAGACCCGTTTGGACTATTGAATCAGCTGCTGGTGGGTCTGCCTGCCTCAGATTTCTCCCCACTCCAGTCCATCCTCTCTTCAGCCACTAAAGAGATTTTCCTAAAGCACAGGTCTGGCCGTGTCACTCCCCTCCCCCTCCTCAATAAACTCCAGAGGCTCCCTATCACCTACAGGATTAAAAATAAAATCCTCTGTTTAGCATTCAAAGCCCATCCCCACACATCTACTTTCTTTTTATACTTTACTTCTCATCATGAACTCTTAGATCCAATGATACCCTCCTGACCGTTCTTCAAAGAAGACACTCTACTTCTGTATCAGCAAGGCAATAATCACAATACAGAGGATAATTCTCAAAATGCCCATGTGCTTCTGTATCACAAAGTATACGAGCCTCTCCACGTAGAAGGTAGAAGAAGTAAGCCATTTATTCAGACACCAGAGAACCATATCCCACAAGCCATTTATCCGATCTATCAGAGTAGTAAAACATTCCATACATATCACAACATGGAACCTCGCCATCCCAAAACCCCTTCAACCCCCTGCTGGGGTCTTCCCCAAAACGAACACAGTGCAGCTAAGTCAGCCTCTTCGGTTCTAACCATCATGAGGGTGGCCATTAGCAGCCATAACTGCGCTCTCTCTCTCTCTCTCTCTCTCTCTCTCTCTCTCTCTCTCTCTCTCTCTCTCAGCATTTCCTGTGATGTAACTTACTTTCCTGACAGAAAGCTCCTCCCACCACATGTAACTTAGGCTTCCTATGAAATAAGAGGGTCACATAGTCTATTAATGGGTAGGAAAGATCTTCAAATGTAAATTGCTACTACAACTGCACAGCTTCAGACATTCTGTCTGGCTGTCCCCCATGCCTGGAATGCTCTCCCCCTCCACTCCAACTGACCTCCCTGGTTTCCATAAAGTCCCAACTAAAACCCCACCTTCTACAGGCAGCCTTTCCTAACTCTTCTTAATTCCAGTGCTTTCCTTCTGTTGATTATTTTCTATTTATCCTGTATCTAGGTCGGTTTTTTTATGCATTTGTTTGTATATTGTCTCCCCTGTTAGATTGTGACCTTGTTGAAAGCGAAGACTGTCTTTTGTCTCTTTTTATAACCCCAGCATTTAACACAGTGCCTGGCATATAGTAGGTGCTCAATAAATGCTCATTGACCATTCTTTGGCCATTTTTGGTCCATTCAGTTCAATGAGCATTCATTAAGCATCTGCTGTGCTCCAGACCCTGCACTGCACTGCAGATGACAAAGATAAAATTCCCTGATCATTGTATATAAAAATTATATACAAAATAGCTACAAAGTAATTTCTGGTGGCAAGATATAGTTTTAATATGAAGGGCAGTTGTTAATAATAGAGCAAGCATTCTGGAGGGCACAACAGAAGGACATTGGGACGGATGAGTCAAATATGACTAGTTTGAGGGAGGGAAAATGATGGCATGGGAAGGGAGCTTTTGCCTGGGGCAGTCAATGACTTAATTTAAGGCAATAGATTGGTTACACCCTCCAAATTAGCAATGGCAACATTGATTTGATGATCTATCTCTGAGCAGGAAGCAAATTGGGAGATGGAGGTGGGGCTGGGAGTATACCTAGAGGCTACTAGAGGGCTGGTAGTTAGTTTCTGCTCCTGCCTGATGGTCAAGGCAAGGTTTGGTGGAGCACTGGGGCTTGCCTGGTTACCAAAGCATCAGGTACATTCATCTATTCACCTCGTAGTCACCTGTCAGGCCAGCTTTATTCCAAGATTCACTCCAATGATGAGCAGATTATTGGAGGAAAGGGTGGACTGAGGAGGAGCTCTGAAGGGGTTTGGAATAAGGGTCCTCTGAAGTTCTTCTCATTTGATGATGATTAATAAGTGGATTTAATAAACTTACTAAGGAACTGACTCATGATGTCCATTTTGTTGATTTTGTGTTTTTGAACCTAGCTATGTTTCACAGCTGTGGGGCTTGCAATTATTGTGCCTGTCTGGGTTCCAAAGCCAAATGTGGACCTGAACATCTGTATGTATGATCGATTATACCAACATGCTGTCATCATTCAGACCAGGTGAGCCACCCACCAGGGATGGAATGGAACGCACTACCACAGTTATTCATCTCCATATCTGGAGTTGAAAGGAAGTCAGGCAGCCCGAACAAATGAAATAAGGCAAGATTTGTTCTGTATGATTGAACCCATTGTTTATATTTTAAGTAGATTTTTCCGCTCTCTTCCTTGTGATGTAGGGAGCAGGACTCAGGCAATAGTCAACAAACATTTATTAAGTACCTACTGTGTATGTATAGGGCATCTAGGTGGCGCCATAGTGAATAGAGAGCTGGGCCTGGAGTTAGGAAGACATATCTTCCTGAGTTCAAAAATCCAGCCTCAGACATTTACTAATTATGTTACCCTGAGTAAGTCATTTAACCCTGTTTGCCTCAGTTTCCTCATCTGTAAAATGAGCTGAAGAAGGAAAGGGCAAACCACTCCAGTATCTTTGCCAAGAAAACTCCACAAGGGGTCATGAAGAGTAGGACCTGACTGAAAATGACCAAACAATGTCGATTGGACCAGAAAGAGTCTCTAACCTATGGGTGGCCGGAGCCAAACAAACAGAGCAGACCAGTGACAGGAAAGTCAGGACACAAGCAAAGGTTTAATTAATTTCAGAGTGAGGAAAATGATGCATGCACATGGAAGTCCCCCCTCCCCAAGAAAGAGGGCTTAAGGCTGCTTAGGCTGGGGCCACTTAGACACATGAAAGGGGTTGGCCCACAGCACGGTCATTCTTAGATCTTGAGATAGTCCTCATGGTGGGCACTTCTTGGGACAATACAAGTGGTCTTCGGGCCTGTGGGAACAGTCATTGTCTCAGGTCTCAGGGGTTTTGGCCACCTTGCCGAGTATAGAACCAGAGCTCTGTGACAGGAACAGGAGTGCTTTACCTGTCAGTGACAAGGAACAGGGATTGTGAACGTGTAACGGATGGCCCTGGGAAATAGGGAGAGCTAAATCCCTCAGTGAACACCTGATACTGGTCCAAGCGATACACTTTGCTAGAGGGTGAGGTCATTCCAGAGGGCGAAGGATTATTGTTATGCCAAGGTCAGGGCACAGCCCGCTTGTTAGGAAAGCAAGGTATCTCCAAAATATTTCCACAACGGCAATGATCATTGCTCTCGCCAAAATAGAAATATGAGAAAAATATGGTCCCAGTTTCTTTACAGAGGTGGGGGTGAGAGGTGCACATAAGATCAGAATTTTTCAATGCTGATTAATTTTGCTGAACTATTTCTTCCCTCTATTTTATTCTTTGTTATAAAGACTGGATCCGTAGGAAAGGAAGGAAGGAGAGATAACTTATGCTGGATAATATAAATGACATGTGAACAAAACCTACCAAATTTAGTTTTTTGAAGGAAATGTACCACTTAACTTTAGAAAAAGGAGGGGGAGAACGAAGAAGAGCTAGATCAGAACTTCTGATTAGTCAAATCAACACATATTTATTAAGTGCCTACTAGGGACATAAATACAAAATACAAACGCGAGACCATCCCGACTAAGTAGCTTTATTGTTGTTCAATCAATTTTCAGTCCTGTCTTGACTCTGCATGACCCCCATTTAGGATTTTGTTGGCCAAGATACTGGAGTGGTTTGCCATTTCCTTCTCCAGCTCATCTTACAGATGAGGAAACTGAGGCAAACAGGATTAAGTGACTTGCCCAGGGTCACTCAGCTAGTAAGTATCTGTGGCCAGATTTGGACTCACAAAGACGAGTCTTCCTAACTCCACAGCACCAACCAGCTGCCCCAAGTGAGGAGTAGTTTACATTCTATGTAAACATATCCATGCCATGGATGTTGTTACCTTATTCAGTTGCATGTATCTTCCTACAAGACTGATATCACAAGAAACACATTCTGTCTCCTTATTAGCTTCAGAGTTCATGGGCATGCATCCTTTTGAATCTCCTCAGTGGCAGGATACTTTGGCACTCTGAGGGCACATCTAACCTTTGACAGCAGCTCTAAGCTTTTCCAGACCTGGGAGTTGATCGAGTCGAGCACTATTATTTTGTTGTAACAGAGGTGTGACTGACTATAAAGAAGCATGATTTCTTTCTCTGTATGACTCATAAGTAGCTCTGAAGACAGTTCTCATTCAAAACTTTTTCAAATAGTGACCGAATCATTAAGAAAAAAAGCATATAGTTTCGATAATAGCTTAAATGTATGTATTACTTTAAGATTTACTAACCATGCTCCTTCATAGGTAAACAAAGTCAATAAAGCCCTGGGCCTGGAGTCAGGAAGAACTGAGTTTAAATCCAGCCTCAGACATGTTACTAGCTGCATGACCCTGGGCAAGTCACTTCACCCTGTTTGCCTCAGTTTCCTCATCTGTAAAATGAGCTGGAGAAGGAAATGGCAAACCACTAGCTGTGTGACCCTGGGCAAGTCATTTCACTCTGTTTGCCTCGGTTTCCTCATCTGCAAAATGAGCTGGAGAAGGAAATGGCAAACCACTCCAGTATCTCTTCCAAGAAAACTCAAATGGGGTCTTGAAGAGTGAAGAGTCAGAAAGGACAGAAAATGGATGAGTATTCCTATCACCATTTTATAGGGCAGCTATGTGGTGTGACCCTGGAGTCAGGAAGACTCATGTTCCTGAGTTCAAATCTGCCCTCGAACATTTACTAGCTGTATGACCCTGGGCAAGTCACTTAACCCCATTGGCCTCAGTTTCCTCATTTGTAAAGTGAACTGGAGAAGGAAATGACAAACCTTTTGTTTCAACAATCGGGCTAGCAGCTTCTGTGGGGCTGAAAGACCAACACAAGCCCAACAACAAGAACGCTGCCAGCACAGGTTCTTTTGATCTGCTATACTAAGGAAAGCAACATTAAGGGGTTAACAATATTATTTCAATCCAACGTACAAATATCATTCACTTAATTCAGGGTTTGGAAAAGCCAGCACCCTGAACTTCAAAGCAAATACAAACAAATTACAAAGATACATTATAAACAGACCAAATACAATTCATAGTTACCAAGAAGGCATCCACATCTGGGTTCACAAGCTGCAGGGCTCTTTACTACAGCTGCCCAGAGTCTCCACATTGGCACTCCTCCAAGAGTGAGAGCCCCTAGTAAATAGCTCTGTTCTCTGTTTTTATACAGTCTTTGAATGTCATCAAACGTCATCTGAGTGACCAGAACTTAGGTGCATACTATTGGCTCTGGTCTTAGCAACTCCCCTTAGGGCCCCGGGGGCTTAATGCCCACATCCGCTTACCACCTAGTATTTAGGGGTTTGGGCCTGGGGCTTAGCACCTAGTTAGACTCAATCAAAGAGACTTAATTAATTTATCATTCTAAAACAGTAAAAAAGTCCCAACTTAATTGATATCACGCCCTTTCAGTACCTTTGCCAAGAAAACCCCAAATAGGGTCACAAAGAGTCAGACATAACTAAACCACAACAATGAATGATCCCCATTTTATGGATGAGGAAACTGATTTTGCCATGATCACACAATGACTAAGGGACAGACCTGGGGCTCTAAGAACTCAATTGTTCTTTCGACATTTCTCCTAAGTCTGGAGCCTCCTCAGATGACCACTTTGAAGCAGACTGCATGATTAGAATAAGAAAATTCAAGTCCCTATGTTAAAAAAAACCACTTTCATTATGTTGTTGTCACACTTTGCAAATCAATAGATTTTTTTCCAGTTTCAAAACCACCATCGCTGCCTTATTTTTTCCCATATTAAGGAGCCATAGGGGACAAAATAAAGTACATTACAATATTTTGTGTAAATTAAGTAACCTAGCAGGCGTGCTTGTAAAATGCCAACACACTGCCCTGTGGAAAGGCAAACCGTGGCTGGCTTCATCTGAAAAAACCTGAAAGAAAAAACAGGGCTTCTTTTCAAGCCAAAGTATGTCCACATCCCGTCTTCTCTGAAAGGTAATGCTGAAGAGCTAAAATTGGATTCGAGTTGGCATTCTCAAAGCGTTTTTAGCAGCCCCAGTATTTATTTTTGTTCAGAGGAAAATATGAGTTCATATCGATAATTACACAGGCTCCCATCGCTTTGGATACAGCCTCCAGCAGCTTTCCTCTCGCTCAGGGGAATGGAGAAGGGGAGAGGGGGAGCTATTTTTCACTGAGGGGGGAGTTATTTTTCACTTTTTTTGGGGCAGGGGGAAGAACTATTTTTCTCTTTCCTACACTACTCTGCATAGAATGGTGTTTAATGTATGTTTGTTGATCAGTGACAGGAATGCTTTTCTTTTTATGGCAGGAAGGTTCCCAGCTACTCACAGCCACAAAAACTGAAAAGCTAGAGAGCATACCACCACTCTATTTCTTGTCGTTTAGTTGATTAGTCATGTCTGACTCTGGGCGACCTATTTGAGGTTTTCTTGGCAGAGATATTGGGGGTGCAGGAGGGCAGGGAGAGGGTTGCCATTTCCTTCCCCAGCTCATATTACAGATGAGGAAACTCAAGCCAACAGGATGAAGTGACTTGCCCAAGCTAGTCATAGCTAGACATAGCTAGTAAGTGTTGGAAGCCACATTTGAACTCAGGCCCTAGGGCAGGCATTCTGTTTACTTTACCACTTAGCTGCCCTGGCTGTATTACTTAGAGGAGTATAAATGACTGATACTACCTGTATAACCTTCACAAGTCACTTCACACCCCTCAGTCCCAGTTTTTTCATCTGACAAATGAGGGAGTTGGACTAGGTGGTTTCTGTGATTCCTTCCAGCTCTAGAGCTGGGATCCCTTAAAGTCATTTTACTCAAAACAAGATGTCTTTGTCATTTATGTGACATACCCTAGCATTTAACTCTGTATAAAAAAGGAAACCAGATTCCAGCACCCAGAGCACCATGGTTGCTGGTTAAGAATGCCCGTGTTCTTCTGATGTGCCTGTGTATCCATCCAAGGACAGGAAGATGCCAACTTATGACCCTCAGAAGCTGGACTTGGGGACCCAAGGTGTTGATGTGGTGACTTTCATTTTTCCACTCATTTACCTGGGAACATGCAAGGCTGCGACCAGAAAGATGCCCACTCAGCAGCTTGTTGAGGGGACTCCCATCTCTAAGAGACATAATCAAATCCTGTGGACTGGTGAAATATGATTGGACACTCAGAAGTCAGAGAAGGAATTTGACCGTTTAAGATGGAGGCCGGGGTAGGACACTGAAGAGCCAGATTGAATCCAAAGCAGGGAGACACTGGTCCTGAAACGGTACTATCTGAGCATCAGTTGCCATAACTATGGAAGTTTAACTTTGGAGGGTCCAGAGTGGAGAGGCGAGGAGATTCAAAAACAGCTATGACATACCCTGGAAGAAGAATTATACCTGTTATCCATGGTCCAGGAGGGCAAGAGCAGGAGCAATCAATGGGAGGGAGAATGAATTTCAGTTCGAGATAGAGAAAGACTTAATAACAATTAGAAACTAAACAAAACAGGATTTCCATCAGGAAGCAGTAGGTCCCTTATCTCAGTTGCTGCTGATGGAAGGGACTCACTCTCTTTTGCTTCTTTTTGAATCTCTAGCACTTAACAGTGTCTGGTATTTAATAAATCCTTGTTGACTGACTGTGAGTGATCAAGCTAAGACTACATATGTTGAAGAGAATCACTAATCAATTGAATTAAACTGGACAAGCATTAAGCATTTCCAATGTGCCAGGCACTATGCCAGGAATTCAAAGACAAGAATGAAAGTGTCTGCCCTCAAGAAACTCGACCTACTGATTCTATTCAGATCTAGGTTGGGCCACGTGACCTATGAGATGCCTTTCCACTCTGAGTTTCTGTGATTCTCTAATTGCTCTGGCAGGGAATTTGTGTTTCTTCTGAATAAGTCAGGAAGCAAACTAAGAAATTGGCATTTTTACCATTTTTTTTCCAAAACAGGATATTAATTCACATTATAGATAAATCCACTCCATCATTTTCTTTGGGAAGCCAAGTTGAATTTGATTTAAAGCAAAAATAAACATAAAAGCATCCTCTAATTAATCACTGCAGGAAAAACTGATTTCAGATACCACATTTCCATGTAGCCATGATATTTTCATTTCAGTACCCACTAAAAAGAAAGAAAAAAAGGAGGGGCCTTGGGCGGTATGTCTGAATGGTGGAGTTCAAAAGGAATTATTTGTAATCAAAGAATCCAACTCACTACACCAGGTCAGAACCCTGTCTTGGAAAGCATTAGTAGTTGTGCGGTCACAGTCAAGCTATTATACAAGGCCATATGTGTCTTAAGTAGCGATGTATTATCTGTTCCATTTTAGGGGTTTTCCAAGAGGCGGAGATAACTTTTCTTAGATTCTCAAATCAGTCCAAGCCACTATTAGGAAAACAGTGCATAGGGCTATCTGGGTGATCCATGCAGAGTCCCCGGAGGGAAGATGAAATCCACAAGGATGCCTGGGCATTTTTTGCCCTTGGAGAGTAATCGAGCATCTTAGCCACAAGGCTTAGCACCCAACCCAAGCAGAGGTCAGCAAGTAAACCTCCTCTGATCTAATAACATAGTACTTCTATGGTCTTATGCCCAGTAGCTTTCTAAGAGATTTCATACTTTAAAAATCAAGTTTATTGGTACATTTTGTTAGAGCCGGAAAGATATTTAGAGGTCATCTAGTCCAGACCTCACTTTCTTCACTTTACAGATGAGGAAACTGAGGCCCAGAAGAGGGTAGTGACTTGTCAAAGGTCACACAGATGGTGCATGGATTTGAATCCACGTCCAGAGTTCTGTCTGCTCTGCCACATTTTCTCTATACATGCTTCTAGTGTCCTTCCAAATGACTTTCCAGCAATGTATAATCCCTGAAAATATTTCAATAAAATCACATAAAAGAGTGATTACAACTGAGTACATATAACCTAGGGGCAGCTAGGTGGTGCCATAGTGCACAGACCACCAGCACTGCAGTCAGGAAGACTCATATCCCAGAGTTCAAATCTGACCTCTGACACTTACTAGCTGTGTGACCTTGGGCAAGTCACTTAACCTTGTTTGCTTCAGTTTCCCCATCTATAAAATGAACTGGAGAAGGGAATGGCAAATCGTTCCAGTATCTTTGCCAAGAAAACCCCAAATGGAGTCACAAAGAGTCAGACATGACTGAAATAACTGAACAGCATATAACCTAACACTTAAATCATTTTCCATTTATTAAAAGAATGTATACATGATTTAAAAGGTAGTACGTAGTATTTTTATCCAAGTTCTGTTGTCATTTGGAAGTTTCTTCATTTGCATAGTTACAATAATTTTGTAATTATCCTTTTGCTCACTGTACATCACTTCATAAATCTCCTATTTCCTTGCATTGCTTTCCTTTTGTTATTCCTTCTGGTACAGTAATATTTCATTACATTCACACGCCGCAATTTGTATAGTCATTCTCTAGTTGCTAGGCATGCTTTCTATTGCTATTATAAACATTGCTGCTATGCATATTTTCATAGACAGAAATTTTTCTCTTGTTGTCAACTACCTTCCTAGGAGTTATATGCCCCAAAATGGGATCTCTGGGTCAAAGAATAGAAACATTTTTGGAACATTTCCTGCATAACTCCAAATTATTTGCCAAAATAGTTGGACCCATTCACAGTTGTAACAGTTATGAATTAGTGTGTGTGTTTTCTACATCCCACTAATGCACCAATGTCTAATTTTTCTTTTACTATCTTTGCCAGTTTGATGGCAAAGTTGATATCTCAGATATATTTTATAATTTTGAGAGTTTAAGATGGCTGTTGATTGCTTGTGTTTCTTCTCTTATGAATTATTTTTCCATATCCTTTTGCTATTTATCTCCTGGGAAATTGCTCTTAGAGATTTGCATCAATTCCTTGAGCATTTTGGACATCAGGCTTTGGTCAAAGAAGTTTCATCCAAAGATTTTTTTTCCCATCCCATACCTTTTCTTTATATCCTAGTTGCATTTATTTTGATTGTAAAAATGCCTTTTATTTTTCCAAAATAAAAGTTGCCAACTTTTGGTCTTTTACCCTATTTTCTACATCACAGTAGTTTATTAGTTCTTCCCTAACTCATTGTCTTTTAATTTTTAATATTGTGACATTATCCTTTGTCCATTTGGAATTTATTATGTAGATGGTATAAGCTGCTGGTCTAAAGCTATTTCTCTCTTGGTTGCTATCAGGTTTTTGTAGCAATTGTAGCTGAATAAAAAGCTTATTTTCCAGAGTTCTTTATGTTCTTAAGAGTTTATCAAAGCTCGAGCTTCTGCTGTGCATTTCCTTAGGAGTCTTGCTTATCCAATCTATTCTACTGAACAACTTTTCTGGTTTTTTTTTATCCAATACCAGATCATTGTGATAATTACTGCTCTATAATATAATTTGAGATCTAATAATGACAGACTAGGGGCTTTGTTCTTCCCAGAAAATTACACAACTTGGGGCTGTTTTGCTCTATTTTTGTTTTTGTCTCATGATTTTATTTCAAGGATGCTATGGTAATAGCAAAGTTTAAGGAAGCTGGATTTGGCAGGGTGACCTTTTAATAGCTAAATGCTAGAAGCTAGGCATGTAGAAGTCAGGGCAGTTATCAACTGGTTCGTTGTGAGTGTCCTAAATTTATTTCTTGCAATGTTGAAATGCTTCAAAGTGTAAGCAGCTTTTGGGAACCCTTATGACAGAGGTTGTCTCATGACAGGAAAGACCCAAGTACACCTCCAGAAAATTTTTGTGCTCTTAGTTCAGACACCAAGCCCATCCCCAAAAGCTGCAGTAACCCCTCCCCCCATCAGTACGTCCTGAGACCAGCTCTCCACTTAAAAAACACTCAATATATATTAAAGGAAAAAAAGTTTTATTAGAAAAAGAAAAGTGCATTGAAACCTTGAATGAGTAACTATTAATCCTAAAAATGTATTTAAATCCCCCGAGTTATTTATAGCCCTGAGTATGAGTTCCTATAGTGGGAGCTCCCTCCCCACAGAGCTCCCTTTCTGCCTTGGTCTGCTTCTCCAAGATAGCTGAAGACACCCTACCACCACCACCTTCCCTTTTATAATGCTTCAAGATTTACAAAGCACATTCTTCGCAACCCTAGGATTTAGGGTTTTGTATAAGTATATTTATTACCATTTTATAGATGAGGAAACTGACGCTTCCTTTCAAACTCTCTCCTTCTCCCTCCTCTCTCCACCTCTCTGTCTCTCTGTCTTTCTCTGTCTCTCTCTCTGTCTCTCTGTCTGTCTGTCTGTCTCTCTCTCTCTCTCTCTCTCTCTCTCTCTCTCTCTCTCTCTCTCTCTCTCTCTCTCTCTCTCTCTCTCTCTCTCTCTCTCTCTCTTTCTTCCTCCCTCCCTCCCTCCCCCCAAATTCCAGTCTTTTTCTTATAGTGCTCTGTAATGATGCCTACTAGACACACCAAAGGATCTGTCTCGTTTTTCTGTGGTGGCTTGCCGTGCAGGATGAGAACAAACCATGCCCATCCAAGTTCTCTTTTCCCTGCTGGCCCCTCAGCATCTCTTTCTCCTTCTCCTTCTCCTTTTGCTCTCTGTGTCTCTCTCCCTGTCTCTCTCTCTCTATCTCGGTCTGTCCTTGTCTCTGTCTCTCTGTGTGTGTCTCTGTCTCTCTCTGTGTCTCTGTGTCTGTGTGTGTCTCTCTGTTTCTCTCTATCTCTCTCTGTCTCTGTCTCTGTCTCTGTTTCTCTCCATCTCTGTCTCTTTCTCCCTCTCCTTCTCTCTCTCTCTTTCTCTCTCTCTCTCCCCCATGCCTCTGTCTCCCCACCCCAGGGTCAGACACACTTTTCCATCTACAAAAGGAGAGGAAAATATCCCAACACTCATTACTATTTAGATGATGTAATAGTTAATCCAAGTGGCAAGCCGAAAAGTAAACATTGGCACTTTCTGTCTTTCCAGGTCAAAAGCTGCCCTGCGTCTGAAATTCGAAGTGTGTGAAAAACTGAAAAAACACATAGAACTCCTCCCAGAAACCGGTTACATTCAAGCCCAGTCTTCATACAGCGTTCAGCTCAAGTTCTTGCCCAAGTAAGCAGCATTAACACAAAGGTTTTTCTTTTGACCAATATGCAGCGCCCTCTGTGGTGGCTTATCGAGTTGAGGCAGTCCCTGGTCCACCATGCCCTTGGGTACCTTTACATCCCCTCTCTCCCTTGGTCACTTAGGAGTCAAAACCCAAGGCAGAAGTGGGCTCGGCCTGGGTTTAAAGGCCGGGACTCTTCCTGCAGGGACAGCAGGAGGTCCTCAAACCGTAGCAGTACTTCGGTACTTCAGCTTTTGGAGGCCCCTGGTCTTTCCCCAGTGTCTAGCAGGGGAAAGCAGAAATATTCCACTTTTGTCAATAGGCTGTAAGAATCAATATTTGCCATTATTCAATGAATGTTTCAAGGACCTTCTTTTCCGGCTTGGCTCCCCAAGCACAGTACAGAAGAGCAGATAGAGGTAGATGAACCAGCTCCTACATGAATGTCCGGAGCAGGTAAGGCACCATTCCGGGCCCTGCTTTTGAAACAAAGCTGAGCTCTGAGGGCCACCTTTGGGCACCCTCTGCTTGCTGCCATCGGGCCATTTTCCAACTGCATTTCAGCAAGCCTTATCATCCTCATGAGGTTCAAATCCAGCCTCAGACACTTACTAGCTATGTGACCCTGGTCAAGTTGCTTCACCCTGTTGGCCTCAGTTTCCTCATCTGTAAAATGAGCTGGAGAAGGACATGGCAAACTACTCCAGTATCTTTGCCAAGAAAAACCCAAGTGGAGTCATGAAGAGTCAGACACAACTGAAATGACCGAACAGTAACAACAAACGTGGATTGTAGTGGGAGAAAGCTTTGTAAGCCTGGAAAAGATCTGTAAACGTAAGCTGTCGTTATTCTTGTTAATCAATCATCCTGGGCCATCTTGTGCCCAGTTCAATTCGATAGTCCTTTGTTAAGCCTCTCCTTATGGGCAGGGCATTATTCCAGGGGCTGGGGATTCCAAGAGAAACATGAAACAGTCCCCGTCTTCAAGGACTTTCAAATGAGTCCCTCAAGAAGGAGCACTCAGGGAGACACGTCATTTAAAGAGCCGTGCTGAGCTCCTCTGCCGACACCGAGTCACCGACTCCCAACCTTCAGGTGTTATTAAATATTGATTTTAGTGTAAGAAAAAATGCTTGGGAGAGTGTACAGGGTCACATGTCCTCAGAAGAGAAGCACCTCTCGATTTATCTTGTAGTGGGGTTTTTTCTATTTCTAAGTGCCCCTCAGTCTTTTCTGTATGTGATTTTTTTATCTCTCCATTCCCCAAAGGGGAAAGGATGGTAGTTTCTGTTTCTTTGGCCTTGGCCCAGCCTAACCCCATGCTCCCAGGTATCCTCCAAATATTAATGAAGTGCTAGATTGAATTTCTCCTGGAGAACCACCGTCTATCAGGTTGACCCCCCCACCATAGATTATCAAAATAAGTAAGATCCTTTAGACCTAGAATTTTCTTTAGGGGAGGAAAAATAGCCCAGTTTTCCTTAGACTATCATGTCCTGATGAAAGACAGAGCAGCCCACTTTGTGTTTCTCATCATTCAGAACTCTTGTGAGAAAACAGGCAAGCGCTGTGCCCTGCAGACCCTGGGCTCACAGAATGGAAAACTAGAAGAAACTGAGAGATCACCTAGCCCAAGGCTTCTAACTAACCATCCCCAGTCATCTGAGGGGAGGGAGGAGAGGGAGAGTTTTGCAGAAAAGAATCATCATTAGTTTTGTCTTTATTACGCAAACATACTATCTGCGGATCTCTCTGTCTCTGTTTGTGTGTGTCTCTCTGTCTCTATCTGTGTCTCTCTGTGTCTGTCTGTCTGTGTGTCTCTGTGTCTCTGTCTCTCTCTGTCTCTCTCTCTCTCTCATATTACTACTAAGTCCTCACACATGACTCTCTTCTCCCACCTCCACGCCTTTGCATCCCAAACACCTGGCACACTCCTTTCTTACCAATCTCCCTCCACTGAATCCCTCTCTTCCTATCATACGATGCAGCTCAAGCGCCATGTTTGGTAAGAAGCCTTTCCTGAGCCCCGCTGCCCCCACTACTGACGCCTTCTCTCCCAAACTAACTTATTTTGCCTGCTTTTTATGTACTTGTATTTATTTGCTTTATATCGATGCTGAATATATTTATGAATGAATTGGTGGTCTCCTTCATTGGAATGCAAGTCATTATTTCATTCTTTGGACTTGTTGCCTCAGTACCTAGCACTTGATTTTTTGTTCAACCATTTGCAGCCTTGTCCAACTCTCTGTGACCCTATTTGGGTTTTTCTTCAAAAAGATACTTGAGTGGTTTGTTATTTCCTTCTCCAGCTCATTTTACAGATGAGGAAACTGAGGCACACAGTGACTTGCCTAAGGTCACACAACTAGTAAGTGTCTGAGGCTGGATTTGAACTCAGGTATTCCTGACTCCAGGTATGGTGCTCTATGCACTATGGCTACCCCTCCTAGCACTTAGAAAGTGGCAAATAAATGCTGTTTGGTCGGTTGGCTGGTTGGTTGGTTGGCTGGCTGGTTGAAATATAAAGTAGATGTGATTATGATTTAAAAGCATTACTAAATTCTTAGGAGCTATTTGTCATTATGCATTTTCTTCAATCCACAAATGCCACCCAATGCAATCCAACAAACATTATGTGCACACCATGTGCCACTGTGCCACATACATGTTTCATGGTTCATCATATCACATGTTACATAAAAGTGAAAAATATCCTCTTACATTTTGTTGGGAGGAACACATCATGTGAAAAGAGAAGTTAGTTGGAGGTAATAATGAAGAGGGAAAACATACTAAAAACCCTCTGGGCACGAGCGGTCCTTTAGGCTGAGCCTAGAGGAGGTAGTAGGCAGGAAGGAGGAACTCAGCTGAGCTGGGACAGCTGGGGGAAGCCCGGTTTGGCTAACAAGAAGCATGGCCCAGTTGGGCTGCAAGATAGAGCTCGTAAAGAGAGATACAAGTCTGGAAAGGGCTCCCCTCCCCCTTCAAAGCCTCTATCTGCCTCTGGCATCTCCTTGGGCTATCATCCTAGGTTTCTTCTTCCTTTTACAAGCCAAATTCCAGGAGAAAGTCCTCTATGCTCACCGCCTCCATTGCCTCACCTCCCACTCATTTCTCTACCCTTTGTAATATAGTTGTTGTTCAGTCCGGACTGACTCTTTGTGACCCCATTTGGGATCTTCTTGGCAAAGATACTGAAGTGGTTTGCCATTTCCTTCTCCAGCTCATTTTACAGATGAGGAAACTGAGGCAAACAGGGTAGAGTGACTTGCCCAGGGACGCACAGCTAGGAAATGTCTGAGGCTGTATTTGAACTTAGGAAGCCTGACTCCATACCAGGCACTCTAAGCTAGAATGGTCTACTGGCTGCTCTCTAAATTTACTTTCCTATCTTCTGTTTCTGTAACTTTCCCTAGGCCTATAAAGCTCGCCTTCCTCTCCTATACTTTGGAGAATCCCCATTTTCCTTCAAGACCCAGCTCAAGTGCCTTCTATAGAAAGTCCTTGTCAATGCCCTCAGTTGTTAGCATTATCTCCCTCCGCCAATTACCTTATGCATACCTATCTATATCCCTGTTGCCTCCCAAGACAAGAAATCAGTTCCTGGGAGGCCTGGGAGGCATTTCATTTCTGTCTCTAACTCCAGCACCTAGGACAGTACTTGGCCAGTTCCTATTAATTCATATTTATTGAATTGAACAGAATGGTGGGGAATGAGACCTGCCTAGACTATGCCCTGATCATGGAGCAAGCACTTAAATCCCAACCTCAGAATCCCTGGAAACAGAGGCCCTTATACCTGGGGCACCCGGAACCTTGGGATCTCTGATGAATCTGCTCTGAGCCACAAATTCTGAGACATGAATTCCCTTCAGCCCTGAGTCCCTGATATAATGGATATTATATTAATTAACATTATAACTACTATCATACAGGATCCTCCAATTTTTTAAAATCCTAAAAAGAGGTCCATATATTTGAAAAGACTGGGAAGCATTGATTGAGTCCAATCTTCTCATTTTACAAGAGAAAACAGGATCCCAAAATAGACTTCAGGGCCCAAGTGTAGTCCAAGAGGAAAACTTGTTTTGGACTTATCTCTTCTACCAAGAAAGTTAAACAAGTTCTCTCTCTCTCTCTCTCTCTCTCTCTCTCTCTCTCTCTCTCTCTCTGTCTCTCTCTCTCTGTCTCTCTCTCTCTCTCTCTCTCTCTCTCTCTCTCTCTCTCTCTCTCTCTCTGTTGGTTTTGATAACTGATGCTTCATAATATAATTTGAGATCTGATCATGCCAAATTAAGGGACTTGGTTCAAGTCCAGGAAGATATCTCTATTTCCTACTGCCAAGAGGTTTAGTCATTTTCAGTCATGTCCGACTCTTGTGACCCTATTTGGGGTTTTCTTGGCAAAGCTACTGGAGTGGCTTGCCATTTCCTTCTCCAGCTCGTTTTACAGATGAAGAAACTGAGGCCACCAGGGTAAGTGACTTGCCCAGGGTCACACAGCTAGTGTCTAGGGCCAGACTTTAACTCGGGTCTTCCTGACTGCAGCCCTGGCACTCTATCCACTGTTCCACCTAGCTACCCAATTCCCAAGAGGAAGGAGAGGTAATTTTTAGAGATTTGATGACTGCTTCAGGGGCTCCCAACCTAGGGTTTGTGAACCTTAATGATGGGCCTTCCTGCCTCAGGCTCTCCCTACTCCAATACATCCTCCCATTCAGCCAACAGTGATTTTGCTAACATGCAGATCCAACCATGTCACCCCATACTCAGTAAACTCCAGTGACTCCCTATCATTTCCGGGATCAAATATAAAATCTCCTGTTCAGAATTCAATCAAAGCCTTTCATTACTCTCAGACGCACACCTTTCCGGTCTTCTTACAGCTTTCTTTCCACCCCCACCCCACACACATGCACATATATTCTTCGATCCAGTGATACTGGCCTTTGCTATTCCCCCAACAAGACACTCCGTCCATTACCTGGGGGCAGTTTCACTGGCTGAAATGCTCCCCCTCCTCATCACCACCTCCTGGCTTCCCTGGCTTCAAGCCCCAGCTAAAATCCCACCTTCTGCAAGAAGCCTTTCCAATTTCCTCTTAATTCAGAAGCCTTCCCTTTGTTGAGTTTTCCTGTTTATCTCACCTATATCTTGTTTATATTTAATCATTTGCATGTTGTCTCCTCCATTAGATCGTGAGCTTCTCGAGGGCAAGGACTGTCTTTTGCCTCTTTTTGTAATCTTCAGTGTTTAGCACAGTGCCCGGCACAAAGTAGGAACTTAAATCCTTATTGAATGACTGTCTCCCATGGGGTATGAGAAGCTTGTCAAGAGGGCCAGTCACTACAGTTATCTCTTCCACGTCATGAGGGTTAGGGGGGTGTGGCCCCTGCGATCTGGAAAATTCATACAAAATGTTCTGGCCCTTCCTTCGTACCGGAGAAGAAGTCTGAATTATTATGGTATTAAAAGATAAAATGCATTGATATGATATAATACTATGCCTATATTTGATGCATTTCTGAGTTTCTAAACCTTTTCGGTGCCTTCTGCTGGCCTTCACATGTCATCTGTGGCTTCTGCAAAGCTCCCCCAAAGTTTCCATTTAATTTCTCCTGCCTGCCTTCAATATATCAAAATGATAATGGGGAAAATCTTGATGATCTTCAGGAGATAACCGTCTATCACCCTATGAAATTAATCAATCTCTTTTGTACTCCAAAATTTGTTTTCTTTCTCAAATAGGGACTATGGGAAGGTTCACTGAAGTCAGAGGAACAGGCTGGGGACCCTTGAGTTCTTGGGAATTAGAGACCCCCCCCCAAGACAGAATTTCAGTAATAGAAAGTCTGGGACACCTAACTAGAGTCACAGCCCCATCCTGAATTCTACCTTGATGATTATTCTTGGGAATGATTTGCCCTGGAATAATGAACAGCAACTGTCCCTGTTTTCAAAGACATTCCGCTGAGGGAACCGAACGGTCTGAATGCAGTCAGTTATAAAGGGCCTCCAGCTTCCACAGAAGTCAGGAAGTGGGAGTCAAGGCACTGTGGAAATTGGTGTGTGGGGAGACTTCCTCCCATTGCTTTCAATTCTAGGGGTTATAAATAGGGACGTCAGTATTTCAAGTGAGCGTTGTGTTGAACACGCTGGAAATGTGTAAATGGGATTGCTGGTAGCCTAGCCAAAAGCCTTTGAAAAATGGAACCTGCTTAGAAGAAAGACTCTTGGATTTGGAGTCAGAGGACCCAGGGTCACACCCCAGTTCAGCCACTCATTATCCACGTCAGTCATCCGGTCAACAAGCATTCGTAAAGGGCCTACTATGTGCCAAGCACAGCCTAAAGAAATGCCAGAGACCTTGAACAATTCACTTCCTCTTCTAGACTTCAAAATGAAGGTGTTAGACCAAATGATCTCTGAGATCCCTGGTAGCGCTCTATCTACAATTCTTTGAGATATCATTATGAGCAATTTGGTCTGCAGTCGGAAAGGACACCATTGATCTACTCATTTGGGTAGATCCCGCTTGGGTGGGCTGTGTGTGTGCGTGTGTGTGTGTGTGTGTGTGCGTGTGTGCGCGTGTGCGCGTGTGTGCGTGTGCGCGTGTGCGTGTGTGTGTGCGTGTGCGTGTGTGTGCGTGTGTGCATGTGTGTGTGTGTGTGTTTAACTCAAAAGGACAGACGGTTAACAAAAGACACTTAAAAGGAAGGATGAATGACTCACTCTTTTTGCCCATTTACTCTCTAAATTCTAGCCCAGGCGGGCAGAGGAAGTTTAAACTTTTGTGGTGAGGACTTATTTTTTAAAATAAGAAGAGAGAGCAGAGTTCCCTTGTGGTCATTCAATCCCATTGATGGTCTTACTTTTCTTTTGGTTTCTCCAGCGCTTAACACAGAATTGTGCATATACAGTGAGTACTTAATAAATGCTTTTTCACTTATTTGCTCATTGACAAAATTGTTTCTGTTGTTGTTCAGTCATGTCTGACTCTTCATGACTCTGTTTGGGGTTTTCTTGGCATGTCCTTCTGCAGTTCATTTTACGGATGAGGAAATGGAGGCCATTGGGGTTAAGTGACTTGCCCAGGGTCTCACAGGTAGGAAGCGTCTGAGGCCAGATTTGAACTCAGGTCTTCCTGACTGCAGACCTGGTGCTCTATCTACTGTGCCACCCAGCTGCCCTTGACAAAGTTGACCAGGGGACATATTCAGCTCCCTATCTGAGAGGAGAGAGCCAGTCATAAGTTTATTCATGAGTCTAAGATGGGGAGGGATGGGAGTGGGGGCGGGGATTGGTGAATGGCAGCCGGAAGCCTCCGTGATGAGGGCTGATATTTCTGGCCACTACAGACTTGAAATCTAAAAAATCATCAGAGGTATTTAGGAGTGTCTGAGAACCAAACTTAGGCTCATAGATGAACGGAATTTCTCATTTGAGGATTCTAATTGTCCCCTTTTTTAAACCCCACAACGTCATTTACTCTATTTCTCTGAGAATGCTGGAGTTAGAAGTCTCTGTTTGGTTATTTAGGTTCACTTGCACCAGATGGTTAATTTAGAAAAATCAGTTACATTTCCTGCTAGCATTTGCTGCAGTCTGGCCTTTTGGTCAATAAATATTCTTCACCGTGATCTTCTGGCTCCTTGAGAAGGGCAAAAGTGACTGGGTTTATTGATGGACCTTACGTGAGTGTTTTGGAGAGCTAATCCAGATGAGTGGATGACAGCCTTTTGGGAAAATAATGCCTGGGAGACGGCCTCTTACACCTTGGTCAGACCCCTTTGTAGCACTGAACAAACTCAAGCATTTAAATTGGAGCACGAAGCTTTGCCAGCAAGGGAAGGTAACCTCTCCTTAAACCTCAGATCATACTAACTAGGATGACAATTGTCTTTAAATTGATTCAATCAATCACTAAGCATTTACTAAGTCTCTACTATGTACCAAGGGTAGGCTAGGTGGTACAATGGATAGAGTGCTGGGCCTGGAGTCGGGAAGACCTGAGTTTGAATCCGGCCTCAGACACTTACCAGCTGTGTGACCCTGGGCAAGTCACTTACCCTGTTGGCCTCAGTTTCCTCATCTGTAAAATGAGCTGGAGAAGGAAATGGCAAGCCACTCCAGTAGCTTTGCCAAGAAAACCCCAAACAGGGTCATGAAGAGTCAGACACAACTGAAATGACTGAACAGAAAAAAATGTACCAAGCATTGTACTAGATGCTAAGGATAAAAAAAAAAAAACCAGTCCCTGCTCCCGGGGAACTTCCATTCTACTATGGATACAACAGGCACATGCATGAGCACATTACACACACACACACACATACGTATATATATGCACATATATATATACATGTATTCCTATATATAGTGTGTGGCACATATGTAGCCTATATATAGAGCAGGGGGAGGGAAGAGAGAGAGAGAGAGATGGAGAGATAGATTGAATCAATAGATAGGATGGATGGATAGGTAGATACACACATACATACATATATACATATTGTAACAATAATGCTGCTTGCCACTACTATAAGGCCGATAACACCAGCACTCAGGAAGGCTACTAGCACATGTTCTTTGGTCTGCTTTTCTAAGGAAAGCAACTTCAAGGTGTTAACAATCTTACTTTAATTAAACATATATATATCATTCACTGAGTTCAGGGGGAAAAGTGAGTACCCTGAACTTCAGAGAAAACACAAACAGAAATTACAAGCAGAAATTATATAAACAGAAAAATAACACAAATCAACAGACAGACTTCTAGCCATGTGATCAAGACATTACATACATAGTTACCAGAGAGAGAGAAGCACCAACATCTGGGTTTTTCAAAGCCGAGAGCAGTGGGGAAGCTTCTTAACAGCTACCCAGAGTCTCCACACCAACACTCTTCCAATGAATGAGCCCCCAAAGCAAAACCTCTCCTCCCTGAGTTCTGAGAGTTCTAGCTTGATGGCTATCCTCAGAGTATATATACCCTTTTTCAGGGCCTGAGGGCTTCACACCTCTCGTGACCTAATTAGCAAAAGGTTATGGGCCTTCCTACAAACAAAGGCAAGACTCAATCAAAAGCACTTGATTGAGAAGCACTCCAAAAGAAAAAAACAGTAAAATGTCCCACTTTGCTTGCCCTTACATAGATGGATAGATAGATAGATAGATAGATAGATAGATAGATAGATAGATAGATAGATAGATAGATAGATAAATGATCAAGATGGATGTATAGATAGATACATACATAAATATATGGATGGATAGATAGGATGGATGAATAGATAGACAGACAGACAGACAGATAGATGCTGGGAAGGTAGTTGAAGGAGGAAGGGCACTAGCAGTTAGAGGAATCTGTGCCACAGGGACAAAACCCCAAATCCCTGGCTCAAACGAACAAATTCTTGGTCGCCATGTTGTTATTGTTTTTTAAGTGTCTTTCCCCAACTCCTACACCACCACCACCACCACCACCACCCCCCCCGCTTGCCACCTTCTTTGGAGGCTTGTCAAATCAAAGCCTATTTCCCTAACTTGTTACTGAGGCTGCTCATCCCAGCAAGGGCATTCTCTTGGCTTTTGCCAAGCAGCCTCAGTAACAAGTTAGGGAAATGGGCTTTGATTTGACAAGCCTCCAAAGAAGGTGGCAAGGGAGGGTGTAGGAGTGGGGAAAAACACTATCTTGGCTTGGAGAAGGGATTTAGTTTAAAGCCCATGAAAATTTAGATTCACATCATAGGTAAGTCATGAGATGATTTTTCCGTTAACAAAGGGATTCTTGGTAGGATGCCTTTAAATAGAAAACTCAATTTAATTAAGACATAATTAAAATGATATTAATTATATAATTACATTATTTTGTTGACAGGCAGCTGTTCAAGATTACATGTCCTTTCTGAAGAGATATTCGGCTGTATTGTTTTTCTTTACATGTTTAGCTTGCCATGACTCCCCGAAGAATTGAATGAAAGTATTTTAAGATTGTGTGTCTGCTGATATAAAGACTGTGTATGAATGGAGATGATATTCCTCTGGCTTTGATGGCATGGATCCTTCCAACAGATGTCAGCTAATCTCATTTACAGTCAGTGAACTGGGGAGATCCCAGTTGGAGAAGAGACAGCGTGCGTGTTCTGGATAGGGCACTGGACTTGGAGGCAGGAAGGGCTGGGTTCGAATCCCACCCTAGCCACTGACTAGCTGTGTGACAGGTCACTTGACTTCTCAGTTCCTTCATCTGCAAAATGAGACATTTAGACTATCAGATGATCTGTAACATCCCTTCCAGTTCTAAATCTCTGATCCTGTGAAAATTCCGTGAGTGTTTGTGTTTGCCATCATTGAAAACCTTTATCTCTTCCATTTAAAAAAAAAGTGATCTCTTGATCCTACTATCCCCAATAACTCCAGTTGGATATCTCTCTCTTGCTTCTTGGCTAGCCTCCTTGAGAAAGCTGTCCACAACCAGTGCCTTGGATGGCCTTCCCCTCACTTTCTTCTGACCCCTCTGCAGCCTGGCTTCTGACTAATGATCCAACTGAAACATCTCTCTCCAAAATTCCCAATGATCTCCTAATTGCCAAAGCTATTCTTATCCTTGACCTCTCTGCAGCCTTTGAAATGGTTGATCACCATCTCTTCCTGGACCACGTTCTCCTTTCCAGAATATCATAACGCGGCTCTCCTGGTTTTCCTTCTACCTCTCTGACCCATCCTTCTCAGTCTCTTTTACTGTATCTTCATTCATGTCACACCTATTAACCATAAGTGTCACCCAAGGCTCTGTCTTGGGTCCTCTTCCTCTGTACCAGGAGTCTTCAATTTTCGTGTGTCAGATTCCTTTGGAAGTCTGTTGAAGCCCTTGGATTCTCTTTTCAGAATGTTTTATTTTTTAATTAATTTATTTTTAGTTTTCAACATGCACTTTTGTGAGATTCTGATTTCTAAATTTTCCCCCTTCTTCCCCTGCCCACTCCCCAAGATGGCATGCAATCTGATATAGGCTATCATATTAAACTTATTTCCACATTAGTCATGTTGTGAAAGAAGGATCAGAACAAAAGAGAAAAACCATGAGAAAGAAAAAAGAGAGAGAGAAAATAGTGTGCTTTCTCTCTCTGGATGTATATAGCATTCTTTCTCTGGATGTATATAGCATTTTCCGTCATGACTCTTTTGGAATTGTCTTAGATCATCGTATTGCTGAGAAGAGCTAAATCTATCAAAGCTGGTCATAGTACACAGAATAATATTTTAAAACGCATGAAATAAAGCACATAAGATTACAAAGGAGACCAAAGGTTAATGAAATAAAGATGTCATTTTCCCCACTCAAAACAAATGAGATAGTATTTGCAAAACACTTAGTATAGTGCCTGGTATCTAGCAGATGCGCTCTGAATGCTTCCCTCCCCTTCCCATCACAGACTTCCTTAATGCACCCACAATCCCCTGGGGCATCCGTGGATGGACTCCAGTTTAAGAATCCTTGCTCTGTACTATCTCACTTAATTATCTCATTACTTGCCCTGTATTCGGTTATCATTTCTATGCACATGACTCCCAGATCTACCTATATAGCCATCCCTCAGCTCTGATGTTCTATCACTAACTGCCTCTTGGACATCTTACACGACATTGGATGTCCTACAAGCATCTCAACCTCAACATGTCGATAAAAGAACTCTATTTTCCCAAACCTTCCCTCTTCCCAATTTTCTTATTACTGTTCAAAGCATGACCATCCTCCTACTCACCAAGGCTGTCATCCCCAACCCTTTAGTCTCAATCACCCCTCTCCCAAAAGCCAATCTGTAGTCAACTCTTATCCTTTCTAGCCTCAAACAGCTCCCATGTACATCCCCTTCACTCCACTCATTCAGCCACTGCCCCAATGAGCCCTTCATCACCTGTTTCCTGGACCGATTCCAGTCACCTTCTCCACTCCAATCTATCCTCCATTCAGCAGTCAAAGTGGTCTTCCTAAAGCCCGGGTCTGACCGTGCAACCCCTCTGCCACTCAGTAAATTCCAGTGATTCCCTATTACCTCCGAGATGAAATATGAAAGCCTCTGTTTGCATTTTAAAACCCTTTACAGCCCTTTCTAATCTTCTTACACTATGTGCTCTGTAATCCAAGCCTCCTATATGACACTCCATCTCTAATCTCCTTGTTTCTGTCCCTGCCATGCCTGGAATAGTCTCCTTTCTTCCTTCTGCCTCCGGGATTCCCTGGATTCCTTCAAGACTCTGGTCAAATCCTTCCTTCTACAGGAGGAATTCTTGGTCTCCCCACCCCAATTCCTTTCCTCGGAGATCACCTTCCATTTACCCTATGTATCTCTCAGATGTACCTAGTTATTCATGCTTCCTCCATTGGAATGCAAGCTCCCGGAGAGCAGATTGGTGTTTTTTCCTCTCTTTGTATCCCCAGCACTTGGCACAATGCCTGAGGCATACTAAGAGCTTAATAGATGTTTACTGACTGATTAACTGATCCCTCAAATCATGTCCAAATGAACCTTAATTTAAAAAAGCCTCGTGCATATATTTAACAATGGAAACATAACATAGGTACTACATTCTAGTTGTTGCCAAAGGATTCTCCCCACTCCTTGTTTACTATATCATTCATTGGGGGGAGTGGGGAAATGGAAGGGAATAAGCACTTATTAAACACCTACTAAATACCAGTATAATAAATACTAAATACTGTGCCAAGTGCTTTACAAAGGTCATCTCATTTTGATGCTCACACCAACCCTGCAAGATAGGTACTGTTACTATCCTATTTTACAGTTGAGGAAACCGAGGCAAGGAGAGATTAAATAATTGCCCAGGGTCACATAGCTAAGCAATATCTGAAGTCAAATTTGAACTCAGTCTTCCTGACTCAGGGTCCAGTAATCTATCTAATATGCCATTTAGCTTAATTATGATTTGAATTAGAAATATTCAATTCAAACAGAACTCTGCAAATACCTGATACCAACAGCTACGAGGAGGCCTCCTCGAACCATAGTATATCTGATGAAAATTGGATCTA
Organism: Phalanger gymnotis; assembly: GCA_028646595.1. Classification (NCBI taxonomy): domain Eukaryota; kingdom Metazoa; phylum Chordata; class Mammalia; order Diprotodontia; family Phalangeridae; genus Phalanger; species Phalanger gymnotis. The sequence continues at coordinate 795,438,479 of CM053622.1, read as the reverse complement.
TGATGATCTCAAAAATCCACAGAGTGAATATATTTTCCAGACTATTTAGCAGCATCATAGCCTGGGGAGGCAGGGTGGGGGGAGGAGAGTTTTTTTTCATGTTGTAACCGCTATAACATATTTCTAATGACCACTCGTCCTATATCTATATTACTAAGACATTGATAACTATAAAGAAAAGATTCATTAAAGTGCTTTTCCCCCTCTTTCAGACTCTCCCTCCCAGAAGATGCAGGAGAATATTTTGACAAAGAGACGAGAGTCCTACAGGCCCCCATGACGATAAGAGTGGCTGATCAGGTCAGTTGTACAATCGACTGATGATGTCTGTTAAATTACAAGCCAAAATTCTCAGACATTTGTGATTCTAGGCTGCTCTTTGATCAGAGCTGTTAAGAGTAGCTTTTCTCCCATTTATTATTTTAGTGAATGAGGTGGGTGAATGTGGGGTGCTCACAGAGCATTAGCACCACTGGTGCTGAGCTGTTTCAGGGCTGCTCATCCACCTTTGATGTCCACCTGGCACCCAACTCTCACCTGTAGTGAGAAGCTGTAATATGAATAGTGACTACACCCTGGTTAAAAAAAAAACCATCTCAGCAGATGGGCTAAACAAGGTTGAGGGTAACCTTAGACCCACTGGTGAGTTAGAGGGGTGTCTACCCCAAGCATGTGAAGACTTCTTCTGGTGGAATGGGCATATGAGAACAATTTGTTCCAACAAGCACGTAGGCAGCTGAAGCAGGTGCCGTGGAGCACTTAGAGCTTAGTTAGACATGGAGACGCCAAGGTCATCCGCTACATCCCGGACCATCGCCAGTCATTTGATTTTTGTCCTGCCACGGGACTTCAATGACTCTGAAAGAGAGAGAGTGAGGCTCTGTCTCACTTAAATCCAATTCGCAAATGAGTCAATACATCACCCTGTAATGTCATTGGTTCTCTTCAAAAATGAAGAGCACGCAACATTTCGGTGAACACAGAAGTCTTCCATTGGAAAAAAATGTGTGCTGGAAATGTGTAGAACTATGATTTATTTCCAAGGGCACATAACCAAAGAAAAGAGGATCTGCATTTATTAAACACTTCCGTGGACATGTTTTCCAAACAAATCCTAAGATGGTGAAACAGAACGTCAGTGGAAAGAACATTGGCACTAGGTGTCAGGAGACCCTGAGTTCCGCTTTGGGCTTGGAGTGTGACTTGAACCAAGTTCTTGTGACTCTCTTGGCCTCAGTCTCCTCACCTGTGCCACTGTGCCACCTAGCTGCCCCATAGGGATCCTTATGTAAGGATTTTGTAGTAGTTGCTGTTTGTTGTTTTGTCAATTGGATTGGCAAAGACACTGGAGTGGTTTGCCATTTCCTTCTCTAGCTCATTTTACAGATGAGAAAATGGAGGACAACAGGGTTAAGTGACTTGCCCAGGGTCACACAGCTAGGAAGTGTCTGAGGCCAGATTTGAACTCAGTCCTTCCTGACTCCAGCCCTGGCACTCTCTCCACTGCGCCACCTAGCTGCCCTTATGTAAGATTTAATGGCCCCCATTTCTATTGAATCTTTCACCACTGCTCACCGTTCCCTATCCATCACATTCAGTCTCCAATCTCCGTGCTTCTGCAAATTATTCCCCATTCCTGGAACACATCCCTGCTCATGGCTACCTTGCAGAATCCCTCACTTCCTTCAAAGTTCAGCTCAAGTACCCCCTCTAACCAAAGCCTGTCCTGATCCTGCCCCCAAAATTTATCTTGTTTATATCATATATTTTGTTTTCTCCGTACATTGTCTCCCTATAGTAGAAAGTAAGCTCCTTGAGGGCAGGAATTATTTAACTGTATCCCTAGGACCTAGTACAGTGCCTGGGCCTATGGTGAGTACTTAACACATTTTCATTGAATTATTAATGTCAAGAAAGGCATCGATTTTCTCTGCACCAAGCAAAACCAGCTAAGTCTCCCCACCTCAGAGTTCTAGGGGTACCCCTTAGAGGTTAAGGGAGTCTCTTTTCTAAAACCCAGGCTCCTATTCTGAATAGTTTCCTCCATTACTAGCCAACAGTGACTAGCATTCCAGTTTCCTTTAACCAATTAATATCAGTTAGCTTTTACAAAGAGCTATTTACTTCAAAGATATAGCAAGAACAGGAGTACAAACACTTCCCTACCCCAAACGTCAGGGGAACATTCTCCTCTATATTAGCCCAGTCTCTGGGGATAGGGAGCTCAGGCCTAACACAGTTTCTACATAGCATGGGTCCCACCAAGTTCAAACCCAAAAGCAATATGGCATCCTTGCCAGATGAATCTTTATCTCAGCTACTTATCTAGGCTGAGTCCCAAAGGTTGTTCCTGGCTCTTTGGTGGATTGATATTGGGGTTAGCCACAAAATCCAGCATGCAGTTGACCTCCAACCCCCAGGACCCCACATGGATCCCTCCCCTGACCTTTAAAAACTTGCAAAGTTGTAGCTTCCAGTTTAATCTCCTCCCTAAAGAAGAAACACAGAGGCAAAGAAATGAGGCATGTGTTCATTGGGCCATAAGTTGTCCTCAGGTTGAGGATCATGGACGCTGCCAGACAGGCAGAAGTGACACAAAGAAAAGAACCAAACCAAGAAGGGGACTAGGTGCATTTGGAGTACAACTTCGGTTCTGGCTATACACATAAAGCCAATCCAAAACACTACTATTTGTCATGTGGTTAGCAAGCAAGAACCATCAACACATGCTCCATGTCTCTTGAAGACACTTCCATTTCATATCATCAGGACTCTCCTGTAAGGACACTTAACCAGCCTCTCCCACATGGGAAGTTGTGTCAATGACACCCTGCGCATGTTTGTGAAGACTGGGCTCAGTGGCCATAAACCAAGGACAAGTATGCTCACCACGATCATGGAACACATTCAGAAAGGGGTTCAAGTTGCAGAGGGAATCATTATAGAGGGTGAGGTCTTCCAGATACACCTGTTTGTAGATATATATAACCTGGGAATCAGTAATCACTCCAAGTAACCACACACACCCCTACCTAGTCATAAAGTACACCTATTGTCCAAACAATGGTAGGTAGTTAAATGGGCAATGTGGAAGAACTCAGCTTTCTATCCAACTCTCTCTGCAAACTTGATTTTTTACTTCCATGAGGCTACCATCCATCTTCCCTCCCATGGCTGCCTGCTGCTAGATTCTGCAACACCACCTCGCTTCTCTCCAATTCCTTGGTGTGGCCAAATCTTGCATCGTCCAGTCTCCAGATTGTGTGATGTTTCCCATGAGATGCTACCCTTCGCTTCCCTTCATTTCATTTAGTCCCTGGAGGTTGGATCTGTCTCCAGGGTGCTACAAATGTACAAGAAGATGGGCTACTCACTTAGTGACAGCCAGGGATGAGCAGAGGGCAGCCCGAGGGGCCCTTCAGCATCCCCTTCAGGAAGGCCTAGATGTAGATTTGTTCTTTGAAGTATAGATTCAGTCAAAGGGCCACACTTGAGGACCTTGGGGATCACATATGGCCTCCAGGCCACAGGTTCTCCACCCCTAGCCTAGAACTTATTGGGCAGGGACCCCCTGGGGCAAACATATGAGAGGACCTGGACAAGAGTCAAGTAGGAGGGGCAAGTGTAGATGGACTGTGATTTCTGTCACTGAAGGGAATGGGCCCACTGAGAAGATCATAGGTCCTTTGGAATGGCAAGCAGTATTTCCCTTCTTTGGGTTTTCAAAAACAAATTCATTTCTTTTTTTATGTATTTATAATCTGTCTCTCCCACAAATAGCAACAATAATAAAAATAACAATAATTCTCGGTGAAAAAGGTTGAGTTAAATTGACAGAGGTTGCCGGACAGATGCAAGCTGGTCTTCCCTTTTCCTGAGCGTCCTTCCTCCGTTTTAGAAAAGGCCTGTGAAATTCACCGTCCATGCTATCGTCACGACATCGGATTTGGACATCGAACCCAAAGAAGTAGATTTTGGATACTGCACTATCTACGAAGCTGTATATACCAAAATTACTCTCAGTAATAAATCTCTCCTCCCTCAGGAGTTTGGATTCATCAGTACCCCAGAGGTGTGTATCTGTGGGGATCCCACTGCTCCCGTTACTGCTCTGATATCCCATGGGATTGGGTTGCCCTTGTACCTCAAGCCGCTCCCCCTCAGTGGTTCCCAAAAGCTGCATCGGTATCTGTTGAGCTCCGCACCTAATCCTCAGCTCCCACATAGGCTCATGTGGCAAATTGATGCCATGTACTATAACCAGCCAAGAACAAGAATGCTGTAACTTCTTGGTACAGGCTGGGCTGACTTTAAAGGAAAGCCCCAAAGAGTATGAGGAAGTTCTGATTCAATCCCGTCTGGTTCAAATCCCAGTTTGCTACTGAACTACCCAGGTGATCCTGGATAAGTCATTTAATTTCTCTGTCCCCCAGTTCCCTCCTTTGGGAAAATCAAGGGGTTGGATTAAATGCCTCCCCAAGGTCCTCTGGGGTGAGAAATATTCCTACCCTTATACCCCTCACATCCTACCGCATCCCCTGTCCAAGATGGGTCCTGTTTAGAGCCAGGAGTGGGAGAGGGGTAAGAGCAAAGAGGGGAGGGCAGGAGGAATGGTAATAGTCATTGCCAGCTTCCTTTCAGTTATTAAATATCCCTTTTTATTTTCAAGTTTGTGGAAATTCAGCCCAATGATGGCTTTGGAACCATCCTGCCCTTACAGTCTTTGTTCCTTGACGTCATTTTTAAACCCAGCAAAGCAAAGGAATATAACTTCCAGCTGATTTGCATTTCTGAAATTAACAGGTGAGGTGAGCACCCCCCTAGTGGAACCCTAGAATGTAGGCAGGCCCCCAAGTATATCCCTGGAGTCCTCAGAGGGGCACTGTCTGACTGCCTGCACATGAGGTACCACCCTATTTTCATACTCCACTGTTTAAACTGGGCATGGTCCATGAGGATAGCCATTTGGTCCATGGCTAAAACATTAAGGCCTTCAGAGCCCTGGTGTCCAGCAGAGCTTATAAGAGAAAAATAATTTCCCAGATTTGCAGAACCTTGGTGGGATCAAATAAGCAATTTGCCTACATCAAATTGGGCTGCTCTTGGACAGCTCTCCACCTCCAACAGGAGAAATAGCCTATTGCCAGTGACTGGCCATCATGTCCTCTGACCCGGGAAACCTTATAAATTTACCCTGTGTTTTAGTACCATAGAAATGGTCAAATCCTCATCCTGCTGCTGAGACAGCTGAAGTAAGGACAGTGACTGTTTTCTTCTGAGCAAAAAAAAAAAAAACCCAAATATGGAGCCCGGTAAAATGAACCTGGTGAGCAGGGGAGGCAATGCCCTTCTGACCTGAGTATCCCAGCCGTCCCTTGGTGCTCTTGTCCCATCTTGTTTGTTCTAATACAGAATCATCAGGGTTCGAGTCCTGAGACCCTGGTGTGCTGACAACATGGGGCACGTGTGCCAGGCTCAGAGCGCGGTATGTGAGAATTCAGAAACGCAAGACATTACCGGCTTGGAAATAACCTTTGTTCCTCATTACTGCTGTCTTCCTTTACTTCTCTACCAAGAGGAAGCAATGTTTCTCCCCCTTCCTTCCCTGGCTAAATATTTGAGCTCTGCTCTCATTTGTAGGTGTAAAGCATCTTTCTGTCCTCTCTGGTGATGTTGCCATCAATTTTGCCCGCAGCCAGACCTGGTTTCATTCCATGGTAACTCTGAAGAATAGACCTTGGGTCCTGAGGAGGGCAGGGGGGGGACTACCCTAGGGGCCCACTTCAGCAAAACTGACTAGGAAAGGGTCACTCAAGCATCCTGACTTCTGACTTTTGGCCTTCCAGAGAATTTAGGCTGTCATGCAAAGCGATTGGCGTCCACCCCCCTCTGGAGCTGTCTCACTACCGAATCAAGTTTGCAGCCACGGCTTTATTTGACACATCAACAGTTACCCTCTATGTGATCAATTCCCACACAAACATGAATTCTCTGACTCACACGGTGCCCCGCATTGGTACTGAAGAAATCGCACCTGTGGGACCCACCTCTTTTGAATTCCTTTTGCCCAGCAATGCCCCAATCATGATTATACCTTCTGTGGGGACCGTGCTACCAGGAAAGGTGAGTGTGAACCCTAGAGAAGGAAAAGGGGAACTCTGAGCTTGGGCACAAGGGCCAAACTGTTTTTCACCCATTTTCTCCCCAAATCTCAAAAGAGAATAGAAATAGGATGAATGAATAAATAGAGAATGACAAGCCCTAGGGCAGCTGAGTGGCGCAGAGGGTAGAGCACCAACCCTGGAGTCAAGAAGACCTGAGTTCAAATGTGGCCTCAGATACTTGACACCGTTACTAGCTGTGTGACTTTAGGCAAGTCACTTAACCCCAATTGCCTTCCCTACTCCCCTCCAAAAAAAAAAAAAGAATGACAAGCCCTTATTAAATGCTTACTATGTGCCAAGCATTGCGTTAAGTGCTAAAGATACAAAGGCAAGCAATCGATCCAATCCCTGCCCTCAAAGAGCTCGAATTGACTATCTTTACAACGTGCAAAGTCCTTACAACTCTCGGAAATAAACAGCAGCGCAGCATTAATCTCCCCATTTGACAGATGAGGACACTGAGGTTCTGGAAGCCTAACCTCGACCAAGCTCATACAGCTAGTCATCTCTGAGCAGAGCCTCAACCCCAGGCCTCCTGACTCTGTGTCCAGCTTTCTACCCTTCTGGGGGACTTGTTTTTCCTGTTTTTTTTAAACACATGATTTTTATTGAACTTTTATAAGACTCACTTTTGCATTGTTACAAATATTTTACAATATATATTTCCTAATTTTAAAAGATTTGTTTGTTTTACAATCAGTTTTCTTAGGTCAATAATAATCATGCTTAATTATTATCCTCAGGGAACTGACAGAGGGGGAAATAAAGGCATCTTTACAGCTCATACCACTGGGAGTCACTTTTAACCTGATTGGCTGGTTGAATCATGTCATCTCAAAATAGAAAAGCATTAAAAATGTCCACAAGGCTCAGTGTTCTTTTTAACAGCTGGGGGTCAGAAGACTGAGATGAACCTCTGATATTTCCATTCATATTTTTATTTTAAAGAAAAATAGCTTCTCTTCCTTGCCTTCCTTGTGACTGCCCTCTGAGCACAGGCTTCTGTTGTTTCTGTATTCTTTCCCAGAAATGCATGATTGAAGTGATTTTCAAACCAGTGCTGTCAGAGACAACAATCAAAAAAGAAGTTGTGAAGATGAGGAACAGAAAACTAGGAATACAGCAGGTATGGGGGCAAACAAAAACCTAAGCTGTAAAACCACATGAAACAATACTCATGGGGATGAAGAAGGCCAGTCGCAAGCACTAAAAAAATGTAAATTCCAAAAAACTTTTTTTTAAAGAAACAAAGTTTAATCTTAATTAGCCATCTAGCAGCACTGGCTGTACATCAGGCCTATTTTAAGGCATTTCTCTAATGAGACAGCTAGGTAGCACAGTGGATAGTGCACTATGCTTGGAGGCCTCAAATCAGGTTCAAATCCAACCTTAGCCACTTATTAGGTGTGTGACCTTGGGCAAGTCAGTTTTGTCATCTGTAAAATGGGTCTAATAATAGCACCTACCTCCCAGAATTGTTGTAAGGATCAAATAAGATAATAATTATAAAATAAATAATAATATAAATATATTAAAATATAATATAATTATAATTATAAAATGCTTAATATGGTGCCTGGCACAAAATGTGTGTACATGCATATATATGTTTGTATGTATGTATAAATGTATATATATACACACATACACATATATAATATACATATTTTTTTCAGTTGTGTCCAACTCTTTGTGACCCCATTTGGGGGTTTTCTTGGCAGAAATACTAGAGTGGTTTACCATTTCCTTCTCCAGCTCATTTTACAGGTTAGGAAACTGAGGCAAACAGGGTTAAGTGACTTGCCCCGGGTCACACAGCTAGCAAGTGTCTGAGGCCTGGTTTGGACACAGGGGGATAGTTCTTCCTGACTCCAGGTTTATTCACTGTGCCATTTAACTGATATATGTATATTTGTATGTATGTGTGTATGTGTATGTATGTGTGTATGTATGTATAAAGAGAGAGATACACATACATACACACGCTATCATACTAGCATGTATCATTATTATTGTTCAGAATAATACATGACTATTTCACTGTGGGAATGTGGCATCCCCACATTCAGGAGATCCTCTCCAATGCCACTAATGGCCACGCCTTACATCTGTGGCCACACCTCTGGGAGCTCCTTGAGGGCTGAAGCTTGGCTTTTGCTTATTCTCATAGGGGCTTAATAAATGTTTATTGACTGACTAAATGTAAGGTCCTTGAGGGAAGGGCATGTTCTTTTTTGTTGATATTTGTATCCTCGGTGCTCAGCAGAGTGCCTACAAATACTCAGTCTAAAGGAGGAAAGGGAAGGAAGGAAGGAGGGAAGGGAGGAAAGGAAGGATGGAGGGAGGAAGGAAAGAAGGAAGGAAGGAAGGAAGGAAGGAAGGAAGGAAGGAAGGAAGGAAGGAAGGAAGGAAGGAAGGAAGGAAGGAAGGAAGGAAGGAAGGAAGGAAGGGAGGGAGGGAGGAAAGAAGGGAGGGATCGAGGGAGGGTGGGGAGAGAGAGAGAGAGAGAGAGAGAGAGGGAGGGAGGGAGGGAGAAGAAAACTAGCCTCTTGAACTAACTCAGAGTGTAATATCTGAATTAGCCACGAGCAGGCACTCCCCGAAAGCTGTTTCTCCCAGTCTGGGGCTGAGTGTATCTCCATAACCGCTTTTTAAAATAGGCTACAATATCCCACTGACCACTAGGGGGCACCCAGATCTTCAGCAAGGTTCACAGGCTGAGGCTTCTCTTCAAGCAGTATTTGCTCCTGGTTCCCAGTTCTTCCCATCTAGAGGATGAAATGAAATGTTCAATTACAGAAATCCCTCTCCTTATACTTTGCCTGTGCCCTTACTCTTTGTCTTCCTCAATCACTTCCTCAGGTTTCTTCCTCGGATACCCAGAGATTTAGGCATCATAGGTGATCTTGGAGCTTTATTGCGCGTGGCAGAAAGGGGCCAGAACTGGCCGCTACCTGACCGTGGTGGCTCCATGGCTCATAGAGCGCTGGGCTTGGAATCAGGAAGACCCAATTTCGAATCCAGCCTCAGACATTCCCTAGCCGTTTGACCCTGGGCAAGTCACTTAACCCCTATAGTTCCTCTTCTATAAAATGGAGACACTCTGGAGAAGGAAAGAACAAACCACTCTGATGTCTTTGCAAAGAAAACCCCACGGACAAGTCCAAGGGATCACGAAGAATAGTTGAAAACGACTAAACAACAACAAACATCATTTACTGTCTCCCCTCCTGTTTCCTTCCCTGTTTCTAGGAGGGTTTTTAGAGTCTTTCCTATCTGACGCCCTCTGAATCCTTCCTCCCTCCACACACACACACACACCACCTCCTACATACCCTGCACACACACACACACACACACACGCACGCACACACACACGCATGCACGCACGCACATGCATACACATGCATATACACACACATATCCACAAACACACACACACACATACACACACACACGACGGTCTGGGGGGCCAAAGGCAAGGTCCAAACAAGGTTCTAAAGGATAATTGGGGAAGGGAAAATCACTTTCATCTAAGGGAATTAGAGAAGGTTTCACAGGTTAAGGGGACCTCTGAGTCCAGCCTTGAAGGAAGAGGGAGATTCTTATACCCAGGCATAAAGACAGAAGATATTTCAGGTATGAGCCATGTCCCATGGAAATGCAAGGAGAATGCACGTCAAGTTTGCAGACTAGCTAGAAATCCAGTTATGCTGATGTCAGCATAGTATATGATATATATATAGTATGTATATATTATGTCTAATATGATGTATATATTATATACTTTATATGTAGTATATAGTAATAAAATATAACATATAATATATAATAAGGCTGGCAGGGTACCAGGTTGTGGGAAGCCCTGAATGCTAGGCTGAGAATTTTTATAGTTTAACCTTTAGGCAATAGGGAGCCACAGAAAGCTTTATCTAAATCAATCAACAACTATTTATTCAGTTCCTGCTGTGTGCCAGGCACTGAAAATAACAAAGAAAAAAATGGAAGTCCCTACCCTCAAGGAGGTTACTTTCAATAGGGTGAAACACATTTTTAAAAAATTATAAAGTATGTACGAGTATATACAAAGTATACAGACCAATACAAAGAGATAGAGAGATGGGGGCTCCAGCCAGATTTGTGTGGGACCTGAGCTTTGAAAGGGATTAGAGGATCTGATGTAACATACCCTCTAGGATATCTCCCCCAGCCTCCCCTTGTGAACTGGATCCCCCAGAAAGTGACCACTAACCTCAGGTTCAAAGGTACTCTTGAGCTCAAAGTTCTGCTTTCTTTCTTTCTCTTTTTTTTTTGGAGGGAGGGGACAATCAGGGTTAAGTGACTTGCCCAGGATCACACAACTAGGGCAAATTTGAACTCAGGTCCTTCTGACTCCAGGGCCTGTGCTCTATCCACTGAGCCACCTAGCTGCTTGTGAGTTCACATTTCTAAATGTATTATAGCTCACAAGTCCCTGACCTTTGACAGCCCAGTTAGCTTAAAGCAAAGACATAATAAGGATAGTAGCCACCAAACGTTCCCCAACGAACCTGGGGCATACTCTTCGGCAAATGCACAGTGTCAGTGGGAAGGGTGGGCACAAACTTAAGAGTCCAGTGGAAGTTAGGAAGCATGCGTGACGCCAGCGGGAGTGGTTTTGTGTATCCTTTCTCTTGGAGCATCTTTTTTTGTTTGTTTGTTTTTGTTTTTCTTGTTTTTTTGCAGGGGGGAAGACGGGGCAATTGGGGTCAAGTGACTTGCCCAAGGTCATACAACTAGTAAGTGTGTCAAGTGTCTGAGGCCACATTTGAACTCAGGTCCTCCCAACTCCAGGGCTGGTGCTCTACCCACCGCGCCACCTAGCTACCCCCATCTCTTGGAGCATCTTAAAGCTGCTCCCCACTGAGAATACATCTCTGCTAGACCTGTCACTCAGCTGGGCTTCCTGGGCCTGCTCTTCCCTCCCTACAGGCCTAACTCCTCCTTCTACTGCTCTCTTCTCTGCTGCCGGGAATCACACACCTTGGAGCCACAAGACTCCATTGACACTCTCCCTCTATCCCCCCTTCTCTGTCTGTCTGTCTGTCTCTGTGTGTGTGTGTGTGTGTGTGTGTCTCTGTCTCTGTCTTTTCTCTCTTTTCCTCTCTCCCTTTCTCTCTCTCTCCTTTTTTCTCTCTCTTTCTCTGTGTCTATCTCTCTATCTCTCCTTTCTCTTTTCCCACCTCTCTCCCCCTGCTCTCCCTCCTCCCTCTTTCTCTTCCTCTCCTTCCTCTCTCTTTCTCTCCTTTCTCTCTCTCTTCCTTCCCCCCTCTTTCTCTGTCTCTCTCTGTGTGTCTCTCTCTTCTCTTTCTCTCCTCTCCCTCCTCCTCTCCTTTTCTCTGTCTCTCACCCCTCCCTGACAAATATGGCCCCTCCTTCTGCCTAAAGGGTTGTTCTGCTTTGAGACCCCATGGCTGATGGAGGCAAGGAGGGGAGAGAAATCCACTCTGTTGACCATCCAAGGCTGGCAAGCTTCACTTTTTAAAGGCTACCAGGATCATAGCCAGCCAATGATGACCCTTTGATCAGGGAAATGCTTCCTACTTTGTAAGGTTATAATGGGAATGTCTTTGAATTTCATTTAAAACATTAACTCTTACTTTCTATGATTACATCAAGTGGTTTGGTGAAGGTAAAGATAACTCTCCCCCTCCCCTTCCCCCATTATAGTAGCATGGAAGGAATGACTGCATTCAGGCATGGGGCACTGCCAATGCAAAGGGACAGAGGGAAGAGATTATATGTTGTCTGTGGGGTACAGCAAGAAGACCAGTTTGGCTAAAACATGAAGTGCATAAGTGGGGGTCATCTGTAATAAGCCTGGAAAGGTAGAGCAGAGTCAGATCTTCAAGGGTTGTAAATGCCCACCAGAAAAGTGTTTGATCCTAGAAGCAATAGAGAGCCATCGGGACTTTGGCTGCCTAGGAGTTAGATGGGGCGACCCGTGGCAATTGTGGAGAGAGAGTAGGTTGGTGAGGAGATGGACTTGGGGCATGGAGACCAATTAAGAGGCTATCGTAATAGTCTGGACAAGAAATGCTGTGCGCTTGAACTAGAGAGCTGGTCATGTGTATGGAGAGAAGGGGACAAAGCTAGGAGATGTTGCAGAGGCAAAATTGACAAGACTTCAAAGCTAATTGGAACTTTGGGATTGGGGAGAGGGAAGAATCGATGATCACTCCAAGTCTGGGAACCTACATGCCTAAAAAATACAATGGTACCCTTAGCAGAAAGGGGTCTTAGAGAAAGACAGATTAGGTGGAGAGGAAGGAGGAAAGGATGATTTCTGTTTTGAACACAAGTTTGAGGAGCCAGTATTAGAAATGTCCAATGGGTAATTGATGACGTGGGACTGTGGCCCGGAGAGAGCTTGTTCCTGGGCATTGAGATTGGGTAACAGATGAACCCATACTACCATTTGCCCTCTTTGTTTGCAAAGCCTATGTAAATAATCACATATTTCAAATGAGTGGAAGGGAAGTGAGGAGGTTTCCCTGGATAGAAGGTGTTTTACACACTGTGCCTGCCCTGAGCCCACTTAGTTTTGAATGTCCTGGTGGAATCAACGCTAAAAGGCACCATAGATTTAGCTGCTGGAAACCAGGCCAGCTGTGGCTGTGTGTGATTCATCTTTGTACCTTGTTCAAGAGATAACAAGCATCGCTTGAGTAATTCTCATGACCAAGGCTTGTCTTGGGCAGGTTCTTCCCTTTGCATCTGGGTTTCCAGTTAGGATCATTTTAAAGAGAAGAGCTCCAAGGCTGATTAGCAATCTGAGTGCTTGCTGGTGCTGGGCAACTTTTTAATGTGTGTTTGCAATGAGTGGTTCCTATTGACTTAGAAGTGTAAGCAAACAAAGAACCAAATTTTTTTGGGGGGTGGCTCAGGAGTGTAAGACTATGGACACATTGCTTTCATGCATTATGAGTTCTTTCTTGTTGATAATTAAGGGCAGCTACATGGCACAGTGGATAGAGTGTCAGGCCTAGAATCAGGAAGTGTCCTGAGTTCAAATCCAGCCTCAGACACTTACTAGCTGTGTGACTCTGGGCAGTCACTTAAACTCAGTTTCCTCATCTGGAAAAGGAAATGGCAAAACCCCTAGAGTATCTCTGCCAAGAAAACCTCCAAATGGGGTCACAAAGAGTCAGATACAACTGAAAAATGACTGAATGACAACTTGTTAGTTTTTTTTTCCAGCCCAGGCATCTAACTGTACTGTAACAGATAAACATTCTATCAGATCCCAACCTATAAGACTTCTGGGTATAAATATTTAATGTTTTTGCAATTTAAGAGGCTAATTGATTATTGAATTTGTCAGCCTGGAATGAGACTGGCCCATTTGTGTCAGGACATATCTGGATTTGGGGACTTTAAAAAAAACACCTTTTTTTGGAGGCAATCAGGGTTAAGTGACTTGGCCAGGGTCACACAGCTATTAAGTCTCTGGGATCACATTTGAACTTGGGTCCTCCTGACTCGAAGGCCAATGCTCTACCTAGCCCTAGAGTTAGGGACTTTCGAGGGACCCTCTAGAAAGCTTCTGGAGCCTCTTTGTTAACTGGCTCCGTCTTCCTCTTTCGGGTTGTGGTAGCTTCCAACCTCCCCCTCTCGGTCCCTTGCCTTTCACCTTCAAAGCCCCTTTCCATTTGTTCTTCCTCTAACTACGAACAGAACCCAGAACAGAACTCGATATCTGTTACAGTGCAGTTAGATGCCTGAGCTGGGAAAAAAGTGGGCTTTTCCTTATTGTCTTCTCTGCTTGTAGCCTAAAAAGGAGTCATCCCCAAAGAAAGCGGAGAAATTTATGTCAACTGCTCCCCTCAAGGCAGCTGTCAGGTGGCTGAAGCCCCGCTCTTCTCCGAAGAAGGAACACCGCAAACCAGTGAAAATAACCACAGAGTAAGTTACCCTATGGTGTGATTGCCATTTAATCCAACAGATGTTTATTCAACAGATGTTAGAGCAAGGCATTGTTCTGGGTGCTATGGTGACAGATATAAAATCGAACCGACCATTCCTTCCCTCTCGGATCGCAGCTGGGCTCCCGGTTTGGGTCGTTTTGAGAAAAGAGCACAGTACCTGTTAGCAATCTAAGAGCTCCTCGGTGCCAGGCAACCCTTGTGATAATGTATGATGGTAATTAATGATGGTTCCCATTGGCTTAGTGGCAAAAGAAGTAGATTGAATTCTGTACTATTAGGCTACTAATTATGCTATAGTTTTTCATCCTTCCAGCTCTGAAAGAGGTAGCCTTTTATCAAAAGGTGTTCCTAAAGCTCTCAGTTCATAATATCCCGGAATTGAGAATTGGGAGGGCCCTCAGAGGTTCAGAGGATATGAGATTTAGAGCTGGATGGGATTTCTGAAATCACAGAATCCAACCTCTTCGTTTTATACATGGGGAAAACAAGAAATGTTAAGTGACTTGCCCAGGTTCACCCAGCTAGTAAGTATCTGAGGTAGGATTCAAACCCAAGTATCCCTGACTCCACATTCAGGACCCCAGCCAATGACATCAGCATGTTTTCTGCCATACTGAACTCTACCCTGGAGAAAGAATGCTAAGGAACCTGACTGACCCTGGAACTGAAAGAATGCTTGAAGGAGGAGGGCAATGAAAATTTCCCTGGAAATATCATAATAGAATATTGTAGACCCAGTATTGGATTCCATATACCCAATATCTACTGAAGTTTATCAGTGGCTTGAAGAAGGAGAGCAATGAAAATTTCCCTAGGAATATTGTAGTAGAATATTGTAGACCCAGGATTGGATGCCATATACCCAACATCTGCTGCAGTTTGTCAGTGGCACACACCCCAAGAATGAAGCGCATCGTACACTCATGTGTCACCATTGACTTTCAGCTTCCCATTGCCCAGTTAAAGTGTACCCTTCCCACAGCTGAAAAAGATTATCTAAAATGTCCAGGAAACAGTTGGTGATGGAAGACTGAAGCTCAGGAGAGACACTAGAGCCAGATATATAGACCAAGGAAGCAGCTGTATTAAGATGGTGGTTGTTATTTTGTTTATCGGTTTATGAACCCATTGTGCATGATCATATATTTCACATGTGGTCCCCAAAAGGCAATGTGAGCCTTTGAGCCCAAAGGCAGCACAGGAGCCAAACTCTGATGCCATATTACTGCTCTTTCCCTCTCTGACCCCCTCCATAGACCAAGTTATTCATAAGGGACACAGAGAGTGAAGTGACATCATATCCAATTTTGGCCTCTGCCAAACCTTGGGATAAAAGGCCTAAAATGACTTTGTGGGAAAGCTTCTCCTCTTTATACGTGAGCTATGGAAAACTAAAAGTCACTGGTGACACGGAAAGATGTCTTTGGCCACCGCTCAAAGGAACCACCTGCCCAAAGAATCCCCTTATCTACATCCACACTGGCCAGGTCGACATGGCTGTTTGGAGACATAACCCCTGCCATATTGATCGGTCAGCACCTAGTTAATGATCAGGAAGCAAAGACCCAGGATGGAGCCATCCCACTTCATTGAGAAGCTGTGGCCAAGACAACCCAGCAAAAAGGACCCAAATTTAAGAATAGTTACTGAAGTGTAGACTCATCATGCCAGGACCCTTGAAGCCATCCTGGACTCTTCCCTTTTCCCTCATCCTCCTCTAACCAAATGTTTTCAATTCTACTCCCACAGCATCTTTCTCATTGATCTCATTCTCTCTACTCAACCCTCTATTTCAACCCATCGCCATCTCCCCCCACCCTGGACTATAGTAGTAGCCTAATTCACTCTCTGCCCCATGCAATTCATGCTCTGCACAGCTACCAAAATAAAACTTCCTCAGGCCAAATCGTGACATTCCCCTGCCCAAAAATCTCCAAAGACTCCCTGTTGTCTCCAGTGGACAATCTTCTAAATGGCCATCGCAAACTAGTATATCCCCCACCCCCACCCAGACATTTTGTGATCAAGTTGGTTGAAATATCACCATGTACATAACAGACTTTCTTTCCCCTCCCCCCCCGCCCTGCACCCCTCTCCCTACCTTTTTCCCCCTCTATCATGATCTGCAATGAGCATTAATAAAGGGACACCACAGCCCATGTTCATTCCATTTTCATGAGCACCAGAGGCAGTGAAGATAAACAAAGGTGGACCATCCCCTGCCAGGTTCCAGTGCTGATGCCCCTAGGCCAGAGGCTCTCTGAATGCATGCAATTACATGATACATTCTAAGGGACTGCTGTGGACTACCTAAAATGCCTGGATTGTTTTGTTCTAGTTCAGAAGAATACCTGATTGCAAAAGCCACCTTGACTAGAGATTTCCAAAAACAGTTTCATAAATATGTCATACCATGTGTCATTGCAAGTGGAGACATTAAAGACAAGAAAGAAATGGTACCGATGAATTTCAGGTAGGAAATCCTGCCCGTGCAGTGTGAGGCGCCCAGTCATTCTTACAAACTTAAGGGATGCCCAAGCAAAGTTGAGGGGCTGGCAAAAGTAGTCATGTGGAAAATGCCCCAAATACTTTCTAATTTTTCTTGTGTGGTCCCTTACTCCAATGGTGGTCACGATTGCCCCTGGCCATCCATACTGGGCATGAGAAATTTTGTCCAAAAGAGGTTTGGTCTTCTGGGTTTCATGAGACTGCTAGGATCCTGCTTCTTCTACCTCTAGTGTCCTACCTCCAAATGGACTGATCCTAGAGACGTCAGTGTTCCCTCAGTGGCCTGGCTAATCAAAAGCTACCCAGAACCCTGGGCTTCTAGGAGACCATCTAGATGGCACTTTGCCTTGGGAACAGCAGTGAGGAGACAGTGACTCCAGTTCTACTCCCAATGACATCTTTCCAACCTAAATCTCCCATCCCTTCCCCAAGCACACACCTCCAAGCCTTGTCTCCATTCGTAATAGAAAATTTGATCATAAGTGTGCTATTTCTCCTCCTGGGTAAAATTTTTGGTTCTCTCTCTCTCTCTCTCTCTCTCTCTCTCTCTCTCTCTCTCTCTCCTCAACATCCTAGTCCTTATAACACACTGTACCTGGAACTATACTGTCCAACAGTGGCTCCCTCTATCGTGGTTGCTTCAGACAATGGGAAAACCGTGTTCAACTTTGGAGACATTGCGGTTGGTAAGATCTGACACTGCCACTCTCGCTTCCTTATGACCTCCCCCCTTTGCCTCCCCTCCCCCAATCTGTTTCCCCCAACAAATCTTTTGCATTGACAAATTTCTAATCCCTCTTCTAGTCAAGCTTTGCTAATAATCACTCCCAACCTGCAGACAGTGGGTGCTTAGTCAGTTTTTGTTGACTTGACTTGGCCCACAGGTCCCATACTCCCCAGACCTCAGATAGCGACCACAGTGTTTGATTTGTGTTTGTTTCAGGGCACAGGGGCATCAAAAGAATCACACTCCAGAACGTCAGTTCAGAGTACCTGGACGTATCCTTCCACAGAACTCCTGCTTGGCTGTTCCCAACATGGTCCAGCAGCCGAGCTGCCTTCTTTGTCTCCTTGAGAAAGGCTTTTGGGGAGTAGGTTCAAACCCTTCCTCTGCCAGTTAGCTACCCAGGTGACTGGGGATGTCCTCCAGATTCTCCACGCCTGTTTCTTCCTCTGTCAAGCGAGGGGGCTGGAGGACCTGCCCGCCGCTCTAAATCTAGGATCTTCCTTTCCTTGGCCGTGAACTGTTTTTTTCTTCGAAAGCATTAAGCCACAAGAGGCCTGTGGACCTGTTAGGAATTGGAAGTGTCCGTTATTTTCTGCTTCATCGTTGGGCTAAGGCCCCTAAGGTACTGGGTGCTGGCAATAGAGTGGATGGACAGCTGGACCTGGAGTCGGGAATTCCTGAGCTCAAATCCAGCCTCAAATACTGACTAGCTGTGTGACCCTGGGCAAATCGCTTAACTTCTGTTTGCCTCAGTTTTCTCACCTGTAAAATGAGGGTGATAATACCTACCTCTCAGGGTCATTGTGAGGATCAAACAAGAATGTTTGCAAAATAACTCAATACAGTAATTGGCACATAGTAGGCCCTGTATAAATGCTTATTCCTCCCCTCAGTGTCCTCATCTGTAAAATGCAATGATAACGTCTACCTCTCAGGGCTGTTGTGAGAAACATGTGAGATAATATTTATAAAAGTGCTTAGCACAATAGCAGGCACTATATAAATGTTCATTCCCTCCACCCTCCCGTCTGAAAAAGGGAGCAATGATAGAACCTACCTCCCAGGGCTGTGGTGATCAAATAACATGGAAAGAGCTTCGTGAACCTCCAAGCTCCATATGAATGCTGGCTGCTATCTTCCTCCTCCTCCTCTTCCTCCTCCTCCTCCTCACTACCATCATCATCATCATCATTACTATTATTATTACGATGATGTCTCCCTGACTGATCTCTCCCAGCTGCAGTTTTCGATACTGAATCCCTATGGCCCCTTTATACTGCTATGTCCTTGTCGTGGCCTTCAATCTAAAGAAACCGAAGTTGTTGCTGTATCATTCTCTCCCCGCGAGAGTAACACGGTAAGTTCTTGCGGTCAAGGGAGAAATCCACACTGACTTTTAGTCTGCATTCAGATAAAGTCTGAATGAGCTCATGTCTCATTTGGAAATAAAAAGAAATATCAGGCAGTAAGACAGCAGCCCCTTTCGTGGGGAAGAGGACAGCTCCATTTTGCTGGACGATTGCAGAGTCTGGTCCTTTTACAAGGAGAAAAGAGTAAATGAATTCATGCTGGGACCTTTTGATTGGTACTGGCCTCTAGACACCCCTTGCTCCTGCTGCCAGGGGAGACGAATGGGCCAGCCCAGAAAAGAAAGGAAGCTTTTGTCAAAATCCCAGAAACCAGAGGAAGTCTATGGGTCTACAAGAAGTAGATCATGAGTTTTCTCTTATGCCATATCCATTCCTCAGGTTGGGTTTTCATGGAAAAATTTCTTGCAGCACTGGCCCCAGGTCATTTCTGCTAAGCTTCTGCACCTAGAGGTGGGGCTGGGACTGATGTGAGAACTCTTGTCAGGATGGTAGTGGGCTAAGGACTTTGTTGATCTGCGTGGCCTCTCCTTCCCCCTCTTCGCTCGCCTAAGGTATATGGTGTGGATTAATTAGCGCTGATGGCTCATCATTGAATTGCTCTCACCCCTCTGGGTGATGTTACCCTATCAGATGTAGCCAGGGCATTTCGACTCAATGGACCAGATTCCTATTACATATCAAATAAGAGGGTTGGGCTGATCAAGCTCAGGGGGTGCTCCCAGCACTGACATATTATTCGATGACTGAAAAGAATTCGAAGCAAGCCATTTTCTTTTAAACTTTCTTTATATTTATTTTAATTTCAAACCTAAGATTCCAAGATTTAAAACTGGAAGCAATCTTAGTTCTCAACTAAGCTGATGCCTTCTTTCTTTTCTGCGCATACCTTCTCTGCCTACTAATATCTCCCCCTTTGTTTAGTTCTTGGAAACCCTGGACATCATGTCAAAGAAAGGGACCCTCACCCTGACCATGGTGGGCAAAGGTGTGGCATCCACAATTACCTGCTCCATCGAAGGAGATGTCCTGAATATGGGATACGTTATTGTTGGAGAAACCGCCACATCGACGTTTAAAGTAAGCGAGCTATCCCTCCAGCACTTTGAATTCCCTCTGAATTGTAAGCCTCTTTAGGGCCAGCCATAGTCTGATGAGTCTTCCTAAGTCTTCAGAAGGCACCAGCCAACAAATCTGAATGTTTATTGATCCTGTCCTCAGGATGTGAACCCATACCTGTGCCCAGGTTGTAGGGACTACTGTATCAAAAAAAAAAAAAAAAACCAAGAGTGGTCTTCAGTATTCCCAAGAATTTACACTCTAAACCCAGGGTTCTTAATGGTTTCTTGGGGGGGTCATGGACCCCCTGGACAGTCTGGTGAAACTTATGGATCCCATCTACAGAGTAATCGTTTCAAGTGCATAAAACACATAGAATTCCAAAGGAAGCCAATGATATTGAAATATAATATATATTATTATAAGTATATAGTATAATATAAAAAATAAAAATTTTTAAAAAGCCAATGCTGTAAGCGTTCCTTAGAGAGAGGAGCTTAGGGGAAGAAGATGGAAGCCATCTCTATTGTCTGGGATCTTTCCTTGGTACCTCAAAGTGCCAGGCTCTTCTTCTCCACCTTTCCATCCTTCAAGACCCAGCTGCCTCACCTCCACCAGGAAGCCTCCTCTGATGAACAAATGAAAACCATTTATTAAGCCTTCTTTTAAGTTGCTATTTGCTAATACACATAATACAAATAGAAGAAGAAAAACCAGACTATTCTTACTGTTAAGATGCTTACACTGTAATTGGAGGAGACAACACGTGGAGGAGAGTTGGCCTTCAGGACAAGCAGCATGACCAGGCATAGAAGGCCTAAGGGTTCAGAACGAAGGTGGCTGGCCAGGCCCGGAGGTCCTTAAGGTGCATAGCTAGGTTGGATCACATAGTCTTTGTGGGTCTGGAGGAGATCATGGAAGAATGGCTGCTAAGGGCTGGTAGTCTTCTGTCTTACCAGAAGGGAGAGGCAGCTGGTCACTCCCAGGTCATCCAAGTGGTGGAGTCCACCATATTGCTTTTTTCATGGTGGGGAGTGGGGAGGGAAAGAAAACCCCAGAAGAATCTCTTCCTTCTCTATATCATTTATTTTAGTACTGCTTAATTTTGGTACTTGGTGATGCTTAAAACAAGCAATTTAATTCAACAAACAATTCAAGTCAATGAGGATTTGAATATACAAACACAGAAAGTCCCTGCCCTAAAGAGGGAAAGACCACAAACAAGCACACACACACACACATACACACACACATATCTATATACATACATACATATTGTGTATATACATATATAGATATATATGTACATATACATACACAGAAATCAAGGTAATTTGAGGCAGGAAAGACCACTAGCAACTGGAAGATCCAGGAAGACTTTCCTTAGGGGACAGTCCCCGAGCTGAACCTCAAACAAAGCTAAACATTCTCACAGGCAGAGGAGAAGAGAGCGCAGGAGTTCCCAAGATGGAGGGAAGCTTGTGTGAATGCACAGAAACAGGAGCTGGAATTCCAAATTCAGGTATCAGCAGGTCAGCCAGTTTGGCTGGAATAGAGGAGTACTTAATAGTAACAAGAGTAAGAAGAGAGAAAAAAAGGGCAGAGCCAAGGTGTGCAGAGCCTTCAATGCTAGATTGGTTTATGTTGCATCCAAGGGACAATAGGGAGCCATCAAAAATTTTGAGAATGGGAATGACATTGTCAAATATGCACCTTAAACAGATTATTTTAGCAACTGTATGGGGCAACTAGGTGGCACAGTGGATGGAGTGCCAGGCCTGGAGTCAGGAAGACTCATCTTCCTGAGTTCAATGACATCTGGCCTCAGGCACTTACTAGTTGGGTGACCTTGGGCAAGTCACTTCACCTTGTTGGCCTCAGTTTCCTCATCTAATGGCAAACCACTCCAGTATCTTTACCAAGAAAACCCCAAATGGGGTCATGAAGAGTCAGAAACAACCAAAAAACAACCTGGAGAAGAAATGTCAAGGGAATTAACTAGAAATAAAAATCAGTTAGGAGGCTATTTCCAATAGTCCAGGCAAGGACTTAGAAGGTTCTGGACTAGGATGGTGGTCATGTCAGCGTAGAGAAGGGAAAGGGTTTGAAACTTGTGGAGACAGTATCAACAGAACATGGCAACTGGGGACTAGGTATGTGAAGGAAGGGAGAGTCAAGACTGACTCTGTTGTGGTAAACTTGGTGCCTGCAACAGGAAAAGAGAGGCTTGGAGAAGGGTCAGGTATATGGAAAATGATGAATTCCACTTTGGGTGGGTTGGGTTTGCAATGCTGACATTTTTAATGCTAAATCTCATTGGAGATTCAGGAGAGAGGAGGGGGGAGAGATGAATGGATGAATGGATAGATGGATAGATGGATGAGTGGATAAGTGGATGGGTAGATGGGTAGATGGATGGATGGATGGATATAGGGATAGATAGATGGATGATAGAGATAGGTGAGTGGATAGGTAGATAGACAATCAGATAAGCAGATAGAGATGGAGATAGATAATAGCGATGGATAGAAAAGTTAGAGATGTCGATACATACATGTGTCATACATATATATGTATATGTAAATACATAGAGTTTGGGAGTCATCTACATAGAAATAATAAGAGCAGATAAAATCACTGAGGAAGGAAGAGGGGCAGTAGCTGTGTAAAATTTTTGAAGTGTTTCCTGAATGTAAATGTGGCCCCTGTACTAGCTTGTAAGCACCTCAAAGGTAGGTATGTTATACACACATTTGGTGCTCGCTAAGTGTTTAAATGAATAATGCTGGCAGTTGTCCTCCCAGAGAGAGCTGTGCCCAGTGTTTTAGGCTGCAGTATTTTGTTCTCTAGCATAAACATGACCTTGCAGCATGGAATTGGCCCAGCTAGATTTTCGATCTGTAGATATCTGGTTGCTTTGATGGAAGGGAAGGACAATCCAGATGGTGGGAGAAGCAATAAGACTGAAATATTTTTAGATGATAGTCTATCCAAGAATGCATGGTATCGGATATGGCTGGCACAGCAGCTTTACTCTGCAAAAAAAAAAAAAAAGTAAAACCTTCAAAATGTTTTAATCATTCACAAATGTCACCTAGACATCCCCCCAGCCTCCTGCTTCTCCATGGGGCCAGCCGGAGGAACAGAGATTCTCCCAGTTGTTCCCTCTGCCCTGACAGTCATTTAGAGATGATGGATGACTTCCCTGGGGTCTTCTGCCCTGCTTTGTGACCCAAGCATGTGGAGGAATTGAATCTAATTTCTGATTTCTTAAAGCTTCAGAATAGCTCGACACTCCCAATCAAATATTCCATCTTTCTGGAGAGCCTCTCCCTGATGAGAAATAAGGAACAGCTGGAGATGCCGGGTTTTGTCAATAACTCAGAAAGAAGGACCAATATCATTGGTAAATATTGACTCAAGCAATACCTCCAGGAGCACCCTCCCCTGCCCCCTCCATCTCTTTAAGAAACAGTTGCTTACAGGATGGGAATGTTTGGACAAATTTGGAAATCCTGCCTGAGAAGGCAATGGAGGGGTGGGGGTGGGGGTGGAAATGAGCCCTAGAACAGAGAGATCCAGTAAATCTGGGTCCTAGTCCAGGCCCTGACACTAACTGGACACATAATCTTGGGCAAATTCATTTCCCTTTAGATGACTGTTTCTTCTTTGGAAAAAAGAAAGATTGGACTGCCTAATCTCTAGGTCTCCTTCCATCTGCTCTGAGGCAGCCTACTCCAGTCTAGTCTGGTCTAGTGGAGAGAGCCCTGGAGTTAGTTAGCATCTAGGGGACTTTGGTTCCAATGTACCCCTTACTACTTGCAAGACCTTGGTGAAACATGTGAACTCTCTGGGACTCTGGTGCTCCCTCTGAAAAATGAAAAGGGACCCGACTAGATGTTCTCTAAGGGCGCCTCTATCTCTAAAGCTTCAACCCTATGAGATGTAAAGTTTAAAGCTGGGGAGGAATTGCTTCTCCCTAGTGTAATTTGATGAAAGATGAATCAACCAGTTGGATTCCCCAAGAACCAAAGTAGGCTCTCCAATCATGTACTTCCACGGAACCAGAAATGAGTAGCAAACGGACCTAGCCACTGAACCATCATGGTTGATAAACTCTGAACAGAAATCTCAGCGGAAAAATGGCATTCCCTCTGAGTGGGTTTTCACGCAGGCACTCCAACGTGATACCCCCTGTCCCTGTCCCCGTCCCGGCAGGCACCCAGAACTACAACGGCCGCAGTGTGTTCAGCGTCTCCCCAGTAGATGGAGTCATTGAGCCAGGGAAGACTCAGGACTTCACCCTGACCTTCAGCCCGGACCATGAGAGCCTCTACTTCTCCGACAGGATGCAGGTGGTGCTGTTCAATAAGGTAGAGTGCCCAGCAGCCTCAATGGCAGCTCTGTTTCCCAAATGGCTTCCCCAATGCAGCAAGGGCCAGTGTCCCCAACTGGCAGAGCCAAACCCGACTTACCGAGAGGAAAAGAGAAAGAGGAGAGTTAAACATCTGGCCTTGGTCTTCTTGGCTTTCAAAGGAAGAGCCGGGTATGGGGCACCAGGGCCTGCTTGAAGTTGAACATCTGAGGCTCGGGCATCCAGCTAGCACTGCTCAGTCTTGACCGACGCAATGACAGTCATCATGCCTGGTGCATGGGCGGCTAAGAATGTGGAGCCCATGGGCCAAGTAAAGCAGCGTCCGTGGGTTCCTTCCTCGCTCAGATGACCAGTAAAGCAGGTTCCTCCATAGGGCCGTTGTCCTTGCTTACTGTGTCAGTGACTTTATCACTTGGTCACTAGGTCAGTCAGGTCATGTAGTTCATTGGAACTAATGGTGCCGCGGACAGAGCTCTTTAGCTAGGGTCAGAAAGACCTGAGTTCAAAGGCTATTTCATGTGCTTTTGAGCTATGTGGCTATAGGCAAGTCATTCCCTCAGCCTCAGTTTCTCTAGCTGTAAAGTGGAGATTATATAGTGCCTACTTTACAGGGCTGCCATGAGAACCAAATGAGATTCCATATTGATGTGCTTTGTAAACCTTTAAGTGTTAGAGAAGAGCTGGCGACAGTGTGGACCCTTGGGAGCAGGCCCTTGGACTACCAGCTTACCTGGACTCCAAAGGGTGCCATCCACCAAGGGCAGGGACCCAAGCAAACATGACAGCCCACGGGACTGGAGCCATGGAAAGGGATGATTGGAGGGCCCCAAACCCCTTTGACTGGCCTTCAGTGGAACTCGTCTTCCTCCTCCTCTTCCCCTTCCCCCAAAAGGGAACCAACCTCACCTGGATTTTGGAACCCTGCACACTCCCCATCACCCACCACCCACCCCCTAGAAACCACAGGGCAGCAGTGCCATCTCGTGTCCCTTCATGAATGCTCTTTCCTTAGGCCTTCATCACCTGCTAGCAGCAACCTGAATTCTGCCCTGCCTTTTGCCCTTCTGTATTCGCATTCTTTCCCTGGCTCCCTTCTCTCTCCCTTCTTGCCATCTCTTGGATATACCATCCACTGGTGCCTCTGAGAGTTTCCCTGTTGGTTCTCTGCGCTGCCTCCACCGCCCCCCCCAGGCCTGGCTTTCTTTGGGGGCACACATAGCAGCCAGATTGCTTTTCCATGGACCCCATTGGGAGAATGTGAGGTCCACGAATATCTGCTCCCCAACATGGACCAGGTCTAGGCCTCTCCCAGGGGAACAGCCCTGCCCTGCCAGGTGCTGCCTATGTGGACTGTGACAGCTTTTCACTGGCACCCATAAGCCCTCTGAGTGGGGAGACGGGGTGGTTGAGAGTGGGGGCACATCAGTGACAGGGGCCGCCCACGGCCCTTTATCTTGTCCCAGAGAATGTCCCATCAGATCCTTTTGAAAGGGGCTGCAAGAGAACACATGATGTTTGTGGAAGGAGGGGACCCTCTGGATGTGACCGTAGAGTCCCTGGCTGTAATCAAGTCTACGACTGAGGAAGACGAAAAGGAAGGTGAGCGCCTGTGCAGCTGTTGGTGGGGACTGAGCCCCAGCCTGGTCTGGGCTGGGCCTGAACCTTCAGCACAGTGGATGGGCAAGCCTAGGCCCAGGCCCAGAGGAAGCTGGCTGCCCTTTGGAGCCTGGCCCTCCCAGGGCTCTGGGAACCCAGGGAAGATGCACCCCTTGGACTCTCCCCCACCCCATCCTGTTCCCACTTCTGCCTAGCCTGCCCCAGGCCTTTGGGCTCAGGGTCAGATTTTGCCAGATCCCATCCCCCATTCTGCCAGTAGCAGGAAATAATGTGCTCTGGTAAACACTTCTAAACCACCAAGGCGGCCTCAGGTTTCCTTCTCTCTGGCTCCCCGCCCCCTGCCAAATCTTGGAAGATTTCCCAGCCACTTCCCCAGACTTCTGATTTAGGGAGAAGAAAGGGGCTGTGGGCAAGGGCATGGGGGCAGAATCTTGCTCAGTTGGCCCTGCTATACCTATCCTCCTCCCTCATTGCCCAAGCCCATCTCCCCAATAGGTGAGGGGTGAAGAAGCCCTCCATACACCGGATTTAAGGAGAGACCAGGTGACCAGGCCATTCTACCCCCATCTAGATGCAGAAGAGATGAAGGCAATTATCCTGACTCTTGAGTACATCCAGCTGGATTCCGCATCCACGCCTGCCACCCGTGAACTACAAGTAGGATGTATCCGAACCTCTCAGCCCACTACGAAGAAGGTAATGTGGCCATCCCAGAGCTCCACGGCGGCCCAGGCTCACCTTCCCCCACCAAGCCTTTCCATAAAGTGACAGGCTGTCACTGAGTAAATTCAATCCCCCCTCTCCGAGGACAGTCTGGTGATGCCCACAGACCCTTTCTCATGTTGTGTTGCCTACATTCATAATTGAAGGAAAACTCATTTTAGATGGGTGAAAATACAGACACCCCTCTTTCCCCGTACAGGTTCACAGACCCCAGTTAAAAACCCCTGTTCTTCAGATTTCCCCCCAAACTGCCCACATGCTTTAGACAAAAGACACACACACACACACAAGAGTTCAGCCGTGATGCCCAGCACTTGGCTTGGTCCCTCATCCCCTAAGAAAAAGACAGGCCGTGCCCCAATCCCAGAGCAGGACTTATGTCCTCCGGCCTGGGCCTCATCGCCCCATTCTCCTTCCAGTCGACTCAGGTACAGCCTCTCCGTGAGACCTTCCTGGATAACTCTCCTCCACGTTAGTGCTCCCTCCCCCCCTACTTTCCTGGGGTGCTTGGTTTGGGCCCTCACTCCCTGCCTGGTACTCTATAGACCTGCGCTCCTGCTGTCTCACTCTGGTAAAGCAGAAGCCTTCAGAGGGCAGCAACTGTCATGAGCTTTGACCTTATATCTCCAGAACAACCCAGGTCTTATACAATGTGGGTGCTGGGTTATTATGGATTGAACAGAGCTGGCTGCACCCATGGAAACCCCTGAACAGAAAAGCCTGGGAAGAGGAAGGGACTGCAGAGAACAGATGGAGGGAGGGGGGCTCCAGGGGGGTTACACTGACTATTGGGCCCAAGTGAGGAAAACTGCAACTGCTCTCCAAGCCCAGGGTCTGAGCCCCCACCCCAGCACCACAGGATGGGAGGGGGGCAGCATTGGGGAGTCACAGTGCTCCCCTGGGGACGAGGGCCAACCCTGAAGGACAAGCATCTCCCCCTGGGGATGAGTGAAGAGAGGATGGGAGGAAGAGAGGAGGAGAAGAGGGGAGAGAAGAGAGGAGGTGAGAATGGAGGAGAAGGAAAAAAGGGAAGGAGAGGCAGAGAGAATGGGAGCCACAGGCCATTCCCTAGGGACAAGAGTTCTTGCTTCCAGAGTATTGACTTCAGCCTGGACAACATCCACCTCCTTCAGCATAAAGGCTTCACGGTGGAACCCTTCAGAGGAGCTGTGGAGCGTGGCCAGACCAAGACCATCACCGTGTCCTGGGTGCCTACGGCTGATTTCGATGTATGTGGCTGCAGTCATTGTCTGACCTGCTGCCGGGGCTGGGCTACTTTCATTCCTAAGCACATTGTACCCAGAAGGGGTTTCTATATTTATCTACGAGCCAGTCAGGACAGCTCCTCTCCTTTCGTTCCCTCCTCTCCTTCCCTCCTCTTTTCTTTCCTCCTTCCTTTCCTTCCATTCCCCACTCCTCCCCTCCTCTCTCCTTCTCTCACTTCCTTTCTTCTCTTCCCTCCTTTCTTCCCTTCTCTTTTCTCCCCTCATTCCCTTTTCCCCTCCCTCCCCCTTGTTTCTTCTTCTCCCCTCTTCCTCCTCCTTCCCTTCCTTGTCTCTTCCCATTCTACCTCTCCTTCCCTCTTTTTCTTCTCCATTCCCTCCTCTCCTCTCTCCTCTCTTCTCCCCTCCTCCTCCCACCGTCTCTTCAGCTCCCCTATTTCTCTCCCCTTTCCTTCTTCCTTCCTCTTCGCTCCTTCTATCTTTCCCTCCCCTCCCCTCTTCTCTTCTCCTCCCTTCCTTTCCCCCCTTCCCTTCTCTCTCTTCTCCTCCCCCCCTCCCCTTTTTCTCCCTGCTGGCTTCTGGAGCCAGATCTGAAGCGACCTTTGCCCTATTTGAACTCGGTTCAGAATATAAGCACAGCTCTCCTTTTAGACACAAAAGATCCTGGTAATTGGTCCAGAAAGCCAGGCCACATTGGGTGGTCATTGTACCGGGAGCTGATGCCAGAGAGTCTCAGCCTAGACTCTGATCTTGAAAGACCATGTTTATGGAACATCTGGTCTATGCCCAGAGTGCCCTGGGCTGACACCTAGACTCAGACCATAAAATAATTCACCATATTGCATAAGGCCAAGAAAAAGAATCTTATAACCACATTGTACAGGTTGAACCAGCTGAAGGGGAAATCCCCAAGGAAGTGTGATGGTGTGAAAAAAACTGGCCAAGTCCTAGCTTCGCTCCTTTACCTCCTATGGGACCTGTCAGACTTGGGCCTCAGATTCCTAATCTGTAAAATGAGACGCTTGGAATCAATGGCCTTCAAGGCCATTAGCTCTGGACCTGGGACCATCTAATAAGGATGATGACAACCACAAACAATCCACATTCCTATACTGCTTTAAGGCTCAGAAAACCATAGCTACCCCATGAGGCTGATCAATCATTCAAGAATTTTAAATCCCTATTTTTCAGATAAGGAAACAGGGCTCAGGTTAAACTAACTGAGGCTTACAGCTAATAAAGTGTCTAAATTAACATATGAATCCAAAAAAATTTTTAAGTAGTTTTAAACTACATTATAGGTCTACGGGGCAGGGTGGGGCAGGATCAGTGTTGGCATCACACTAGCCTACCTAATTCTGCTTGTCGAGCTGCTGGTCCCTGAGCACACTCCAGCTGATGCAGGAGAGGCATCCCCTCAGCCCATCCACATTGACGGTGATTTGTCCTGCTTTGGGAATGCTCTCATACCCCAAACTGAAACCCGCAGGACAAACAGAGGCCAGATCCTGACTCCAACATGCCAGAACCCAAGTCCCTTTGGAGAAGAGTATTGGGGAAGGCCAGGAAGGGGCAGAGGGGCACAGTTCGAAAAAACAAACAGCATCAGAATTTGGCTCTGTTTAGGCAGTGGTGGGATTCAAACAAGTTAACAACTGTCTCTTCACAGAACCAAGCCGAGACACCGCCACCACTAACAACCTGGTCACCAAACTCAACGTAAAATTAGGTACCGGTTCTACCGAACTGGTGTGAAAAGGCTGAATCCCACCACTGTGCTAGGCGTAGGGCTGAAGATGGTTTTCTCCATAGCACTCCCTGTCCTCTGCTCTACCACCACCCCTGGTGTAAATTCTAAAAGATTTCCCTTATTGAAAGAATGCCCTTTCGGCCCTTCAGCCCAAGCTGCTGCATCCCTCAGAACCAAAGTCTAAATTTAGTTCTCACTATCTTTATTGCAGCCTGATCAACCACTCGTGGTCACCACCTTCCTGACACTCCGGGGAGATGTGAAGGAGACCTATAGGCTCGTCTTCATCGCCCATGTGGTATCAGAGTGAATTCTGGGTGGTTCACTCAAATAGGAATGTAGGTGCAGATACCCTGATGATTCCCCCCCCTCCAAGGTCACTGGTGTCCAACAAGGTAGGAGGACCCTGCCTCAGCCAGGAGTGTGCCTGGAGGGACCCTGGACCCGCCCTCGATAGACTTAGTTGCCACTGGGATTCCTCCTACAATTAGTTCTTGTGACATATGTAACCTTTGATGCCAACAAAAGAACATAGGCCCTAGATCTGGAGCTGTGATCCAGAAAAAGCAATTCAGTCCAGCCCACCATTACTCTCCCTCAAAGGACCTTTGCTATGGAGATCAGAGACTGTTAAAAAAAAAAATAAAGTGGCCACAAATCTTCTGATGATTCCATGTGTCCCTCTGTATTGGAGCTTTGGGCAGCATTGAAAGGAGGGAGTGCCGAGGCCCCAAGACTTGGCTGTTGAGATGGTATCTGGCTTTCTGACAGGGTTTCTGGAAGTTTGGTCTTCGTAAGGTGGATGGATAATGCCCACCCCTCCTGGACTACCCGAGTCACTGCCTAGCTTTCCAAAAGACACAACCTCAGGGAAATCCCAAAGCTGCCACCTGGATCCATGACCAGGGAGACCAACTACACCTACTGGAAACAGCAGTAGCTGCCATAGAGGGATAAACCCAGAGAACAGGGAAACAGGCTAAACCCACAATTGGGTCTACCACTCCAGCCCCTGGGCTAGGCATGGCTGATTAGACTGAATATTGAAGGAGAAATGGGTCTGCTAGGTCCCTCAGTGGATAGAGTGCTGGGCCTGGAGTCAAGAAGACCTGAGTTCAAATCCAGCCTCAGGCACTTACTAGCTGTGTGACCCTGGGCAAGTCATTTCAGCCATTTGCCTCAGTTTTCCCATCTCCTGACTCTAAGCCTTTTCCTTGGCTGGCCACCATGCCTGGAATTGTCTCCCTCTTCATCTCTGCCTCCTTAATCTTGGTGCCTTTCCTCTGAGACTCCTCCCAATTGGTCCAATAGATATATTGCTTGCATGGTTCTCTTCTCAGTTTATTGTTGTTCAGTCATGCCCAGCACTTCATGACGCCATTTGGGGTTTTCTTGGCAGAGATACCAAAGTGGTTTGCCATTTCCTTCTCCAGCTCATTTGACAGATGAGGAAACTGAGGCAAACAGGGTTAAGTGACTTGTTCAGGGTCACACAGCCAGTGTCTGAGGCCACATTTGGACTCAGAAAGAGGAGTCTTCCTGACTCCAGGCGCAGCCTTCTATCCACCACCGATACACAGTAGGGCTGCCACACAGCAAGGTACTTAACAAACACTGAGGCAGCTAGGTGGAGAAAGCTGGAACTGGAGTCAGGAAGACCTGAATTCCAATTCTCCCTCAGCTCCTAACTCTGTGAGCCACAGCAAGTCCAACAGTAAACATTAAGTGCCTTTAGTAGGCACGAAGTTACTGAACGTCTCTCAGTCTCAGTTCTTCCATCGGTAAACCTCCTAGGCACTTACCTCCCAGGGTGGTTGTGAGGATCTATCGGGATAATATTTGTAAAATGCTTTGTCGGTAATAAAATTATGTGGTAAATGCCGGCTATTATTATGGGCGTCCAAAATCAGCAACGACAGCATGCCTGCCCTCAAGGAGCGAGCATTCTAATGCATTCTAATGCTGAGTACAGGAAGTAACCAGCGCAAACAGGCTCACCTGGTGAAGACGTGCGTGTGAGCGCTTGTCCTCTCCGACAGTCCTCCCCAGCAGAAGCCCCACCCCACCCAGCGGGACGCCCGGGTCTGCTCCGGGGCGCGCCACACCATCCCATCCCCCTCCCGTCACCCACCACCCACCACTCCGGGGCTGCAATTTCCCTGGGCTGGGCCGCCTGGACTGGGTTCTAGCCCCACCTCGGAGCAAAGGGAGATCAGATTACCCACAGCTAGGGCCCAGCCCAGGAAAAGCACACAAACACTTATCTCCAGGTTCCAGCGCATGGTCACCGGACAGATACCTGGCTGTGAAACTGTTTGATTTTCCACTGGGTAGAAAAAGTCCTCCAGCTAGATAGGCTGGGAATGTGAGCCTCTCCCCGCTCCCCCCTGCCATCCGCCCGGCGGCTGCAGCTGTTCCCAGGGACTTGAGGACTTGTCCTTTTTAATGATACCGGGAGCTTCTAGGGTCCAGAAGCCCCACTCTGCCCAGTTATTAGATCTGCCTCCCTGAGGGCAGGGCAGCTTCATTTGCGTTTCGAGTGCACCCCTAGGACAGTGCCTGCCACAAATGATTGTTGGATGGGGTCCGAGGGGACTGAATCACTTAGCCCTAACTGGTCCTTGGCTCCCCTTCAGAAGTCCCACTGCGCTGACTGAGCCTGGTGGCCAGTGGCCGCTGATGTGCCAGGCACTGGGGACGCAGTGAACCCCCAAACGAGGGAGGGGCCTTTGTCGGGTACAATGGAGGGTCATTCCACTCTGCAGCCTACACCTTCTCAGGTGTGAACCCACGAACGAGGGAGGAGGCTTCCTCCGACACAATGGAGGGTAGTTCCACTTTGCAGACTGCACACTCCCCCATTGGGAGGCACCTTCTACCAACCTGGGGCAGAAAGGGATGAGCTAGCTGCCCCTCATCCTTGGAGGCAGCATGTGCCAGTGAAAAGCCCTCTGCATTGGGAGTGATGGATGCCTTCCCTTTGAACCCTGGCTCTGCCATGTACTAGGTGGGTAACACTGGGCCTCTCTGGGCCTCAGTTTCCTCTAAAATGAGAATTTTGCCAGTGAGCTATAAAATGGGGAAGTTGTACCTGGACAAATGACTTCCTTCTGAACCTCAATTTCCTCATCGATAAAACAAAGAGGTTGGACCAGGGGGACTCTAAGGTCCCTTTTGTCTCTAAAGCTATGAGCCTGTGGAATGGAATGGGAAAACATTTATTAAGTGCTTACTGTGTACCACAATGAGGAAACCAACAGAATAGCCTCTAATGTCAAGGAATTCTCCCAATTGAGGGAGACACACAATGATTTCATTCGATATTCCCTTCCAGTTCTGACATTGTACTGATGGGATAATGGGACCTGGGCTACTGAAATGCATGGGAAAATTCAGGGACTGGCTTGCTTACAAAGACATAGTCTTTGCCTTTTAGGGGTCCAGGTCCCATCACCCCATCAGTATGAACAATCGTCAGCCTCAAACTACAGGCCCCCTGGCCACCCCATCTTAGGGTTAGCAGGCTTTTCGTATACTGCTCCAAACCCTGCCCCTCCCCGCCCCTCCCCCCACCTCTGCGTAATTAACTAAGACCTTTGACCTTGATATTGATCGCAAAGGAGATAAATTTATAATCCCTTGCTCAGAGCTTTGCTATGACAAGCTCAAGGTCAAAAAAATTGCCTGGAGAATCCTCTTCCGTGGTCCCTACCCCCTTTTCCACTTCTGCTTGGGCCACAGGGTCAGCTGTAACTAGGACCGAGCCTCAGTCCACATAAGTAGGGACATTTCCCTACTTCAGAGTCCTCTTCCCCTACCCTGGATAGATACTGTATTTGGCATCAGAAGCCCCAAGTTCAAATCTCTACTCTTCTGCTATCTGTGTGATCTTAGACAAGCCAATTTGAAAGAATCCCTTCAAAATGTCAGGGCTGGACTGGCCAATCCGTAGGGTCCCTTCCAGCTCTAAACCCTGTGACCTTACTTTTCATTTCTCCTGGCCTCAGTCTTCTCATCTGAAAGATGAAGCAACTCCTTGCCCTGCCTCCCTTGAAGGGCTTTTATGAAGATCTATCAATGTGAAAAGGCCTTGTGTGCTACCCCATAAAGCAGGAATGTTAGGGTTTGGGGAGGAAGTGAGAGCCCTCCAGTTACCGGCACCCATATAGCATGCAATGAACACCAGACTTAGAGGCAGGGGGCCCTGGGCTTGAGACCTAGCTATGTGACTTTGGGTAAGTCATCCACTTTAATCATCCCTAGGATTTTGAGCTGAAATGGCAATAGAGCTCATTAGATCCACCCCCCCTTCATTTATAGATGAGGAAGCTGAGACCCAGAGGAGGCCAAGGTCACATTGGGGACCAGAGGTGAGATCCAGGACTCTGTTCATCGGGTCACACCATGACTGGAAAAAAAGTTTGTTGTCATTATGGGCCCTGTTATCCCCTTTCCCCCAAAGGTGCCTTTGGGCTTCACCAAAAGGAGAACCGAAGCCCCAGCATTGCGAAGGCTCCAGGCAGCTCCTGACTCTCCCTTGGCACAGGCTTTCCCCCTCCCCCCAGCCTCAGGGTGCAATCTGAACCTGGCAGTATATAGGGGAAGCTTCCCCAGGTGCTGAGGCCCCATGAATGGGTGTTCTGTCCAGGGTTCTGTTTACACAGCTCACACTGCAGATGTACAACTGTGTCCCCAGGGGCAACCCACACCCAGGGCCCCTCCCCTTGCTCTACCTGTGACAGATGACAGTGGGAGGGCAAGCAGGAGCCAGAATGCAGCTATGACACGTGCCCATGTAGGGCCTTGCCTGGCATCAACAGGCCTAGAGAGAGTTGGGACAGAGGATGGAGGATCTACTGAGTTTGGGGGAGGCTGGAGACCTTGACTCCTAGCAGCCTGGCCTTCTGGCTCCTCCAAGGCAGGCACCATCCTGATTTTCATCTTGGCATCCCCAACAGGAACTCTTCACACACACACACACACACACACACACACACCTTGACTGAAGGTCTGTTGAGTTGATCCTGCTTTTGTGACCTTGGGTAAGTAAGTCCCTTAGCCTCTCTGAACCTCACTTTCCTCTTCTGTGAAATGGAGAGAGGGTGCCCTTGATCGCCTCTAAGGTCCTTTTCATCTCTAGATTTATGATCCTATGATCCTAGCTATGTGAACTTGGTCAAGTCTTTTTACTTGCTCGGCCTCAGTTTCCTCACCAGTAAAATGGGGGGGGGGGTTGACAAGGTGGTTTTAAAGGTCCTTTCCAACTCTAAACCTTTGATCCTCTGGGGTAAAGAGGGGTCTAATTGGTGCCCATAGGGGAGGATATCCCTATCTTCAGTGGTATGCTGGTAAATGTTTAACAACCAGCTCTCTGGGGGTGAGAGAAGCAGTATACAGAGGATACATTTTTAGATTTAGTCTGCAATACTAACATTTTCTCTGTCACTCTCTTAAACCTAGACAATCAACCAAACAATCAAGTCCTGATTTGTGGTTTGCCTATTTCTGAGGTGTAAATGCTCACCCTGGAAATTTAACAATTGGCTCTCAGGTCGGAGCAGGCTGCAGTAGGCCCCTGCCTGTCTTTCCCATAGAAAAACAATTCCCCCCAACAGAATCTAGCTTTGGCAGAGATGGGGTAAGACTTTGACGTGGGGCAAAACTCAGCCTAACCCAGACCTGGGCCTGAGAATCTTCCCGGTTCACCCTGACCCAATTCAACAACCCTTTGCTAAGCTGATACTGAGTGGCAGATTTTGAAGTTAGATAAGACAGGATCGCTGCCTTCCTGAAACTTTGGAACAATGGACTTAGAGTTTGGGGGGGGTGGGTTCAAGTCCTGACTCTGACACTCACTGCTTGACTTTAGACCCGTCCCTTTATTCCTCTGAGACTCAGTTTTCTCAGCAATCAAATGGTCGTGCTAATGCTATACTTTCAGTGCAAGTGTTCTCCACGGAACTGAGCCAAGGAGCTGCTGCCGCCACTGACACAGCAGATGCAGGCCCCAATCCTGCTAACAACTGGTTCTCTGAACTCAACGTAAAATTAGGTACCGGGTGCGAACTGGCTCAATCCCACCACTGCTCCCATCGTCACAGGATTGTTTTGAGGAAAATGCTCTTTGAAGCTGAAGGCCAGTCCCCTTTACCCAAAGTCTGTCTTTTCCCAGGTGGTCTCAGCCCTCAGTGGTCTTGAGCTCAGAATCTGCTGATGATTCCTGTCCCTTCTTCAACCACCTGCTAACTCATTGGGTAAAGGAGACTTTGAAGGGAGATATACTGCTACCAACAAATGTTAATTGAGGCTTATTTTGTGTGCAAGGCCCTGGGGATAGAAAGAGGAGAAGTTTCTAGGCCCTTAGAATCAAAGGAGTAGAAAGGAAGATAGGACGCACTCACAAGCAAAGCAGATGTCAGGGAGAATGGGACCAGAGAGGCACAAAGTACTTGGGGAAATGGGAGCAGAGACAGAACGCTTTCAAGGAGCTGCAACTGGGTCACTTTGGATGAATCATGGTACAGGAAGGGGAGTGATGTGGAACAAGCCAGGAAAAGCGTCCTGGAGTCAGATCAGGACGGACTTTAAATGCTAATGTGGGAATATTGTTTTTTATCCTAGGGGTACTAGGGAGTCATGGAATTTTCTTGAGTAGGGGAGTGTCTTAGTCAAACCTGGACCGGTCACCTCTGATATCTCTGCATCAAGCAGAGCTGTTCTCCTGCCAGGATTTTGAATTTTGAAATTCCTCTCTGACTAGACATACTAGTCTTATCTCTCCCTCTGCCTCACTCCTCCCGACCCTGTTTATCCTTCCCACCCCAGCACCAGTCAGTCACCTTGACCTCACTTGCTCCCTTCACAGGCTTGACCCTATGGTTGATCAATTCAGGATCTCACCATCTTCTCTCCTGAGGTCACTTTTCTCTTCCTCCTACTGACTTTGCCAAAGCCCAGCTCCAGGCTCCCCTTACCCACTGTCCTCTCTGGCCTCATTTGCATGCCTTGAGAAAGGCATACAGCCATTGACTTTTTGTCCATCACAAATTTACATCTTCTCATCTCGATTGGGCTCTCACTGCTGTGGAGCAATCTTTGGATTCTTCCTTGATTAGCAGGAAGCACAACTTTGGGGAGAAAGCAGTGGACTTAAAGCTAAGACCTTGAGTTCAAATCTTACCCCAGGCACGAACACACTGTATGACCCTGGACAAGTTGCTTCTCAGACCCAGTTTCTTCATCTGTAAAAAGGGGGAAGGAGTTGAACCAGAAGTATAGGACACATTTTTAAGTTTAATCTGCATTGTTAACATTTTCTCAATAATCAAAACAACAATAAACCAAGCCCTGACTTGTAGCTACATGGTACGGTCGACCGATCTCCCCGCCTGGAGTCGGGGACACCTGAATTCAAATCCTGTCTCAGACACTTATTAGCTGTGTAATCCTGGGCAAGTGGCTTAACCCTGTTGGCCTCAGTTTCCTCATCTGTAAAATGTGAGAGGAGGGTGAAAATCACCCCAAAATCAATTTTCTCAGAAATGAACTGGAGAAGGAAATGGCAAAGCCCTCCAGTATCTTTGCCAAGAAAACCCCAAACGAGGTCATGAAGAGTTGGACACAACCGAAATGACTTACCAACAATCCGTAGCATTTTCAGATTCCTGAGGTGTAAACGCTTACATTGAAAGTTAGTAATTGGCTCTCCTGTACGTGCTTGACCCGTTCCTCCTCCCTGCCAATCTCACTGAACTCAACGACCTCTAACATCCCTTCCTACTCTGAGTCTATGATCTTATGACTCTGTGAGTGCCTGAGAGCACATGTACACACACACACACACACACACACACACACACACACACACCCATTAGGACCATCAGCTCCTCTAGAGCAGGGACTGCTTTTTCATTTCTTTGTATTTCTGGCACTTAGCAGTGCCTGACTCATAGTAGTTGCATCATAGATGTTTGTTGATTTGATAAACCCCACCTAAGTTGTCCCCTCCATTCCCAGCTCCTTTGTTCCCGGCTCCCAGGAGCCTTTTTCCTCACCAAGGCTTATACAAACACGCCTTTTCCTTGGGTCCTTGATCTAATGCCTCTGGGACTCCGACCCTCTATCATTCCCTCTAAGTCTCACCTCCTCGATCTCTCCTTAACCCCCAGCTCCCTTCCCAACGCCTAGGTATGTTCTAGGACCATCCCATAGAGACTAGCTTGGGTTTTGGTCACTCCCAAAGGCACATGTGCCCTGGCTGGAGCATTTCTCATAGAAGCAATGTGGCACATTGGCAAGTGTGTTTGATGGACCTGAGTTCAAATCCCAAGTCTGTCACTGACTTTATGACCTTGAACAAGACCATTTTGGACCTCAGTTTCCCCCTCTGTCAAATGAGGGTGTTGGACTAAGCTGGCCCCTGAGATCTCTTCTCCTAGAGCTAAGCTCCTTCCAAGACTGAGTCTATACAGTGGCCACTGCACCCAGGGACACACATCCTGAGCACTGAAAGTCTTGGTTGGCACAGTGCCCAGCACAGATTAAGCCCTTGTTGACTGACTGACTTGGCACCTTCAGATAGCACAGCAGTCTCCCCCATGAAGGAAGAGGGGGCAGGAAAAGGGGAGGAGGAAGAAGAGGAGGAAGGGAGGAGGAGGAGAAAAGACAGAGGAAAAGGAGGAAAGGAGGAGAAGGAAGAAGACAAAGAGGAGGAAAGGAAGAGGAGGAGGAAGAGAAGGAGGAGGAAAGGAGGAGGAATACAAACTTTTAGTGTCCCTCCAAATGGCTTTCCAGTAATGTATAATCCCGGAAAATATTTAAATAAAATAACATAAAAGAATGATTACAGCTGAGTACATATAACCTAGGGGCAACTACAGGGCACAGCGGATAGAGCTCTGGACCTAGAGTCAGGAAGACCTGAGTTCAAATCCAGCCTCAGGCACATACTAGCTGCGTGAACCTGAGCAAGTTACTTCACCCTGTTTGCCTCAGTTTCTTCATCTGTAAAATGAGCTGGAGAAGGACATGGCAAACCACTGCAGTAACCATGCCAAGAAAACCCCAAAAGGGGTCACGAAGAGTCAGACACAACCAAACAACAGCAACAGCCGGAACTCGTATAACCTATAAAGAAGCAGCCTTTTCAAGTAGAAAGATCATTGAATTTGGAGTCAAAGGACCCAGATTCAAATTCAAATCTTTGCTCCTTACTAGCAGTGTGACTTTGGGTAAGTCACTTGAGCTGTCTGAACCTTTGCTTTCCTCATCTGTAAAATGAAGAGATCGCACCCTTCCAGGTCACAATCTATGATCTTATGAGCCCTTGACATCCAGGAAACAATTATCAACTGGATATATCCACTCAAAAGCTACCTGGGCATCTCAAACTCAAAATAGCCCAAGTGGAATCCCTTTCTCAATCCTGATCTCTCCTCCCTACCTTTCCTGTTTCTGTGACAGATACCATATCACATTTTCAGACTTGAGGTCATCCTGGATTCTTCTTTCTCCCTCACCTTCCCTGTTTAATCGGGAGCCCAGTCTTGTCCATTTTTCTACCACTATCTCCGTTATCTGTAACCTTCTCTCTACTCATGCAGCTTCTGCTCCGGTTCAGGACCTTCTCACCAATCCCTCCAACTCTCCCAGTAGTCTCCTAATGGATGTCCCTGCTTCCAGGCTTTCTAGTCTCTCCCCTCTCCAATTCACTAATCAAGCTGATATTCCTAAAACACAAGTCAGATGATGTCACTCCCCTGCTCAAAAACCTTCCTTGGCTCCCTAGTACCCCAAGTATCAAATGAAAAATGAAATGACAAAATGAAAACTCTCCAGCCTGTTACATAAAGCCTCCAAAGTCTGCCTGCTCCCTGCATTTCTAAAAATATCATATCATTCTCTTCCATGCCTCCTCCATTACAGCCAAACTAGCTGTTAGCTGTTCCTTCATGTTCCATCTCTGTGCCAGTGACTGGAATGCACCCCTTCTTCACCTCTGCTATGTGCCAGGCACTGCGCTAAGCATTTTTTATAAATATATAAATGTCATTTAAGCCTCAAAAAAAAAAACCCCTGAGAGATAGGGGCTATTATTATCCCCATTTTAACTTGAGGAAATTGAGGCAGACAGCAGTTAAGTGACTTACCCAGTTAAGTGACTACTCGCACAGTCCGAGGCTGGATTTGAACTAAGGTTTTTCTGAGTCCAGGCTCAGAGCACTCTTCAAAGCACCACCAAGTGCTTCTTTCCAGACTCAATGCTGGTGCCATCTCAGATGTGAATGATCCCTAGAGCTGCTCATAATTTGTCTAACCTCAGATTACTGGGCTTCTCCTTACTCTCATTCATGTTGTCTTTTAGCCTGAATATAAGCTCCCTGAGAGCAGGGGCTCACTCTTTTTCTGTCTTAGTCCCCTTGACATCTTGGAGTAGCACACAGTAGATTTTTTTTCCTTATGTATGTATTATTCCTTTTTAAAGGATATGTATTTTTAAATTTTTTTTCAACACTCACTTTTACAAAATTTTGAGTTCCAAATATTTTTCTCCCTTCTTCTCTCCCCCCCCCCCCGCAAGATAGCATGCAATCTGATTTAGGCTATACATGTACTATCATATTAACCTTATTTCCTCATTAGTCATGTTGTGAAAGAAGAATCGGAACAAAAGGGGAAACCATGAGAAAGAAAAACAAACAAACAAAAAAGAAAACAGTCTGCTTCGATCTCCATTCAGACTCCATGGCTCTTTCTCTGGGTGAGGATGGCATTTTCTATCTTGAGTGTTTTGGAGTTGTCTTAGATCATTGCATTGCTCAGAAGAGCTAAGTCTATCAGAGTTGGTCATTACACATGTACACAGTAATGGCAACATTGTGCCATGACCAACTTAGACTTCGCTCTTATCACATTGTAGGCATTAAGGCAATGCTTGGTAAATTGAGTCACTTTGGATCAGATCGAATGGTCAAGATTCATCTGACCTGGAGCTCAAAGGAAGAGAAGCATTGCAACAGGCCGAGATGAGATGCAGAAGGGAACGCTTGGTGGGTGGGTGGCCTGAGTAAATGCATGAAGGCAGGAGAGGACCAGACAAGATCAGAGAAGCCACAGCAGGATCCCTATCTTGGAGTAGTTAAAGACTGTCACGTTTTTTTCCATTTGACCCCAGAGGTCAGAACTAGGGACAACAGATTGCAATTTTAGGAAAAATTGCATAAGCATTGGAGTGATCTCTGAGTGGCTTGGGCTCTTTCAGGAGGTAGTGGGCCCCCCCTTCCTGGAGGTGTTTAAGCAGAGGCTGGGTAGGAAATCGTGGG
This sequence comes from Phalanger gymnotis, assembly GCA_028646595.1. Taxonomy (NCBI): domain Eukaryota; kingdom Metazoa; phylum Chordata; class Mammalia; order Diprotodontia; family Phalangeridae; genus Phalanger; species Phalanger gymnotis. Next base: position 795,397,678 of record CM053622.1, on the reverse strand, counting down.
GGGGCTAGAAGAGCTCTAAAGTTCCCCTCCCCCTCCCATTTGGGAGATTGGGTAATTCTGTGATCCTGGGAACTCACATCTGCTGCAGATATCAAGAGTAAGGGCCTGACTCAGATCCCAAAGGCACTTATCAAAAACTTTAAAAGATATGCTTGTCAGTCAAGCAGCGAGCAAGTTACGAAGCACCTACTATGTGCCGCGCACTGTGCTAAGTGCTAGGGATACAAAGAAAGGCAGAAACAGTTCTCAGGGGGTTCACACTCTAAGGGGGGATACAACAAGCAAACAACTGCGTGGGAGGCTGTTGTTGCTGAATCACGTCCAACTCTCTATGACCCCATTTCGGGTTTTCTTGGCAAAGATACTGGAGTTGTTTGCCATTTCCTTTTCCAGTTCATTTTACAGATGAGGAAACTGAGGCCAACAGGGTAAAGTGACTTGCCCAGGGTCATACAGCTAGTAAGTGTCTGAGGCTGGATTTGAACTCATATCCTCCTGATTCCAGGCCCAGTGCTCTGTCCGCCAGACCACTTAACTGCCCCTGTATACAGGTGATCTCAGAGGGAAAGTATTGATGTATAAGAAGCATGCTGGTTCACTCTCCAGGAGCCAAGCTATACAGATCCCCTTCAGGTTTCTAAAGAGACTCTGGGGGAGTTGACATGTCTCTTCTCTAATGCCATTGGCTCGAGCCCCTTTTTGACTGTTAGGTGAAATCAACTGACTAGCACCCCACTCCCGTTAAATCATTTAATACTAATTAGCTTTTACAAAAGGGTGGCTAGGCGGTGCAGTGGATAGAGCACTGGGTTTGGAATCCGGAAGGCTCATCCTTAGGAGTTCAAATCTAGCCTCAGACATTTGCTAGCTGTGTGAACCTGGACAAGTCACTTCTCCCTGTTTGCCTCAGTTTCCTCATCTGTAAAATGAGCTGGAGAAGGAAATGGCAAACCACTCCAGTATGTTTGCCAAGAAAATCCAAATGGGGTCATAGAGAGTCTGATATGGCTGAACAACAGCAAAAAGCTTTTACAAAGCCATATTGACCAGCGCCCCACTTCCATTTCATCATTTAATAACGATTAACTTTTACAAAGAGATATTTTCTTCAAAGATAAAGCAATAGCAAAGACACAATCATTTGTTCCCCTCTAACCCCTCAGGGACATACTCTGACCTATGCTTATATCCCAAGATATCTTTGTCTCTGGGGTGAGTAGACTCACTCTTACTTGGGTTCCTACATAACAATGGCCCCCTTCCATCCATGTCCAGATACCACATGACTTTCAAAAGAATCCTTGCTTGTCTCAGCTAGCCCAGGCTGGATCGTGAAGGTCATTGCTGAAGGTCAAGCTTTGCTCCTCTAAGCATCAGTGCTGAACTGGCTACCTAAGTCTGGATGTATAAGACCCAGCTCTGCCTTTGCCTAAAACAAAAGAAGGAGGCATTGAAGGAGGCAAACAAAAACCAACCCTCAGACCTGTATTCACAGGGCCCTAAGGTGGCCTCAGTGGAGAGGGCCCCAGGCCTCTCCCTTTCTCCCCTGCCCGGCCTTATCTGTCACTGGATTCCATCAAAAGTCCAAAAGATCTGCTATCCACACAGCCAAAAAGAAGGTGGCTAAAAGATACCAAACTGAGGCTGACCTGGGATGTTTTGAAGATGCTGCTGGCCCTGGATCCACAGCCCATCAGAAAAGGCTTCTTCTTCTCCAGGGTCTGTAGACCAGAACCAGTTGTCTACACCCGCTCAAGTCACTTCCAGGTACTTTCATTACCCATCTTCATAGCTCTCCTAGAAGTAGGCTTCTCAGCCTCTCAACATGGGGAATTCGTATCTCTCGAGCACATTAATACATTCTTTGCACATGCCTGCCTCTGTTATAAATGTATACATATGTGTGCATTTGTGTATAGACATGTGTGTGCATGTATGTGGTGAGTACCTGGCACATAGGCAGATCCTATCAAGATGCATATGTGTGTGGATATCTCTCTCTGTGTGTGCATACACACATATGTGTATGTATGTACATATACACATGTGTGTATGTGTATCAGTGGTGAGATTCAAATAAATTAACAATCATTTTTCCACAGAACAGACCCAAGGTGCTGCTGCCACTGATGTGGTAGGCACAGGCTTCACCCCTACTAACAACGGGCTCGCCAAACTCAACCTAAAATTAGGTACCCGTCCTGCCAAACCCATGCAAACCGGCTGAATTCTACCACTATATATGTATACATATATATACATATATGTGTGTATGTGTATATATGTATATATACATATATGTGTACGTGTATATATGTATGTATACATATATCGTATGTGTGTGTATGTATACATATATGTGTATATACACAGATGTGTGTGTATATATGTATATACACACACATATATACACACAGACTTATGTATGCATATGTATGGGTGTATATATACACATACATGAATGTATGTATGTAGAGTATAGCTGGCACGTGTACAGATCCCGTCAAGATGCAATCTCCACATGGAGGAGTTGTTTCTGGGAGATCATAATGACTAGATCGTTCTGTAGTTCTGTAGTAGACTAGTTCTGTAACTATTAAAGGCTGGCCTCCCACAGGGTTGGCCATTGGCTAAATAGGTGGCATTTGAGGCATCTTCAGAAGGGCCTCAATCCCCTCTTTGCTGCATCCCCATTTGGGATAATAAGATGATACCTTCACTTATGATGTCTGATGAGACCACACATTAAGGGAGAGGATCTCAGGGCCTCCTTTGTCCTTCTAAATCCTTATAGCCCCTGAGAAACAGGCACGAGGCCTTGATCTTTTTTTCCATTTGTTTTTTTTTCCATGCTAGGTTTAAGGAGTGGGGTCTCTGACCTTGGGAGTTTCAAAGGCCAAAAGTCACTATACAGGCTGGGTTTTCCAGGCAGTAAGGAGAGCACCAGTGGCCTGAAAAGCAAGGAACAAACTCCCTGGGGTGACTTTCAGTACTCCAGCCCAGTGGAAGTCAGTAGCAATATTACCTTTGCACATGCAGTTGGTGGGTCTGGTGTGTTATAGAGGAACCGAGGTGATATATGGGGGACGAAGCAGCCACAGTGCCTTGGTTATTGGGAAAAATGTTTGATGTTTGTTCTCCCTATATCTTGGAAATAAATACCCTTCCGTAAAAGCCATTAGATGTTAAGTGGATAGATTAAATGAAGGTGCTAATTTTTGTGTAGTCCTGTATGATTCTTCCTGACCCCATTTAGGGTTTTCTTGGCAGAGATGCTAGAGTGATTTGCTATTTCCTTCTCCAGCTCATTTCACAGATGAGGAAACTGAAGCCAACAGAGTGAGATGACTTGCCCAGGGTCATACAGCTAGTAAATATCTGAGGCCAGATTTGAACTCAGGCCTTCCTGACTCTAGGCCCAGACCACTGTGCCACCTAGCTGCCCCTGGTCCCCTAAGAATAGGGAAAATACATTAGGTGAGAGAGAAAGCAACACCCTACAAACATTTCAGAGCACGCTGGAACTCTGAGGGGTAATGTAAAAGACCTGGCCCCGAGGGAGTAGGGCCAGCCCATACATTTTACATGTATATATGTGTATGTACAAATGCATATGTATGTAACGTAACAGGTATGATCACATGTGTTTATATGCCAGGTCCAAATCCTACCTTAGGCACCTACTATCTGTGTCACCTTGAGCTGGCCCTGCCCTCTGGGCCTCAGTTTCTCCATCTGTCCAAGAAGGGGTTAGGATATGAATGCAGGTCCTCTTAGGCCCCAAACCAGTGCTCTTTGGTGCTATTAGGTAAAAGAGCACCCCATAAAAGGGGTGGGGACCGCTGAAGTACCTACTTGTTGACCTGGGGTTTGTAGCCAAGATATCTGAACCTCCCAAGACTTGTCAAAACAAGTGACTGCTCTGCCCGCCTGATGATTCACCTGTGGGAAATAATGCTGCCAAGAGAAACCTAGAAAGTACTGCTCAAAAGGATGGAGGCCATAAGGGATCGGGGGAGGTTTCCAGGCCGGCTGCCCATTGAAAGCATGGGACTCGGAAGGGAAAGGAGGGCATCGGGAAACAGACAGCTGACTGAGAGGAGGGTGTCTGGCAGTGGGCTTTGGCTTTGTATGCCACAGCTTCAAATAGAGGATCTTGGCCAGGGGCAGAGTGCATCTAAGCTAGGCCTGATAAGAATGTACTTGCCTAGAGTCTTGGAAATCTAATCGAAAGGGCTTTAAAATGATAAGGAAAGGGGAAGGAGAAATGGTACATCCATATATAGATAGATAGATAGACATAGATATATATAGATAGATAGATATACACACACATATATATACATATATAGACACATATACATACATACATACATGTATGTCCACATAGACACATTTGTAAAGATGTATGTAGACACACACTATTGTTTATATACAAACACTCATGTATTATAAATATTCATGCATAGCTATTATATAGATAGATAACGATAACTACATATATATTAGGACAACTAAGTAGCACAGTGAATAAAGTACCAGACCTAGAGCGGGAAAGACCTGAGTTCAAATCCTGTCTCAGACTCTTACTAGCTGGGTGACCCTAGGCAAGTCATTTAACCCTGTTGGCCTCAGCTTCCTCATCTATAAAATGAGCTGGAGAAGGAAATGGCAAATAATTCCAGTATCTTTGCCAAGAAAACCCCAAATGGGGTCACAAAGAACCAGACAGGACTAAAATGACTGAACAACAACCAATATGTATGTTAGGTAGGTGGATAGATAAGAGTCCCAAATTCTTGGTATAGCTAGTAAAGTTTATATGTGTATACATACATATCTGTGTAGATATATTTATAAGATTTTACAATTTATACATATATGCAGATATAGGTACCATATAAAATAGCTACAATGTAGAAAGAATGACAGTAGAGATACCCAGAAGTTTACAAAAGACAGAGGCTAAGGAAGAAGCCAATAATAGGCATCCATGGCCTCATATACAAATTCTCAAGTGTGTTTAATAAACAAGATGCATGGGAGAGCTGTGTTGGCAATCAAAATGGGCTCTTAGCACTCAGTTCAACTAAGTGCCCTTGAAGAGTTTGGCCTTTGTTTCCTTGATTAGATTGGGATTCCCTGGTGACCTCCTTGCCTCAGGGGAGGGCCTAGTTTACATGGGTTTGAGTGGCATGTTTGGGACATCAGAGGCTTTTAGACCACCTGGGTTTAAGTTGCCTCTTTGTGATGATTTTAGGTCACATGGGTGAGCTGCATATGTGACTCACCCTTGACCTTAAAAAAGATATAAAACCAGGGGTTGTCTTTCTCTTTCTTGGAGCTCTGAGCCACAGGAGGAGTGACTTGTGACTCCGAGCCAGTTGTTGTCGAGCTCCCCGGCTCCTAAACTCAGATGTTGATGCTTTTTGGCAACTATGAATTGTGATTTGGTTTGTTTCTAATGTATATTTGTATTTGTATTTGCCCTGGTGCTGGCTTTTTCCCCTGAACTAAGTGAGTGATATTTGTATGCTAGATTAAAGTAAATTTGTCAACCCCTTAACATTGCTTTGCTTAGTAAAACAGATCAAAAGAACCTGGGCTTTTGCAGCATTCTGTGAGCTGTTTGTTGTTGGTTTTTCACCCCCACAGCAGCTGCTAGCCGGATTGTTGAAACAAGAGCCTAATATAAGGACAGAGATTTTACATCAGAGGTTTCAATGACACTTGGTTTGATGAGATCTGTGAGAGAAATAGGACTCTGGAAAGATATGTCTTATTTAAAAGAAACAGGATAGTTAAAACTGGACGTAGAATAGTCTTGCATATTGAAAAGATATACCAAATGGGGACCAATATGGCAGAGTAGAAAGAAGCAATATAGCTACACTCCTTTCATCACCATGGAGAAAAAAAATATTTCTCCAAACAGATCTAGAAAATGCACCAGAGACCAAATTAGCACAGGAAAAGTCAACACAAAGTCACAGTGAGTAATTTTTCCAGGCTGTCTAGAGAAATAGATCTGTAAATACCAGGGATGGAATCTGGTCAGAAGCACTCCAGGGAGCAGCAGGAGGCTATGGACAGAGCAAGAAGAGGAGCTGGACCCAAACCTACATCCAGAGACTCATATTGGGACACCCCCAGGTCCATACCAGGCACCTTGTTTTAAAATAGTATTTCATTTTTTTCCAATTACAAGCAAAGACAATTTTTCAACATTCATTATTTTACAAAATTTTGAGTTATAAAATTTATCCATCCTTTCCTTCCCTACCTTTCCCTGAGATGGTAAACAATTTGATACAAGTTGTATACATGCACATATGTATATATGTGTATATATATGTATATATATGCACACATGTAAAACATTTCTATTTTAGTTATGTCATAAAAGAAAAACCAGAACAACAGGGAAAAAAACCATAAAAGACAATAAAGTGAAAATAGCATGCTTTGATCAGCATTCAGACTCCATCAGTTCTTTTTCTAGACGTGGATAGAGTTTTCTATCATGACTCTTTTGGAATTGCCTTGGATCATTGTGTTGCTGAGAAGAGCTAAGTCAGTCATAGCTGATCATCTGACAATGTTGCTGTTACTGTATACAATGTTTTGCTGGTTCTGCTCATTTCACTTTGCATCAGCTCATTTAAGACTTCCCAGGTTTATAGGGAGTGGGGAGGAGAAGGAGGGGGAGGAAATCTGGAACTCAAAAACTTGTGGAACTGGGTGTTGTAAACTAAAAATTAAAAATAAATTTTAAAAAAGAATCTTAAAAAAAAGACTTCCCAGGTTTTTTTGAAGCCATGCTGCTCTTCATTTCTTATAGCACAATAGTATTCCATCATAATCATATGCTGCACCTTGTTCAGCCATTCCATAATTGGTAGGCATTCCTCAATTTCCAATTCTTTGCCACCACAAAAAGAGCTGCTATGAATATTTTTGTACATGTGGGTCCTTTTCTCCTTTTCAGGATCTCTTTGGGATACAGCCCTAGCAGTCCATACCAGGTGCCTTAATGGAGATGGAGAATGAATGGCAGCTGTGTTGCTTCCTGCCCAGTTCCAGGCTGCAGATCCAAAGCAGGCTGACTCAAGGACCTGAGCCTGAAGGTGTTCTTGGATAGGGAGGTCTTGGGCAACATACAGAGAAAGGAGCCCATTCAGAAATCAGCATCGACCAAGAGGCTCTGAAACCTGCAGACAATAATCAAGGCAGCAATTCTGGAGCCAATGGAGTTTGCAGTTGGGTCACTCTGAGCCAGCAGAGATTTCCAGCTGGCTAATAGTGGCAGAGTCCAGACAGGGTCTAATGCTGCTCAGAACCAAAGCCAGGTCAGGAATTGGCAAAGCTCAGACCAGGAGGCCTGAATTAGACCATTCTGGGAGGACTGAAAAGTTGCAGGTCCCCAGCCTGAGCTGTCCCTGAGATCCTGGAACAACACAGGACTCAATATCCCAAGAAAGCAGCAACAGGATCATCTGAGACCTTCCCAACAGAAGCGCACAAAGTCTGTCTCTAATATCAAATCCAAAGCTAGAAAGTAAGATAGAAGAATGAGGGAAAAAAGAATCTCACCAAAAAGAGGTAATATGGTGACGAGGATGCTTGAAACACAAACTAGAAGAAATGAATGATCTACAAGCAAAGCCTCAAACAAAAACACAAAATGGACACAAATTCAACTGGAATTACTGGAAAAAATGAAGCAAGAGATTTTTTTAAAAGAGCTAAAATATTTTTTGTCTATTTATAGCGGCTCTTTTTTGGTGGCAAAGAATTGGAAATTGAGAAATGCCTGCCAATTGTGGAATGGCTGAACAAGGTGTGGTATATGAATGTGGCAGAATGACTACTGTGCTATAAGAAATCTTGAGCAGCATGGTTTCAGAAAAACCTGGGAAGTCTTAAATGAACTGATGCAAAGTGAAGTGAGCAGAACCAGGAGAACATTATACTCAGTAACAATAGTATTGTAAGGATGAAAGTCTTAGATACTCTGATCCAAGGACTTGTGATGAAAAATTCTAACCACCTTCAGAGAGAGAACTGATGAACTCTGAGTGAAGATTTAAGCATATTTTAATTTTTTTCTTTATTTTTATGGGTGTATTTTGTGTATTTTCTTTTGCAACATGACTAATATGGAAATATCTTTTGCATGACCACATGTATAATCAATATCATATTGCTTGCCCTCTCAACAGGTGGGGAGGGGCAAGAGAGAGAGAGGGAGAGAATTTGGAACTCAGAATTTTAAGAAAATGAATGTTTAAAAAATCAATGTCATTGAGAAATAATGAAATAAACAAAATATATGAAATTATCAGTGAAATGAAAGCACTAGAGGAAAAGAAACGAGCTATGGAAGAAAGAATTGGAAAGGCAATTAACAGTTTGGCACAAGAGGAAAAAAAAAAGAAAAAAAACTTTGCCCAAACAACAAAGTCCCTAACATTAGAAATAACTAAATAGAAGCCAATTACTTCATAAGACAACAAGAAATGTTAAAACAAATTAAAAAGGCTGAGAAAATAAAGAAAAATTAAGGCATCTCACAGGAACAACAACTGACCCGGAAAATAGATCGAGAAGAAAAAAATTCAAGAATCAATGGACCACCTGAATGGCATGACCAAAACAGGACTCTCGACATCCTATTCCAAGAAATCTTAAAAGAAAATTGCCCAGTGATCTTATGGAAAAAGAAAGAATCTACCAGTCACCTTCTGAAGGAAATTATCAAATGAAAACTTCCAAGAAAATCATAGCAAAATCCAGAACATCTAGGTAAAAATAATAACAATGATAATAAATAAATAATCAGGATCACACACAATTTAGCAGCCACTACTAACAAAGAGCAGAGAGCTTGGAATACCATATTCCAGAACACAAAGGATAGAGGCTTACGGCCAAGAATAACATATTCAGGAAAACATCATAATTCTATAGGAGAAAAAAGGACACTTAATTAAATAGAGGAGTTCCATGAATTCCAGAACTGTGGAGATACTTTGAAGTTCAAACACAGGAGCTAAGAAAAACATGAATAAACAATGATAAAGGACTAAACAAGGATAAACTGCTTACATCCAAACATGGGGACGTGATACGTGTGTCCCCACTGAACCCCATCTTTATCAAAGGTCATAGAAGGAATCTGATTAGATATAATGTCTGGGAGTAGTACTGTTACAACTTGATATAAGAAAGGGAAAGAAATACACTAAGAGAGGAGAGAAAGAAAGGTTAAGGGAAATTATTCCACATAATCAGGGCAGGGAGGAGGCACAGTGGATAGAATGCCATGCCTGAAGCCAGGAAGATTCATCTACCTGAGTTCAAATCTGGCCTCAGACAACTAGCTTTGGGACCTTGGACAAGTCACTTAATCCTTTTGGCCTCAGTTTCTTCATCTGTAAAATGATCCGGCAAAGGAAATGGCAAACCACTCCAATATCTTTGCCAAGAAAGGAAGAGTCAGACACAACAGAAAAGACTTAACAGTAACAAAAATTCCACATAATCAGGGTGTGCAAGTAGACATCCATGTAAACAAGGAGGAGGGAAGTGATGGACACTTGAACTTCAATCTCACCTGCACTGGTTGGTCAAAGGAGAGCAAAATATACACGTATACACACAGCTAGGGACAAAAATACGTCTCACTCAAGGGAAATGGGAGAAGGGAGAAAGGGATATTGGTGGAAGATTAGTTTAAGGAAGGGACTAATTTTAAGAAAACAAACTCTAAGGACATGCAAAAACATGTATAGCTCTTTTTAAGGTGACAAAGAATGGAAATCTGTGGGAGTGCCCACATATTGGGGAATGGATGAACAACAAATGGTATGTAAATGTGATGGAATACAATCAGACTGTAAGAAATGATGAAGGGTTTGGTTTCAGAGAATGATGAGAAGACTTAGTGAAGTTAACAGAACCGGAAGTGTTTATAAAGTGACAACAAAATGGTAAAGGCAAAAAATTTTGAAAGAATTACTAACTCCAGTTGGTAATGATCACCCATGACTCTAGAGGACTCAGGATGCCTCCACTTGCCATCCTGCTCCTGCTATGTGCCCCAAGATCACCACTATTTTAGGAGCCCCAGCCATGCTGCTCCCTTCATTCCCAGTTCAACTCACTGTCCTGTCCAACCTCCCCAATACCTGCCTTGCCACTTTGTACATCTCCTCACCCTTCCTTTTACTTTGATTTCCAGCTCTCCTTTTTGTTTTGTCTTTCCCTATTAGAACATAATCTGTTGAAACGAAATTTTGTTTTCTTTTATTCATATCCTAAGCATTTCGTGTGGTGCTGGCACACAGTACGTGCTTAAAATCTTTGGGGAAAAATGTTAATATAATATTTTATTTTCCCCAATTACGTACATATTAAAACAATTATTTAACATTTTTTAAAGTTTTGAGTTCTGAATTCTATCCCTCCCTAACAAATTTTTAAATAAATCTTTCCATCCATCCACCTATCCATCTATCCATCCATCCATCCATCTGCCTATCCATCTGTCTTCTGTCTATCAGAGAAATGACAGAACCCCTTGGGTTAACTTCTTCAGGGAAAGTCAGCACAAGCAAGATAGGATGCTCTTTCTCTGAAAACAGAGAAACAATTCTGTTGGAAAGGAAAAATGGGGGTTATGTAAAGAGATCTATCTGCATGAATGCCTAGGAATTCATTAACTAATTTAGATTTTTTTTAAATGTAATTGATGGAATAAATTGTAATAAATGAAAGATGGAAACAAAGTCAGGTAAGAAAGGAGGAATATGAAAGAATGGGAAGGTCCTATAAGAAAAGGGTTGCTGGGGCAGCTAGGCGGTGCAGTGAGCAGAGCACTGGCCCTGGAGTCAGAAGGACCTGAGTTCAAATCTGCACTCAGACACTTGACACAGGCACTAATTGTGTGACCTTGGGCAAGTCACTTAACCCCAATTGCCTTGCCCCCAAAAAAGTGTTGCTAATGCCTGAACTCAGAATGAGCAGAGAGACTGGCAAGGCAATCTAGTAATAATGGAAAGGTTTAGTTTGGGGCCTTTGTTTCTTTGTTCATTTGTTTGTTTTAAGCTATATTGGGAGAGGGAGGAGAAGGAGGATCCCTGTTAAGTATTTGTGATTGATAAAGCAGGGAATGACTTTGGAAAGCAGAATTGCCTGTTAAAGTTCCCCTACTCTCGACCAGATTTCTCCTGTGCTTACATTAGGATCGTGTAAGATGCCTTGATAAATGCAACCAGAGAAACCTCTGTTCCATCATCCTCTGATTAACAGTTTGATGCAAAGCACAACCTTCGGGCATTCGTGTTTGCCAATGGAGAGTACCACTGTAGGGGAAGAAGGAAGCAGCCAGGGGTATCCTGGAGTCCAATCATATGAGCTCACTAGAGATGACTGTTAAATTTTCAGTAGGAGTATTTGCACCTTGGAAGTCAGTAAATGCTACAAATCAGGGCTTGATTTAGTGTGTGTGGGTGTGTGGGTGTGTGTGTGTGAGTTTAGACTTTTCTAGACTTAAGAAAATGATGGAGGAAATGTTTTTCAAAATACTGATTAAACGTGTAAATGTGTACATTTTTCTTCTAGAGAGCTGTTTGTTAAACATTTACCAACACACCCCTGGAGGAGGTGGTCATCCTGTGCAGAAGAGTGATTCTTTCCAATTGCTACCATTCGTTTTCCACAACCGTAGTTCTGGAGCCAGAAGAGACCTTGAGATCATCAAAGGTCATTGAATCATATCCCTCTGCTCCAATTACCTCATTTTGCAGAGAAGGAAACTGAGGCCCAGAGAAGGGAAGGGACATTTGAACCTTGACTCCAAACAGTGCTCAGCTAACACTGTGTTATGTTGAGAGTGTGCTAATTGTAAAAAAATACCTGCATACGTGGACAGGAACAACTACCCAGAAGAGATTAGCCTGACTGGCCACACAGGAAGAACTAAACAGGTCAAGAATGCTTATTGTCATGCTGGAGGGGATGTAGACCAATTGAGATGCTAATACCCTGTTGGTGGAATTGTAAATGGATCCAGTCATTCTGGAGAATAATTTCAGTACTAGGCCCAAAGGGTTATCAAACTGTGCACACTCTTTGACATAGCAATACCACTACTAGGTCTGTATCCCAAAGAGATCAAAGAGAGAGAGAGAGAGAAAAGGACCTCTATGTGCAAAAATATTTAGAGCGGCTCTTTTTGTGGTGGCAAGGAAGTGGAAATTGAGGGACTGCCCATCAATTGGGGGATAGATGCACAAGTAATGGCATATGATTATGAGAGACTATTATTGTATTACAAGAAAAGAAGAGCAGAATAGTTTTGGAAAAACCTGGAAACACTTGCATGAACTGATGCAAAGTGAAGCGAGCAGAACCAGGAGAACACTGTACACAGTACAATTTGGTATGGATGATCAACTTCGAAGCCTTAGCAACTCTGATCAAGATGATGGTCCAAGACAATTCCAAAGGATCCAGGATGAAAAATGTTATCCACCTCCAGAGAGAAAATGGATGAACCCCGAGTGCTGGTTGAAGCAGACTTTTTTCTCTTACTTTGTATTTTCTTTTGCAACACGGCTAATATGGAGATATATTTTCTGTTACTTCACATGTTAAAAAAAAAAAAGTACCTATTGTCTGAAATTGGAAACACAGCTGAGCAGTCAGTCCACTGAGATCATAGAATTTGGAAGTTGGAAAGGCTCTTAGAGAATATCTGATCTAGCCCTTCTCCATTTATGGAGGATCCTGAGGCCCAGAGAAATTTAATGACTCTCGAGGTTGTCTAGGTAGTAAGTGAGAGATCCAGGATTGGATATGCTTCTTTGCTTTGGAACTGGAAAGATCCTGGGGCCTTCTCACCTAGACACATTCCTCCCCTCCTCTGGTCCCCTTCTCCCGGGGCTTCCACTTCAGGAAGGGACCTAGGCTGACCATCCTTTGTCCTGACAAAGGTGTCTTCTGTCCCAGCATCCTTCCTACCTTTTTAGCTTCCTTTTTGGTTGTCATCCTCATTAGAATTAAACTTCTAGAGGGTAGGGATTTTGGTTTTGCTCGTATTTGTATCTGAAGCACTTAGTACAGTGTCTGGTACATAGTAAGCACTTAATAAATGCTTGTTGCCTCTCTATCTGCCTCCGGATCCAAACCCAATGTTCTCTCTACCTCATCAGGGAGTTTAAATGAGAACAACTGTCTGTTAAGATAATATGTTGGGCAGGCATTGAAGATGGATATTGGACTGAGCATAGGATGCTGAAATTAAAAAAAAAAAGATTAGCTTTGATTATATTGAGACCCCGCTTCTCCTTGACACAATTATTATTGTTGGGTCATTTCATTCATGTCTGAATCTCCATGAACCCATTTGGGATTTTCTTGACAAAAATACTGGAGCGGCTTTTACCATTCCCTTCTCTGGCTCACTTTACAGATGAAGAAACTGAGGCAAACAAGGTTAAGTGGCCTTCCCAGGGTCACACAGCTGGTAAGTGTCTGAGGCCAGGCTTGAACTCAGGTTTTCCTGCCCCCAGGCTTGGTGCTACCTTGTTGCCCCTCCCTGATTTAAAAAACCATCTTATTAACACCAACAGTCTTCAGGTGATACTAGATGGTACGCAGACCATGGAATACTGCCATCTCTGGAGAAGGAAAATTATGGGTGATACGAAGGGCAGCAAAGGCACAAGTCACGATAAAAAAAAACCTCAAAAGCAATCCAGTCCAACCCTGCCGTGTGTGTGCCACCTCAAGCATAATGGGGAGGTAGGAGGACCAACTTGTCCAATGTCACACAGGGGAAGAGGAAGAATTTGAACCCAGGCACCCTGACTCCAGAGCAAGTAAACTTGCTACCATTCCACACTGATGGGCTTGTGTGGGGACTAGCAAATTACCAACGAAGAAATGTAAAGATATCACCTAAAGATCATAGGGTTGGAAAGGAGGGAAGAGACAGTCATGTAGAAAGGTCAGAGTACCACATTCCCATCTGTGGAATATTAAAGCCCTGGGGAAGGCTGCAGGAGTTTCCTGAGGAGGTGGGTGACAAGGGTAGACCTGTGCTTTGGGCAATTGAGTGGAGGATGGATTGGAATGAGGAAAGATTCGAGGCAGGCAAACCAATTAGGAATCTCCCACAATCATCCAGGCAATGAACGGAGTAGTGGCTTTCTCATTTTAGTCTTTCTTTCTCATTTCTTTCTCATTTTAGAAACGTGGAGTGAATGAATGGGCAGCTAGATCAATGGGGTTGGCTTCTTCTCTGCTAACCAGATCTAAGCAGTAAATCTCCCCTGTCCCATCACTAATTGCAAGATAGTTTTACAGGTCTGACAATATGTATTTACCTGGGGCGTGTGGGGTAGGGTATGTGCTTGTGTGTGTGTGTGTGTACTTATGTGTGCACTTTATTCTTCTCATTCAACATCAGTCAAATGACCACTAAGTGAAGAGTCCTGGGCTAGCCACAGGAAGATGATAAGATTCTACATCCACAGCTGGTAGACCATCTGGACCAATGCTTTTGTCTACAAGTCAGGAATTTGAAGACCCAGTGACGGTCTTAAATGACTTGTCCAAGGTCTCACAGACAGTGGAATCAAAGATTGGATTTGAACCTGGGTTAGCTTGACTATGAGGCTAGGTGGCACAGTGGATAGAATGTGGGATCTGGAGTTAGGAAGACCCAAGTTCAAATCTGACCTCAGACACTTATTAGCCTAGTGACTCTGGGCAAGTCACTTCACCCTGTTGGCCTCACTTTCCTCATCTGTAAAATGAGCTGGAGAAGGAACAAAGTATTATCTAAGGACCTTTAGGGGTCCCTGAGACTCTTTCAAAGGATCTCTGATATCAAAACTATTTTCATAATAATACTAAGATGCTATTTATATAATCCTGTATGGTTAATAGGGCTGGGAAGAGCAGACTCTTCTCACCCACAGCTCTCTGGTAAGGCACAGATGGGCTCACGCTCTCCAGAGTGGCTGATTGCCTCTAATGTCTACGAGCTTAGCTTTTTATTTTTTAATTAATTAATTTTTAGTTTTAAACATTCATTTTTATAAGATTTTGAGTTCTAAATTTTCCCCCTCCTTCCCCTCCTCCCACCCCAAGACAGCAAGCAATCTGATAGAGGCAATACATGTATGATCATATGAAACATGTTTCTGTATTAGTCATGTTATGAAAGAGGAATCAGAATAAAAGGGGGAAAACCATGAGAAAGAAAGAAAAAAGAGAGAGAAACTGGTATGCTTCAATCTGCATTCAGACTCCATAGTTCTTTGTCTGCATGTGGATGGCATTTTCCATCATGAGTCTTTTGGAATTGTCTTAGATCCTTGCATCGCTGAGAAGAGCTGAGTCTAACCAAGTCGGGCATTGCACAGCTGTAGCTGTGTACAGTGTTCTTCCTGGTTCTGCTCACTTCACTCAGCATCAGTTCATGTAAGTCTTTCTGGCTTTTTCTGAAGTCTGCGGGCTCATCATTTCTTATAGCACAATATTGTTCCATTACATTCATATGTCGCAGCTTGTTCAGCCATTCCCCAACTGATGGGCATCCCTTCAATCTCCAACTCTTTTGAGTTTAGCTTTTCTAAGGCCACCAGGAACATGGCCAATCTTTGGCCAGCCAGTAGCAAGCTGCCTTCCCAGTGCCATCAGGGAAACCTCTTCACACTGCATAAAGGGATGACAGAATATAGACTCATCATTGCTCAATATATTAACATCTTTTTATCTCTATCTCTTCTGTGATTACATCAGTTGCATTGGGGAAGAATTTCTCCACACATGTATACATAAATATTTATATCCCGTATTGGAAGTCAGTGGGGTTATGAGATACAAGATGCCTTGCCTGCCTCAACATCTCTGAGTCAAAGGACTTGCATTCAAATTCTATCCTTGCAATTTCAGACTGTGTGACCTTGGACAAGTCACTTCACTCAGCTGGGTCTTGTGTAAAAGAGGAGGGGTTGAGCTACACAGTCTGCTGTAAAACCTGTGAACCTTTTATATAACTGATGGGGTACAGGCCCTGGAAAACCCCACCTTGAACTCTCCTTGAATTTCCCCACTTGATCTGGTGTTTGCCTGAGACTATAATCTTCTCAATTAGCCTTTCCCTGGCACTACTATGGCACTATTACTTACTAAATGTGTGTTACTGAACTAGATATCCTACGTGTATACCTTCCACTCTGGAAGGGACCAGTAGAGTAGCGCACATTTTAATGCTTACTAACCCCTTTCCAGATTGCTATAATGTACAGTGTGTTGGACTCTGAATCAGAAAGATCTGTTTTAGACATTAATTGTTAAAATATTAAATATTAAATTTAATAATTAAATTTAGACATTAATTAGACATTAATAACTCATCTTCCTGGGTTCAAATCTGTCCTCAGACACTTACTAGCTGTGTGGCCCTGGGGAAGTCACTTAGCCCTATTTGCCTCAGTTTTCTCATCTATAAAATGAGCTGGAGAAAGAAATGGCAAACCAGTTCAGGATCCTTGCCAAGAAAACCCCAAATGGGGTAACGAAGAGTCAGACACAACTGAAACAATAAACAAGCCTGGAGAGAAGAAGATTGGGGGGAAGCATGATAACTATCTTCAAGTATTTGGAGGGCTGTCATGGGTAGGTTAATGAAATTTGTTCTGTTTGCCCCCAGAGGAGCAGAAGGTAGAAGTTCCAAGAGATGCAAGAAGGAATTGTGTAACCAGGGGAATGCTGGTAAATATTTAACAACCAGCTCTCCAGAAGGGATGGGGGCAGGTATGGTCAACATACTTTAAAGTTTAACCTACATAATAACATTTTCTCCATCACTTTCTTAAGTCTAGACAAACTATAAATCAAACCCTGATTTGTAGCATTTGCCAGTTTTCGAGGTGTAAACGTTAACACTGAACATTTAACAATCAGCTCTTTCCATCATATCCCGGTTTGTCTCAGAGCTTTTCAACAACACATTGGGCTGTCTTGGGACATAATGAATTCATTCTCCTTTACTCAGAATATTCAAGTAATATTGACTCCACCTCCTCTGCACTCCTTCCCAACCACCCCAGAGATGTCCACCCCAAACTAGCTCTGGGGTTCTGTAATTTCAAGACGAGGTAGGCTGAGCTGGATGGGGTATGAGTAAGGTTATGACTTAGAAGGGTCCCGATTGGCTGCCTGAGGAGGCCGTCAGGCCCCGGCATCATCGGTGGGCAGCCTAGACGGGATTTATCCGGGACACTTGGTGGCCGATGATGTCAGCAGGGCTGAATCGCCTGGATTACTGAGGATGAAACATCTTTGAGGAAGTTTTCCCAAACCAAATGAGAATGCGATCTTCACACCAGAGTCGGCTCGGGGTTGGGAGAAGCTGAGATGTCAGAGCTGGAGAGAACCTTGGAGGTCAGTCCAAACCGCTTCATTCCACGGATGAAGAAACTGAGATCGAGAGAGACCCAAAGCAACAGGAGCAGTAGATGTTGGAGGCGTGAATGCGGGCGATGTTGTACCACGGGAGAGGTGCTGGACTTGGAGGGTCAAAGCCTTCATTCTGAGCTCTTAGGCTCCAATCCCGACCCAGTTACCGCCTCAGGATCTCTAGCAGGGCATTTCTCCTCTGGACATTAAAAGAAGTGGGAAGGACCTCTAAAGCGGAGCTCTAAATCTGTCGGCTAGGGTAAGGACTACAAACGCCAGTGCGGAAAATGTCCCTGGGAGCTGGAACCTCAGAGTTCTCTCTGGGGTTCCAGGACACCTGGATTCCACTTCAGCATTGTTTTCACCAAGCTTTACGCCCTTGGGGGGAACCAGGATCCTTCTCAGTTTCTCCATATGGAAAACGGAGCCAGGACTGTAGGAACAGGTTGGAGGGCCATGGAATGTTTGACTGAGGATCAGACTGCAAACCTAATCCTAGGTAAGCCTAGGCGGATCGCGTCTAAACCAGGGCCCTCAGCAACTCAGCCCTCCCCTTCCCACCCGAAGGAATGGGCACGTGCGTGAATCTGGGAAGGCAGGGATCGGGGGTGGGCGGAGCTTCAGCGGAGGGGCAGGATGTTTGGGGGTAGCGGCGGCCTCTCAGAGGGTCCGGGGGGTGTGGGCGGGGCATCGTCAGAGGGGTGGGCGTGGTATTCTAGGAGGGGAGGGGAGTTGAGAGTAGGGATGGGGCGGCCATAAAGGCGGTCTCGGATCCGCAGGCGGAGGTTCCTGTCCATTGCTGTAGCTGCTGGGCCCTCGCGTGGTCGGGGGGGCCATGGCCACGGTCACGATCACTGCCACTGGGGCGCGGGGCGTCTGCAGCCACGGGGTCCTCAGCTTGTTCTTCCTTCTGCTACAGGTGAGCTGTCTCGTTGGGATTTGGGGACACCTCTTTGTTCCAGGGGAGACACGCGGAGCTGGGAGAGGGATGGTTCCTTTGCCTGTAACTGCCCGCCCCCTTCTTCCACTGCCCCGGAGGTCGCTCCAGAGTCTTTGTTGGGACCCTTACTCCTCCGATCTGGGAGGCGGGGCGGGGGCACTGGTGAGGAAGGCCGCCACTGTCCCCTCAGCTCCTCCTCCCTCCTCCACCGCAGGTGGCAATGGACAGCGCAGATGGCAGCTGTGACCTCGCTGACCAGTAAGTCTGGAGGACTTCCCGGCGGGAGGGGGAGCCTCTCCCTACGTCGCCCCTTCCCCATCCACTGTTCTGGACTGGGCTGTCTGCCCCGCTTCTCAGCACATACACACCCCTTTCTGGATTCAGGGTTGGAAAAGCCCTCTGGGATTGCCCCCCACCGCACCCCACCCCACGGTAGCGTGCAGGTCACCAAACTCCACAGCTGCTTATCCTTACAGAAGCAGCTAAAAATAAACAGCCTGAAAGCAGTGGCCCCCTCCCAATTCCCTTCCCTGCTGAACTGGAACCAAGGGGCTCCAGTAACGCCCCCCCCCCTTCCCCACTAAAGTCAGGTGGGGGTCCTCTGGACTGAGAAAGAGGAGACAGCTCTAGCTGGGTGTCAGTTTATTTAGGGGATAGGGGAGGGGGTTACTAGACTAGGCTTTCCCGTTGGGAGAGGCTATGATATGTGGGCCCCTGGTAGAGGGGGGAAGAGCAAGGGAATAGCAAATCAAAGGGGGCAATAGCAAATGAAAGGAGGGAGGTCTAATGAAGAGAACCACTGACCTATCTGGCCTTAAGGGGCAGCTCTGGAGGGTCTTGGAAATTCCCTCCTAACTACATCAGTTGTATTGAAACCCAACCCAAGTCAGCGCCCCAGCCAGCTTCTCCTCCTTTGAAGGGACTTGCCCCAGCTCGTATGGGCCCTGGCTTCTCCTTCCAGGGCCTAGGGTGGGGTCCTAGAAGGCTTCCCAACCCCCCTCCCCACCCTAGGCTGGGGCTCTAATTCCAGTTTCAGGTGAATCCCCCTTCTCTCTGCCCTTCCAGGTGCCCGCCTAGTGCCAGCTGGACCAGCCTGTGGTATGTCTGGTAAGTGCAGAGCTGGGCAAGGAGCCCTCCACAGAGGCAGAAGGACTGGCCTAAGCCCTGAGCTCCCCCCGGCCGGTTGGACTGGTTTGCCCAGGGAGGGACACCTCTGCTGGCCTGGCCCAGCCCAACTGAGGGGATCTACCTGGAAACTCTGAGCTTCCTAAAACGGAGCTAAATGGGGAGGCCTCACCTTGATGCAGCCCCCAAGGGACAAGGAGTTGATTCAACCAATCCCTTGGGCAAGTGGACACTAAGCATCCACGGAGAGTCTGGGAGAATAGCTTCTATTAACTAGCTAAAGGTAGACCAAGATCCCTATCTCCTCTTCTGGTGACTTATATCCCAGCCCTAGGTTATGTATACACAGTGCCTTAGCTTGTTCCCACTTGCCCCATCCACTTCCCAGAATCTACTAGCAGTTTGTGAGTGGGGGGCACCCGACTAGGTGCTGGGGGTATACACCAAACATGAGTTTAGAATCCAATTCACTTGCAAGCCGTGGCATCGAGATCTTTCTGATGTCATAGTTCTGTTCGAGAACGAAGGACAAACAACATGAGTTTGGAAACCATCATCTTGAACCACCCTGTTAGGCAGGCAAAGCAGGGGTTCTTGTCTCCATTTTACAGATGTGAAAACTGAGACTCAGAGGAGGGAATTCTCTTACTCTGGGTCACACAGCCTAGAAAGCAATACAGCTTGATTTTAATCCCAGGTCCTCTGACTGAATTCAGGTTCCTTTCCATTACATTTAGACATCATAAATCCTGGCTTTCTCATTTTATAGATGAGAAAGTTCACACAGATTTTGGAGATGGCTGAGCTGGGACTAGAACCCATGTCTCCTAACTTTTTTTATCCAATGTGATTTCCACCTTAACGAGTGCCAGGCAGGGGTTGCATTGCTCAGAGACTGGACTATGTTCTGAAGACCTAGCCAGCCCCTCTGATTTCCTCCCCACCCCTGCCCTGGGGGTTTTATCTTACTTGCTGAGAAGTAGGGAGAGAGAGGAAGAGGTTACTGAGGAGCCTGAAGCTGTGCACCTCCCACCCAGGAAGCGGAAGCCTACACCAGATCCGATTAGAAGGGGCAAGGTCTCCATAAATGCAGGGAGCTCTGGAGCCCAGTGCTGGCAGGATGGCCTGGCATTCACGGCACAGAGCTGATGCCTGACTTCTCCTAGGCTGATCCCCGCCCCCCCCCCCCCCCCCCCCCCCCCCCCCCCCCCCCCCCCCCCCCCCCCCCCCCCCCCCCCCGTCCAGTAGAGGGACCTTAGCTGGCGAACCTGAAGAGATGTCCCAGGACAGCCCGCACCCTCCCACCCACCCCAGCCACGGCCCATCCAGGCCTGCTCACATTCATTCCTAGGCTATAGCTGCTGGGCCACAGTGGGACAGTTTTCTCTTCCAAAGTCATCTCTCCTTTCTCCAGCTAGAGGTAAGGAGGACCCCATCTCAGAGCATCTCCTTCCCCTGGGACCAGTCAATGGAACCCAAATAATTGCTAAACTCTAGGGTCCTCTGCTCCTGGCCCTTCTACCCCTTCAGCCTCCTTCCTGTATCTCCCCCCTGAGGCTGGGTCGCCACACTCTGCATCTCCCTTAGGGTATGGCAGGCAGCCTGTGCCTAGCCATGCCTGTCAATTTCGCAATTGATTCCAGGGCACATCTTGTTCCTGAAGGGATCGTGTGAGCAAGGCTTGAGGTCATAAACGGTCATAAACGAAGCCTGGAGACAGCTGTCCCTCCCCATCCCTCCTAGGGAAAGTCAGCTCCCTTCAAGCTAGGGCAAAGACCCTTTGGCAGCTGATCATATTTATAGAGTGCTTTGTCCTCAGGATACCCTCTGCAAAGTCAATTATGTGTTATTCCCGTTTTAGAGATGAGGAAACTGAGGCCTACCAGAGTTTCTCATCCAGATGACCTGGATTCAAATGCTGCCCCCGGTTAGTTCCTATACAAAGCCATCAGAGAGTCATTTAACCTTCAATTTATCATTTTTTCAAAATAAATTTTTATTTTCAGTTCCAACTTTTCTCTCTCTCTTCACTCTCTCCCCTACCATTGAGAGAGCAAGAAATACATCCCCATTATATATATGAAGTCATGCAAAACATATAAGTGACTTAATGGTGCAAGGGATAGAGTGCTATGCTTGGAACCAGGGGGACCCAAATTCAAGTCTTGTCTCAGATGCTAACAATGTGACCCTGGGTAAGTCACTTAACCTCTCTCATCCTCAAATGACGGGGTCAGTGGCCTCCAAGGGTCCTTCCAGCTTTAAATCTCTGAGCCTGAGAAACGGAAGGGGAATTTGGACCCAGGTTTTCCCCAGCTCCCAGTCCATGCTCTTTGACTACACTGCTATGTTGCTTCTGTAGCCCAGGGTGTGGCTAGGTATGTAATCTTATCAATGGGGAGAGCCTTTGTGGGATACAGTAAACTGACTAAGACTATTAACTTTCCCGTTTGGCTCTGAAGAATAAGCAGATTCCAAGGCAGTTTGGTCATTCTCTCAAAGTTACCGGGACAAAGACACTGCCTGAAAGTGCCTTCCAGCGCCTTGGCTCAGAGAGTCACAGGAGACCACTAACAAAAAGGGGCTTCGGCCCCATGCGCTAAGTACAGGAAGGCTGGCACTTGTGGTACTAGATGAAGGAAACAGGGCTCCCTTGGGACCCCATCAAAAAAGAGAGGGCCCGGAGGCTTGCACCCAGGTCCTCTGCCTCCGCAGAGGCTGTTTGTGTGCTCAGTCCTTGAAGTTAGAAGAAATAACTGCAGGATCACAAAATAAGAGCCAGGAGAAGCTTCAGAGGTCACTTCATTTGACAGATGAGGAAACTGAGGCCCAGAAGGTTGAGATCCATTCAGGGTGCCATGGGTAGTGACAGCAGATATGGGAACCCACAGCCGTGGATTCAGCCTTGGGCCTGAAGTTATGAAGACTTGAGTTCAAATCCAGCCTAAGAGACTTACTAGCTGTGTGACCCTGGGCAAGTCATTTAACCTCTGTTTGCCTCATCCGTTAAATGGGGACAATAATAACAGTCTCTAGTTTCCAAGGGTTGGTGTTTCATTTTTTGTTTTGGGGTTTTTTTTTTTTGGTTTTTTTTTGGCAGGGCAATTGGGGTTAAGCGGCTTGCCCAAGGTCACACAGCTAGTACACGTGTCAAGTGTCTGAGGCCGCATTTGAACTCAGGTCCTCCTGACTCCAGGGCCGGTGCTCTACTCACTGCACCACCCAGCTGCCTCCCAAGGGTTGTTCTAAGGAACAAATGAGATAATATTTGTAAAGCCCTTAGCAGGGTCCCTGGCACTTGCTTGCTTCCTTCTTTACCACTGTGTCCTGATGCCTCTGGTAAAGCTTGGAAGAAGCTCACAGAGACTGGAGAACCGTAGAGAATAGTGATTGTAAGGTAGCTAAGGCCAAGGGCCATTCCTCCTCTTGGTCCTGAAACTTTCCCAGCCCCTCACTCTTGTCTCCCCCCAACACACAGGCTAATCCTGTTGACCGTGTTCACGCTGCTCCTCTGTGGCATCCTGGCCAGCTGCATCAAGTTCTGCTGCCATAGGAAGCAGCCGCCCGCGCAGACGACCTTCCCCCTTCCCAGGCGGCCCTACGACCTGACAGTCATCACTGTGGACAATGACAGCACCATCCACAGCACCGTCACCTGTGAGTGCCAGCGGGTGCCCACGGGAGGGGCAAGGCCAGAGGCACGGGGGTAGATCGCAGGGTCCTGGGGTCCAAATTTGGATTCGGTCAAAGGGCAGCACTTGAGGACCTAATGCAGACTCGAGGCCAAAGGCACCCCACCTCTGCATACCAGTCAGGGTCTAGAGCTGCCCCACTCTGATCCTTTCTCAAAGTTGCTTCTGTTTCCAGCCTGATCCCCCTGGAGAAACAGATCTTCTTTCTCCTGGGCAGAGCTGGACTTCCTTTCATTTAGTCTTTGAGTTCGGACAGGCAGTTTGGCTTTGTAGTTAGAAAGCTGGAGTTGGAGTCCTGAAGACCTCAGTTCAAATCCCACTTCAGACTCTTAACTGGTCATCCTGGTCACTTCCCTTTCTCTGGGTCTCAACTTCCTTCTCTCTAGGATGAGAGAGTTGGATTAGGTGTCTTCCAAGGTCCTGTAGTGTTTAATCTCACAGTGCACAGGAGGGAGGGGAAGGGAAGCATCTTTTTTTCCACTCCAATGGGAGCCTCTAGATCTGGAGTCCCAGCATTGGGAGGAGGAGTCAAAGATGGCCAGCTCTCACTCTGGCTCTTTTCTGGGCTTAGATCCTTGGTGTCAAAGAGATCAAGAGATGACGAGCCCCATTGTTCTTCCTGGATAATAGTTAGTGAGAATTACAATGCTCATTTTTCTAATGCTTCAAGTTTCTCAAAACCCTTTCCTGGCTGTTGAAAGAGGTGCCACAGATGTTTATGAAGAACCTGCTATGTGCTAAGCTAGGGCAGCTAGGTGGCACCATAGTGCGTAGAATGAGTGCCAGGCTTGAGTTCAAATCCACGTCAGACACTTACTAGCTGTGTGACCCTGAACAAGTCACTTATATGTCACTTGTATGTATGCACGTATATATGCATGTACATGTATATGTGTGTATATTTACGTGTGTATACATGTACATACATGCATATATGTGTATACATATATACACATATGTATACATATATACATATATGCACACGCACACGCACACACACACCAGTCTAATATTCTTATCTCTTAGAGGCAGCTAAGTGATCTGGGAACAAGCCCCAGGCCTGGAGTTAGGAAGACCTGAGTTCAAATCCAGCCTCAGACACTTAAGTAGTTTGTGACCCTGGGCGAGTCACTTGACCCATCTGCTTCAGTTGCCTCATCTGTCAAATGGGTATATTAACAGCACCTCCCTCCCAGGGATGGTGAGAATCAGATGACATAATTTTTTGGAAAGTGCTTCGCAAACTTCGAAGTGCTATCGAAATGCTATTACTGTTATTAATTATTATTTCTCAGAAGAGGAAAATATGGGATTTCAACTCTCTTCTATAAAGTGACTAAATAACCTTCAAGGTTCCCTCTAGCTTTAACTTTTTGATCTTATGATTATATAGTGGGTTAGAGGCAGCTGTGGCATAGGACATGAAGCTGGCAAGACCCAAGTTCAAATTCTGCCTTTAACACTTACTAACTGTGATTATGTCAAACGGTCATAGATTTAGCTATGGAAGGGAGCTCATCTAGTCCACCCACCCCCACCTGACAGCTGTGGAAACTGAGGCAGGGGAATTGATTTACCTCAGTGTCTGAGCTGGGATTATGTGACTTGACCAGTGTCTCGGGGCTGAACAGCAAACCAAGCATTTATGAAGCTTCTGCAGCATTTGGAGCGCTGGGCCGGGCAATAGAGGAGAGGGGAAATTTAGTCAAGGCTCCCTTTATTGTCCCCACCCCTCACCATGGACCCTGGATTCTAATCTTAGGAAGGGGGAAGGGGGGATGACACCAGCTAGTAAGCTGTAATATAGAATAGTACCTGGCAGGTGCAGGTGGGTGGGTGGGGGAGGTGGGGCTGAAACGTACCTCGTTCCCCGAGGGTCAAAGGAGAAAGTTCTTACAGTTTTCTGAGAAGCAGGGCCTCCTGGTGGAGGTGTCCTTTGATTTGAGCTCTTCCTCCCTCTTAGAATGCCTAGTTTCCTTCCAAGTTCAGCTATAATAAATGTTTAAATGAAGGAACAGGCATTTATGGAGCACATACTATGCGCATGGCATCCTACTATGTGCTGGGAACATAAAGAACCAAAATGAGAAGGGCTTGTCCTTGAGGATCTTGTATTCTACAGGCTTTAAGTGGTGGGGAGGAATTCAGCAGGCAAGAAAGGGTAAGAGAATATTCTTGACATGGGGAGCAGTCTGTGGACAAAGGCCTGGCGGGAGAAGATCACAGGCCTCATTCAAGGGGGAAAAGTCTGGCCCTGTAAAGTTTGGCTGGAGTGTAGAGTTGATGGAGGATACTAAGTAAAGTGAGAAGTCTGAAAACATCACAAGGTCAGGACAAGAATGGAGGAAAGGCCTTAAATTTAAGGTTTCCCTGAAATTGTTGGATGTTGACTTGGCTGGAAGCAAAGAGCCGTGGACGATTAGAGTTACGTCTTTTCTCATTTTACAGAAGGATAAAACAAAGTCTATCAAGCAGAGAAATGGCATAATTTGCCCAGAGTTCACCCAACTGGGATTTAAAATCATCACACCTGCTACCATATCATGTGGCCAAGCCTGGTGGCCGTCCCTGACCCCGAGAGGACGGCAGGGCTGGCTTAGAGCCAGAAGAGACCCCCCGGGGGTCGGTTAGTCCAACATCCTCATTTTACAGATGATAAACCTTGAGACCCAAAGAGTTTAAGTGACTTGTCCGAGGTCAGTGTTGGAAGTAAGATTTGATCCCAGATCCTCTCACTCCCAAGTTCTTAGCCTTTTCTGCTATTAGGTAGCCAGAGTGAAATGGGATTAATCAAGGAGGATTTCCTGGGGGAGGTGAGCTTTGAGACAGGCCATCAGAGGTCTCTGGGCTGGAGAAGGTTATGCTGGTTGAAATCTGTTCAGACACCATTGTCTGAGTCTGGCTATACCACTGTGTCCCATCCTGACTCCCACCCCCGACGCTGCCCCAGGTTGTATCTAACTTCCTTCGCTCTTTTCTCCAGCTTACAGCTCTGTGCAGTACCCCCTGGGCCCACCCCTGCCACTGGCATTTCGGGAGATGGAACCAGGCACTGTGTCCCCTCCAGCCTACAGCCTCTATGCCCTGGAACTGCCTCCCTCCTATGAAGAAGCCATTAAGATGGCCAAACCAGGCTTGGAAGGGGCTCCGCCCTCCCAGAAGGCCAGCCTGAGCCCAGAGCAGCCTGAGCCCTGTGGGGACTTCCAGCCCAGGGAAGAGCCAAGGCCAAACCCCACCCCAGACCCTGCAGAACCCCAGCCATAGCCCAGGGGCAAAAGGGGCTTTGGAAAGAGCCGCCCCAGGAACCTTGAGGAGCAGCGGGCCTGGGAGAGAGGCCGAGGTGGGGGGTTGTTGGATGCCGTCCTTGATGTCCCCACCTCTGGCTTGGGGCCAGCTTGGCGACCTTCTCTCAGAAGGGGATCTGGTGACACCCGAGGAGCAGGCTGGTAAAAATAGCAGATGGCCCTGACCAGTCCAGGCCTCCCTCCCCAAGGGGAGGAACGAAATGTCCTGGGCTCCGCTCGCCTGACGTCATCGGAAAGGAAGAGGGCACTCGGGCCCCCCACCTGGGGGCTGTCAGTTCTGGCCAGGTCAAGCCAGGCCAAGGAGGGGGAGGAGGGTCTGTCCCCCTGCACCCTCCCACTCGGCAAGAGTGATCGAGGATTCACATGAGGCAGCAACCACCGGCTGTATGATGGTCACAATCTGCAGAAGAGCCTGGGAAGGTGAAGGTCACCAGGAGTGGAAGGCCCCAAGCCCACCCAGGGGCTCGGGCCGGGAGAGGACTCTCTGGACACCAGCAGAGACTTTCCTGGCCAGAGTGGGGAGAGGCTTCCTCTACCCAACCCCCGCAGCTGGCCAGTTGTGGGATAGGGGGATGTGGAGTCTGGGCCCTAGCCCCCCTCCACAGGAACCCAGAAGGGACCTTCAAACACCGTTTACTCTGACGCAGGCCTAAATAGGACTTTCCCCTTTGGTGGGCCCAACAGATGGTCATCTGGCCTTCAGAGAGGGGATGGGGACATCTCATTCCCTCTGCAAATCACCCATTAAGTGACAGAAAGAGTTTCTTCTCATTAAATCTAAATTTTACCTTTTTATAACTTCTCTTCATAGCTCTCCAAGGCCAAATGAGCACATGTCATCACCCTTCCATGTGATAGCGACTCGGATGCTTGGAGAAGCTCCTATGGCCTCCCCTCCCCACCCCAGGGTGCCCTTTCCTAGGCTAAAAGTCTCCTTTTTCTTTGATAGCCATCCTCACGTGGGATGGACTCAAGACCCTTCTTCATTCTGGCTGCCCTCCTCTGGTCATCGGGGCTTGATGCTGTCCAGCACCGAGGTGGAGGTGGGGCTGCAGGGAGGCCTCTGGGGGTGGGGGGCGAGGGGCGGGCAGTGAGAAGGAGTTTCTTATGTTTCATGGTCAAATTAACTGCTCCAGTCTAGTTGTCTGTTTTGATTTCTATGGCTTTTTTCTTTGAGGGTGAAAAAAAAGTAAAGTTTTGAGGAATTTTTCCTGTGCTGATTGAGTCTGGAGTGAGCGGTGGTGGACCTTGGCCTACCCTGAGGAAGGAAAGCAGATGTGTTGGGGCAACAGTGTTCTCTCTACTCTCCATCCTTCTCCCAGTGACATAGATAAATTGACAGAACATTTATTAAGCACTTACTGTATGCCAGGCACTATCACAGGTGGACTCTTAACTAGCAGCTCACCGAGATAGCACATGACAAAGGTAGGATTTGAACCCAGGGCTCTTTCACCTGCCCCAAATCTGTGACTATACAATGGGAGAGCAGAAAGTGGTGTAACAGAAGGGGCCCTTGATGTGGCTCAGTGGCCTGGAATAAGAAAGACCTAAGTTCAAATGCGGCCTCAGACATGTATGAGCTGTATGACCCTGGGCAAGTCACTTAACCTCTGTTTGCCTCCGTTTCCTTATCTGTAAAATGGGGATTGTAATAGCACCTACTTCCCAGGGTTGTTGTGAGGCTCAAATGAAATTATATTTGAAAAGCACTTAGCACAGGGCCTGGCACATAGTAAGCGCCATATAAATGCTAGCTATTATTATCAGTCCTACCTTTGACGCTGGTGGACGTGCTGTGTGACCAGGGCCAAGTGCATTTACTTCTCTGGGCCCCAGAAGGGGTCCCTTCCTGCCTCTGGAGGGTAATCTATGGGTGAAGGGAAGGGGATCCAGGGCGAACGCCTTGCTCTGCCCTTCCTACCAGGGGGATGGTAAGTGATGTCACCTCTGCCATTTGCCATGTATGTAACTGCCCCCAGCTTCCATGTCCTCATTTATAAAATGAGAGTGTTAGACTAGGCAGCCTCTCAGGTCCCTCTGCTCTAAATGGACTAGGTAGTCCCTCTCAGGTCCGTCTGCTCTAAATGGATATGCTCCCACTGGCTGAGTCCAAACTCCCCACTTTACAGATGAGCAAAATAAGGTGCCTAGGGGGAAGTGTGACCCACTCCAGGTCACAGGGAAAACTAACAAGCTGGAAAGTGAAGATTGCTGGAAGCAACCAAAGACCCCCTATCTGACCAGGAACTTCCAAAGCCTGCCCCACACCTGGCGGTTCAGCCCCTGCCTGAAGCCTTCAGGCTGCCAGGGAGGACAGAGAGCCTCCTATCAAGCCTGAATCTGCCTCAGAAACTTCCATCCTCTGTTCACGACCCAGTAACCCCTTCATTTTCCAGACAGGGTGGGAGCTCAGACACCAGAGGCTAGGGTCCTCTGCTGCCCCGGAGCTAGTGATGGGGAGTGGTCAAAGGTTTCTCTCTCTAGCTTTGCTACCCGCAGCCCCAGGCCCAGAGTTTTTGTTTGTCCTATATTCTCTCCCCATTGGGGGAGGCAGGAAGAGGGGGAAGAGGAGGCTTTTAGGGAGGGGATGGCAGAACTCTAAAGCTGATGGAATCCTGAAATGGCGGTGGGCATAGAATGGGGGGGCAATTGCACTAGTCCCTCTGACACCCACTGGGGGCTCCCACCTGGGTCCCCCAGAGCTGAGTCTGCAAGGCAGCCCTTAACAGATTGGGAGGAAGGAGTTGGGATGCAGGAAGGGATTTCTGAGGCTCAAAAGAAAGTCTTTATAAAGAAAATTTATTAAACGGGTTTGCAGGGGAAGGGTGCTGTGTTGACCAATCAGGACCCAGGCCATCCATCCATCCCTACTGGACCAGCTTAAAGGATTCTCCAGTCATCATGGCCACAAACTCTGAGGGCATGAATTTGGGAGTCAGAGATCATTCCCACCCCCTAGAAGAGACAATAGTCCTCTGAACATCAAATCCTCCCTACTCATTCTCAGTGGCAGCATTGTGGGGGGGGGGGGGGGGCTAGGAAAGAAGCTGCCCAGATCTGGATAATCAACTCCCAGCATGAAGAGCTGAGTGTAGCAGGAGTAGCAAAGGCAGCCCACCCACAATGACTGAATGACCAAGGGGCAGTGGAATGCCCCCTTATAGAGGTGTATTTTATTTGGGCCTAAGATCTAGCTGGGAAATCCTCCCAATCCCCTTCGATGCACCCCAAGCACACCCCTGAAAGGTAGCTGTTGTCTCAATCCTCCCCATCCCTATGCCAGCAGGGGAGCGGGTGGGGGGGGGAACCGAGCCAGCCAAGCTTGGAGCTCAGGTTCCCCGTCCCAAAACTTCCCTCAATGTTCCACCATTGAGGAAAACAGGAGAAAAGATTGTGGCCTCCCAGAGAGGAGGTGGAAAGAGAAAGACCAGGACAGAGGGACAAAGGCAGAAGACAGAAGGACAAGGAGAGAAGGGAGGGGACAGGCAGAGAGAGATAAAGAAGAGGAAGGTGGGGAGGAGCAGGCAGAGACCAAAAGGAAAGAAACGGAGACAGAGAGCAGAGAGGGACTGTGGACCAGGACGGAGGCAGACAAAGGAACCAGGAGAGAGATGGAAAGCAGAGTCTAGGACAAGAAGAGAGACAAAGGCAGACAGACAAACGACAAAGACAGAGGCAGACAGGGAGGGACCAGGAGAGGTGGGGGCAAAGGCAGGAGAGTCCCGGACAAGGAGAGGGACGGGGACCGAGTCAGAAACAGAACCAGGGATGGAGAGACAGAGACAGAGGAAGAGGTCCAGACAGAGATGGGCAGATGAGAAAGGAAAGGACAGGTGCCAAAAGGAAGAGAAACGGGGCTGAGCTGTCCCTCTCCAGCCTGAGCTGCTGCATTGGGCAGAGGTAGAGCTGAGAAGGAGATGGGGTTGCAGCCTCCCATCCTCGCCTGCCCTCGCATTCCCAGGAGCCTGCTCCCTTGGACCCCTGGGGCCTGGCTCTTCTTGAGCTCTGATTGCCCCCTGCCACCAGGCTGGCAAAGGACAGCCTCCCTGCCCGTGCCCAAGCTGCAAGTGGAGCAGTGGTGGGGCGGATGGGCACTTGGTCGGGGAAGGGCAGGAGGCGCATCTAAAGCCAAGGGTCTCCTTGGGTTGGGGGATCGTGCCCAATGGGTCATGGGGGGAGGGGATGAGGAGGAGGGCTGGGTCCTAACCTTGAGTCCTGGGGACAGTGGGAGTGGGGGAGCATCCTTACCTTCATAATCAATGGTTCCGTCTCCATCTTTGTCGGCCTCTTTCATCATCTGCTCAGCCTCCACCTCATTAAGGGGTTCCCCAGCATTCATGAGCACATACCTAACACAGGGGATCCCCCCAAACCCCACAAAGCTGAACCAGGCTCACTTCCTCCAGGAAGGCTTCCTTGTTGTCCTCCCCTCCCCTACCCTTCTGCTGAGCTCCCATTTATGTAGCCAGTGACCAAACAAGGTTGGACCCTTCTTACTGACCACAGTTCAGCCCTCGGACTAGGGGTTTCCCAAGAGTAAGGGACTTATTAGACTGCGCCCCATCCTCCAGAGTCATGTTTGTGGGCTCTCTGAAGGCATGGGTGTGTCTCCCCATCAGCACAGTTTCCCCATTTAATTTCCTCCTCCAAGGCCTTCATCCCCAGTACTGGTGAGACCAAGCTCACAATATTCTGCTGCCTCCTCATTCCTATGTAGGATCCCGCATCCCACCCTACCCCCTGCCACACACACACACACACACACACACACACACACACACACACACACACAAAGATGTCTCACTTGAGAGTGTCCCAGTCTATGTAACCTTTGGCTTCCTTGTCAAAGACCTTGAATGCTGCTCTCAGCTCAACATCTTGGTTTTTGCCTTTCTCGTGATAAATGCCCATCAGTGACAAGAAACCATCGCAATTAAAGGTGCCTTTGTCTAAGAGGAAAAATCAAAGTTTCCCAGATGTGGACAAGAGGCAGGCTCAGGGGTCTGTGCTCAATGAAGTGGCCCCAGAGCTCCCATCCCTCTGAGGACAAGGACTGCTTCCCTCCCTCTCCTCCAGACTATGGGCTCCCAGAGGACAAAGGTGGCATCTCCTTCCTCAGATAAGGCTCTCTGAGGATGGGGCTCCCACCAGACCAGAGACCCCCCCCCCACCAGGGTAGGAGCTGTGTGTCTCCTACTTCCCTCCTTGGGAACTCCCCAAGTACAAGGTCTGTCTGCTCCTTTCAGAATGGACACTACCTCCCACCTCAGACTGGTCGATAGATGGGATAGGAATGAGAGGGCCAGTGGGTACCCAGCCCAGTGTCCTCACTGTCTTTGTCCACTTCCTTGGCCATTGTCCCCAGTTCGCTCTTGGTGGGGTTGATGCCCAGTAGGCTCATTAGCCGTTCCAGCTCACTAGTCTTCACCAGTCCATTGCCCTCCTCATCAAACATCTCGAAGATGCCTTTGTATTCCTTGATCTGATCGGCTGACAGTCGGTCCGTCTACAGAACACCAGACCCATGATCATGTCCAAAGTCATAGGATCCATTTCCCCACTTTCAAGGCTCCTTTAGCCCAGGTCAGGGTCAAGGTCAATGGCCACAGTTCCAGCCTCTTTCCCGGAGCTGGGAATTTCTCTGGGCACCATCTCAAGGGTTCACGATCCTCCCTATTGGGAAATATTGCTTCCCCTCTAAATTCAATTAAATAGGAAGTACTTTCTAAGCTCCTACTGCTTGCCCCTCACTGTGCCAGGTACAAAGATGCTTCCAGGGAAGCACTTTTGTTGTTCTCCAGGCATTTTCAGTCATATCTAACTCTTCATGATGCCATTTAGAATTTTCTTGGCAAAGATACTAGAGCGGTTTGCCATTTCCTCCTCCATCTAATTTTGTAGACGAGGAAACTGAGGCAAACCAGGTTAAGTGATTCACCCAGGATCACACGGCTAGTAAGTGTCTGAGGTTTGATTTGAACTCAGAGATTTATGTCTTCCTGACTCCAGGCCGGCTGTTCTGTGCACTATGGTGCCACCTAGCTGCCCTAGGAAAGCAGCACCAGGTTTCAAAGGCATAGGTCAGAACCTTGCCCAGAGAAGGAAGCTGCCATCTCTACTCCCTGTAACCTTCTCTGAATCAGTTAATGTCCTCATCTTTCTCCCCTTCTCCCATTCCCAGAAACCCTGATGACTTTCTCTAAATGGGAGGGGGGCTGAAGAGGAGCGAAAGACACAGACATCCCCCGACCAGAGGAGAAGATAAGGAGCAAACCCCAACATGGAACTTTCTGGTACATCTTAGATTCCAAGCATGGTTCTGGTCCCAAGAACTCCCAGAATCAGAAAAGCAGCCAGCTCTGTATTACCTACAGCTAACACCAACACCTCCTGTACCTGCTCATTTGCTAGACCCATCCTCCACTTCCAAGGAGAATGAGCTCCAAGACAAACCAACCCAAGACCATTTACACCAATCCAGGACCTTTTCTGGGGAAGGCAAATCCAGCCCCAAGACGAATGTAGCTATTGGACTCTGCCTGGTTTGGGCATATTGGGCAAACGTTCTCTTCCACTTCCTTCTCTCTTGTCTCTCCACCCTCTCTCTAGATTCTCCCATCAGTTACCAATGGGCTTAATTACCATCTCTATGTAGATGACTTCCAGATCTATAAATATAGCCAGTCCCAGTCTCTCTACTGAGCTCTAGATTCGCATCACCAATTAACTGCTTGCTGAATATTTCCCACTGGATGTGCGGTACGGATCAGTAACTCGATGTGGCCAAAACAGAACTCATTATCTTCCCCCCCCACCCTCCTCTTCCTCTTTTCCCTATTTCTATTGAAGGCAGCACAATCTTTCCAGGCACCCAGGTTCTAATTCAGTGCTATTCACCATTTTCCTTCTCCCCAATGCATCATTGATATCCCTAATATCCCTTCTTAAATAGATGTAGCTAAGGCATTATTACAGTGCAGAGAGTACTGGAGCTGAATTTAAATCCCAACTCAGACACTTACCAGCTGTGTGACTTTCAAAAAAGACATTTGTAAAGCTACATGCCTGGCACATAGTAGGTGCTTAATAAATACTTATTCCTATCTGTTCCTTTCCCTATAACTAATCAGTGGTCTGGTCTTGCCAAGTCCATCCCCACAATACCCTTTGCCTCCATCCCCTTCTCTCCACTGGATCTCATCCCTCTGCCTGTATTAATTGCCACAACCTCCTAAATGAACTCTCAGTTTCCAGTCTCTCCCTTCTCTACTCTCTTTTCCACATAGCTGCCAAAATGATCTCCCTACTTCTCTGACCACATCACTTCCCTGCTCAAAAAATTCTGTGGCTCCCTATCACCCCTTGGATAAATTATAAACTCTCCTGTTTCACACTCTGGTTCTGTCTTGCCTTTTTCAGCCTTGCTACCCATGATCCACCTTCACACCTTCTATAGCCCAGTCAAACTGTCCTTCTTACTCCTCTCCTAAATCCTTTTCTGCTTTCTTAAAGTGGGAGAACATTCTCTCTACCACCTCTGTGCCCCTCATCAGGCTGTTCCCCACACCAGGAGTGCCCTCTCTCCTCACCTTGGCCTCTCCCAGCATCCTTAAAATTTCTACTCGTCCACCACCCGGTATGGGAAGCCTTTCTTGATCCCCCTAGTCTTCAGTATTCTCTCTTTCATGCCCAATTTATCTTGTATATAATTAATCTATGCATCTATTAATGAATCTATTAGTAAGTTTCCTGAGGACAAGAATTGTTCAGTTTTGTCTTTGTATTCCCATCATATAGTGTCTTGTGCCTAGTAGGTGTTTAATAAATATTTGTTGGTTTGATTAGATTCAAGGGAATGGGAAGGGGGACGTACTCTGTGATTTCTTGGGAACAGGGCACTGCGCCTGCAGAAACTCTCTTTGCCAATGGAGAGGAGACCAACAATTATTCTGCTATTTCTGTTCTTGGGCACAGGGTCACACAAAGGCAGAACTTGAACCTGGGTCTTTCTGCTTCTGAAGTCAGCCCTCTCTCCAGTCCACCACACAGTCTACCACCACCTGCCAGTGCAGAGCTGGCCATCATAGGTCCCTTAGCTTTGAATTCTGACGTTATTCCCATTCCGCATACCTTCGCCCCAGCCCCATCCCAAGGGTCACTGCCACGTGGGTTTACTCTGGAGAGGATCACAGCATTCAGCCATACTCACCATGGTCCACCTGAGTTCCGTGGGGCTGCTCCCGTGTCAATCCGGCTCAGGTTTGAGCAGGAGCAGAGAGCTGTGCTTTAGTCTCAGCCCGGGGCTGGGCACTGTCTGCCTCATTCATTCCCCTGGGGCTGGGGCTTCAAGGAGCCATTTATGGTTTGGGCAGCAGTAAGCAGGGGCCCTATTTTTGGACACTTATGCTCTCCTTGGGGCTGCTCTTGTCTGTCCCCTTTCTACCCCCAAGATATAACCCTGATCTATATCTTGCCACTGGACCCAGATGGCTCCGGAGGAATGAGTGAGCCTGGTGACTTTGCACGGTCCTCCCTCACTGAAATACACTTCACTTGCAAGTCATGGCATCACCTTCCTGGCGTCATGGTCCTCTTGGAAAATGAAGGACAAACAATGAATTCTCAGGTAGGAGGTCAGTTGGTACCTTCCTCTCCTGCCTGTTACTCAGGCTGCCATAGGACAGGGCATGGACTTCTGGGAGGCTCTGTCCTAGTCAGGAACATTTCTCTCTCCTCTCCAGCCTCAGTTTCCCTACCTGAAGCAAGTGTCATTTCAGTTTAATTCAGCCACAAACGTTTTTTAAATATCTATTCGGTTCAAAGCAGGGAGGGGGGAAGGAGGGCAAGGAATATACAAACAACACACTTTCAAGTTTGATCTGTGTTATTAATATTTCCTCTATCATTGTCTTGTCTAGAGACAAGCAACAAAACAATAAATCAAGCTCTGATTTGTAGCATTTTGCCTGAAAATTTAACCTTTGGCCATCAAATTGGGTCCCTTGGTGGGGGGGTGGGGTACAAAAACAGACCAAACAGAACATTCCCTTGCTCTCGAGAAGCTGACATGCCAGTAGAATTGTAGGGATACAACCTGCAGACTGTGAAATAAATATGAGGTTATTGAAGGATAGAGAGAAAACACTGACAACTTGGAGATCAGGGAAGACTTCCTGTAGGAGGTGGCAGATGAGTTGCGCCTTGAATGAAGATGAAGTGAGGTAAGAGTTCATCTGACTTCTAAGGTGGCTCTGGAGGGCCTCTGTCCTCAAGGAGCTTACAGTCTGATTATGGACACAAAATTCATACATAGGAAACAATTATGGCGCAATAAAAATGATAAGGATAAGACTAAATAATAGCTGATATTCATGTGACACTTTGAGGTTTGCAAAGCACTTTAATCATAAAGTTTATATATATATTATAATAATAGCTTGCATATGTAACACTTAAAATTTTCTAAAGTTCTTTACAAATATTATTTCTTTTTATCATCACCATAACCTTACGGAGGAAAGGCTATTATTATGCCTATTTTACAGATGGAGAAACTAAGGCACCCAGCGGTTAAAGTGTCTTGTCCAAGGTCATATACCTGGGAAGTGTCTGGGGCTGGATTTGAACTCAGATCTTCCTGATTCCAGGCCTAGCACTTTGTGCACCGTGTTGCGTCCAGTGGCTTCATTTTGTGTTCATTTATCTCATGTTGAACTTCACAATAGATCCGTGTTGTTGTTCAGTTGTTACAGATGTGGCCCCATTTAGAGTTTTCTTGGTAAAGATACCAGAGGGGTTTGCCATTTCCTTCTCCAGCTCATTTTACAGATGAGGAAACTGAGGCAAACAGGGTGAAGTGACTTGCCCAGGATCACACAGCTAGGAAGTATCTGAGGCTGGATTTGAACTCACCAAGATGAGTCTTCCTGAAACCAGGCCTGACGCTCTATCCACTGCATCACCCAGCCACTCCGATAAGACCATGAGGTGGTCCCTACGGGGGTATTAATGGCCCCTATTTTATGGAAGAGGAAACTGGGACTCAGACAAAAAAAAAGTCTAATGGTCTGTGGTCATACAATTAGTTGAGAAGGCAATCTGATGTAGCAAAAGGTGCATTAGAGTCAGAGTGAAGAAAGACTAGGGTTCAAAAATCGCCTCTGGTGCTTATTAGCACCAGGGCAAATTATTTGACCCTTCTGAGCCTCAATTTCCCCATCTATAAAATCTATAAAATAGGGCCATCTGTACCTATTTCACCTGCTTATTAGGAGGGTCAAATAAGATTATTTCCACATTAGTGTGACTTATCTAGAGGCCATAAAATTATGAATAAATAAATTATATATAGAAAGTATATAGGTGTATATATAATCTCTTTCTCTTTATATACTCTGTCTCTCTCTGTCTCTCTGTCTCTCTCTGTCTCTCTGTCTCTGTCTGTCTGTCTCTCTCTCTCTCTCTCTGTCTCTTTCTCTCTCTCTCTCTCCGCTCTCCACCTTTCCACCATCAATCGATATAAATTTCTGTCTGGAAGAATTTGAACTCAGGTCTCTCCAGATAATATGGCCAGTGTTTTTTTTTAATCTTTTTGTCATAAACTTTTTAAAAATGCATGTTTCAACACATAAAGAATAAGACTTTCATATGAAACTGCAAACATCTGTTATGAACAGTTTGGTTTTTTGCAGGCCATGTTCAATTTGGCATGGTAGTAACAAAGTTGCCTTGTACATGTGGGTCGCTTTCTGAACTTTCTTCTCTTTTGGGAAGTATTTTTTGCCAGAGCTCTTTACACCACACTGCCCTTTCTCTCTGTGCCTCATTGGTTAGAACGAAGTGCTTAGCTGGGTGGTGCCCTAAGTTTCAGCAGAGGAGGAGCCCGCTGAGAGCTGGAAGTGACTGAAAGGATTAGCATGTGGCCAAGCAGGGGGAGTGATGTCAGCAGGAATGAGCCTGGGGTATGGAACGGGAAGGGCAGGGAAGCTAAAGGGGAAGGGAGAAGGGGAGCAGCCCTCCAGAACAGACAATCCATGGGCTCCTCTAGAGTCAGAAGACCTGAGTTCAAACCCTACTTCTGATACTTACTGCCTGTGTAATCGGGCAAATTATCTCACCTCCCTGGTCCTCAATTTTCCCATCTGTCAAATGGAGTCTGGGGATACTAAACACTTGGAAAATGCTAAAAGGAATGCAGATGACTCCTGTGGAGTCTAGACTTTGGCCTCTAGATAAGTCAGACTAATGTGTGAACACCCAGCTCTGGGATTCAATGTGGTCCTTCCTCGCTTTGGTTCCAGGTACCCTTATTGCCTTATGTCATGAGTACTCTAGCTCCTAGGGGGCAGTATAGAGAGAGCACTGGACTTGGAAGACAAGTGGACCTGGGTTTGCACCCTTCCTCTGACACCCACCAGTCCTGTGACCATGGGCACTTACTTCTAGGAGACTCAGTCTCCCTGTTTATAAAGGTACCCATCATAAGAGATAGAATGGGGTGAATTATCTCACGTAAAAGTGGCACGAAAAAGCAGTTCTAATGGAAGAGGGGGCAGGTGAAAGGGAATGAGTGAATCTTGCTCTCATCGGATTTGACTTAAGGAGGGAATAACATACACACTCAATTGGGCATCTTACCCTACAGGAAAGTAGGGGGAAGGGGATAAGAGAGGAGGGGTTGATAGAAGAGAGGGCAGATCAGGGGAGGAGGTAATCAAAAGCAAACACTTTTGAAAAGGGACAGGGTCAAGGGAGAATATTGAATAAAGGGGAACAGGATAGGATGGAGGGAAATATAGTTAGTCTTTCACAACATGATTATTGTGGAAGTGTTTTGCATAATGATTCATGCGTGGCTTATGTTGAATTGCTTGCCTTCTTAGGGTGGGGAGGGAAGAGGGGAGAGAATTTGGAACTCAAAGTTCTAAAAGCAGATGCTCAGAAAAAAAAATTGTTTTGCATGCAACTGGGAAATAAGATATACAGGCAATGGGGCATAGAAATCTATCTTGCCCTACAAGAAAGTAAAGGGAAAGGGGATAGGGAAGAGTGGGATGACATAAGGGAGGGCTGACTAGGGAAAGGGGCAATCAGAATATATGCCATCTTGGAGTGGGGGGAAGGTAGAAATGGGGAGAAAAAATTGTAACTCAAAATACTGTGGAAATCAATGTTGAAAACTAAAAAATATTAAATAATAAAATATGAAAAAAGAAGAAAAGGTGCCCATTATGTAGTAGGCTCTTAATAAATGTTTACTGATTGATTGATTGATTGACTAAGATGATACCTCTGATAGGGGTTCTTGTTAGACTCTAATGAGTTAATATGTTTGCAAATATTAAAGTACCCTAGAAATAGCAGACATTGCCATAGTGTACCAAATTTGGCTACTCTGGAGCTTCTGTACTTTTCCTGCCTTCTCCCTACTCTGCCCAACCATTCTGTCTCTCCCTGACCATCTCCATGTACAGTCCATCCATACCTCCCTCCCTCGAGCTTTTCTTCCTTCCCTCCTTTCCTCCTTCCTTCCTTCCCTCCTTCCTTTCCTCCTTCCTTCCTTCACTCCATCCTTTCCTCCTTCCTCCATTCTTCTTTCCTTATTTCTTCCCTTCTCTCCTTTCCCCTCCCTCCATCCTTCCTTCCTCCTTTATTCCTCCCAACCTCCTCCTCTTCTCCCTCCATCTCTTTCTTCCTCTCTTCCTCCTTCTCTTCTCTCCTCCCTTCCTCCTTGCTTTCTTTCTTCCTTCCCTTCTTTTGTTCCCCTCTTCCTTCCTTCCTTCCTCCAGGACCCAGTTAGTTCTTCCATAAAATTTTTCATGTCCTTCTCCCTCCCCTCAAATGTCTAATAGTTTTCACCCACTATCCAACCCCCTCTAATTGGCCGACTTGGTTGTTGCCCTTACATGACATCTCATCTCCTGCCTTTATCCATTCCTGGAATACCCCCCTCCTCCCCTCCCCCTCTTGGATCTCAAACTCCCCTCTAAGCATAGCCCACCTGCCAGGTCTCTTAGAGGCCTTTCCTGACTCATCCCCCACCCCCAACTGTTAGTGCTGTCTCATTCCTGAGCTTCCTTTGAATATACAGACACCGAGGCTTAGAATACAATATCAGAGAGCAGGTTTCCCAGCTCGGAAGAAAGGGCAGCTCGGGTAGAAGGCCACTAGGGGGTGCCACGGTGCACAGAGCATCAACTTGGAGTCAGGAAAACCATAGTTCAAATCTGGCCTCAGACACTTACTAGCTGTGTGTGACTGTGTGTAATTAGTAATCGTAATAATAAATAACATTTACTCGGCACTTTAAGACTGGCAAAGCAATTTACAAATATTGTCTCGGTTTATCCTTAGAACAACCCTGGGAGGTAGGTACTATTATCCCCATTTTACAGATGAGGAAATTGAGTCAGGCAGAAGTGACATGACTTGACCAGGGTCACTCAGTTAGTGAGGGTTTTGAGATCACACTTGAACTCAAGTCTTCTTGGCTCCAGGATCCTTGGCTACCTCATAGCACGTGGCTGCCAAGTCACTTAACTTCTGCTTGCCTCAGTTTCCCCATCTGTGAAATGGGATTAATTAAAGCACCTGCCTCCCAGGGTTGTTGTGAATTTCAAACGAGATCCTAGTTTTAAAATATTCTGCAAACCTTAGAGTGCTTTCAGCTCCTATCTCAGATATGAGCTGTGCCTAGGGTAGCCCTCTAAGACTCTAGGTGTCAGAGAAGATGCCAACCTGCATTGGCAATGTAACCATAGGTTTCCTCCTGCTCCCTGGATTTGTATTTGTTTCTCCAGATACCTGGCATCTCCTTCCGCCTCCCAAGTCAAATGTAAACTTCTTAAGCTCAAGCACTGTTCCTTTTTTAAAATCTTCCCCAGTGCCTAGCATACAGCAAGTACTTAATAAGTGTTCACTGATTAGAATTTAATTTCCCCTTGTCATATCCTATCATTTGTCATACTTGGACATGGATACATCCTTCCAAAATTAGTTGATAAAGCTAATAAGCAAGGAGAAGCCAGGGATTTACTGTCATCTTCACGTTCCCAATTGAACACAAGATCCTGCATGCAGGAGGTGATTGATAAATGTTGGTTAAAATTAATTGGGCCTTAGGAAACTTAATCTGACTGCCATTGTGGCAAAGATGACAGGGGGAGAGACCAGAAGCTAATTAGGAAGCTATCATAATAGCCTAGACAAAAAGAGATAAATACTTGTTAAGTGGATGGGTAAATGGACGGATGGATGGATGGATCAAGAGATAGATGACAGATAGAAGGATGAATGGATAGATAAATGATAGATAAAATGATACATGGATAGATACGCAGATATTTGGGTGGAAAGAAGGAAGGAGGGATGGGTGAATCAATAGATAGAAGGATGGATGATAGATAAATATCTATAGATAAAATAATAAATGGATAGCACGTTAAATGGAAAGAAGGAAGGAAGGATGGATGGATGGATGGATGGATGGATGGATGGATGGATGGACAGATGGATGGATGAATGGATGGATGGATAGACGGAAGGATGGATGGGTGGGTGGATGGATGGATGGGATGGATGAGATGAAGGGCTGACTTACAGTGGGAGCATAAGGATAGAGAATAGAGGCCATGGCAATGGGACATATATTTTAGAGTGGAAAGGTAGAAGGTAGAATGACCAGGTCTAGGGAAATGATTAGATGTGGGTGACTAAGAGGAATGAGTTCTTCCAGAGGTTCAGCATGGGAGAACGATGCGGATTCCTCAGGATTTGAGACCTGGAAACTGACCTAAAAACTGTGTGTGCTCTCTCTCCCATGGCCCCAGGGAAAACCCAGCCTCTCTATTCTCCAGGCTAGGCCCTTATCATGGGGAGACATCAGGGAGTAGTGTCAGAGGAAGCTCCCATCACTACCACTTCCCAAAGGCCCTCCTATGAGAGAACAGCTCCCCTTCTGCTGGAGGCCTTGCTCCTGAATGACTCATAACCCTGACCTCTAAGCGACTCAGAGTTCTGGCCTGAGAGGGGGAATGGGGAGGGCACTAGGAAAATCCTCTATAGGAGGAGGCAGGTGGGGCCCCAGCTCCCCAGGGTCCAGGGGCTCCATCCTGGCGGTCATCTGAACCAGAGCCCCTCCCTAGGGCTGACTGTCCCCAGCTATTCTGGGTTTTCTCCTGGAAAGCTGATCTTTCCCTTTGAATCCTGAGGACCAAGAATAAGTCCCAGCAGCAGCTGAGGTTCCCTGGCTGGTAATGGAGATCCCACCCAGACTCACTCTCAGACCATGAGCTCAAAGACACACCTCGCTCAAATACAGAAGGTGAAACTTATACACTAATTTCAACACATATGAGGATACCCCCCCACCCTGTGCTCATCTGCCCACCCTCTCTTTCTGTAGAAGTAGAATTTTTAGTGACTTCTTGTCGTCTACTCATTTCAGATATGTCCCACTCTTTGTGACCCCATTTAGGGTTTTCTTGGCAAAGATACTAGAATAGTTTGCCATTTCCTTCTCCAGACCATTTTACAGATGAGGAAACTGAGGCAAACAGGATTAAGTGACTTGCCCAAAGTCAGACAGCTAAACTATGTCTGAGGCCAGATTTGAACTTAGGAAAATGAGTCTTCTTGACTCCGAGCCTGGCTCTCTTTCCACTGGGTCACCTAGCTATTCCCATTTTTAGTGACACAGAGAGAACAATAACTCTTTGCCTCTTCAGGAAGGACTCATTTTCTTCCTCCCCCACCCACAGGGCCGTTGGCCTCAGTTTTCCCAGTCCTGTCGGCCTTGAGCCAGAGTTCAGATCTCCTCCCCTCTGTGTTTTGGGGCTCCCCACACACCTGTCTCTGATGAGAAAAGAGAAGCAACTGGTCTTGTTTTGTTTTGTTTTGGGTTTGGGGGGGGGTCTTCTTTTT
The DNA here is from genome assembly GCA_028646595.1 of Phalanger gymnotis. Classification (NCBI taxonomy): domain Eukaryota; kingdom Metazoa; phylum Chordata; class Mammalia; order Diprotodontia; family Phalangeridae; genus Phalanger; species Phalanger gymnotis. Next base: position 795,355,214 of record CM053622.1, on the reverse strand, counting down.
GGAGGAGGGGAGGCCATTTCCAGAGCTGTGACTCAGAGTTTGGTGGTAGAAGACTCTTTTTTTTCCCGTACCACACCTCAGAGCCCTGCTGGAGGAACAACCCCAGACACTGACTGCCCCTCTCCCTATGGCCAAGGGGAGGCAAGGGATCTGTGTCTAGGAAAAAAGTTCCACAGATTCCTCTCACCACACACACACACACACACACACACGCCCCCAGCATTGACTTCTTAGACTCTAGGCTCCCTAAGTTTCTGGGTGGACAGTAAGGGAGTGAGCCACACAATGACAGCTGGGGGTGGAGGGAATGGGGCTGGATATCTGTTCTGGTCCCTTTGGGGCTCCAGGGCTATTGACAAGACAGGTGAGGCCTCTTGTCCCCATATAAGGGGAGCAGCCCCTACTCTCTACTAGGGATATAAAAAGCTGTTAAGATGCTTATTCCCTTGACCACTGGCCCAAGGCTGAAACCTGCTGATGCAGAAAGCATTAGCACTAATGGGGTCATGGAGGGGGGTGGGGGGGATGACTGTTAGCATTCTCAAGCACTTGCCTGGAATATCCTCCCTCCCTACATCCCCTCCAAGTGAAATCTTAGCCATCCCTTAAGGCCTAGCTCAAGTGGCTACTGCCTCCTTTCCAGATTCCCCCTCCAGCTCACAGCCTCCTCTCCCTCCTCAGAACTTCCAAATTTCTTTATTTCCTCTTAGTCCCACTCTGTCTTGTGCCACCCTCCCAGGCTCGCTGTTAGATTGTAAGCCTCCCTGAGGCCAGGGAACCAGCAAGACTGACTTCTTAGCCCCTTTGGCACCTGTGAGAGTGTGAGCTCACGTGTTGAATGAACAAAGGAAGGAGCCTCCTCCAAAGTAGGGCACCAACGTCCCCAGGGTCAGAAACCTAAGTAAGGGGGAAGATGAAACAGGCCCCTGGACCCCAGAGGAGGCTGAGTTGGAAGGAAGCCAAGGCCCCACAGGGACAGCAGCAAGATCGAGATCGGTCCAGGAATCCAAGATGGTGCCAGCTTCCACTTGCCCAGCCCTGACAGTGGCAGGCTGGACCCCAGCCCTTGCCCATCATGCCTATACATATATGTTTCTACCTGCATTCTGTGTGTGCTCGTGTCCACATGTGTGGACGGTCCTCCACGGGTGAGCGGGGCTATGCTTGAGGCTCTCACTGAGGGCTAGGAATGGAATGTCACACTGGGCTTCATCCTACCCACTCAGCAAGGCCTAGCCCAGCTACCACCTCCTTTCCGATTCCCCCTCCCCAGCCTGGCCCACAGAGATTTCTCTCCCTCCTTTGAACTCCAACTCTCTTTTTTATCTCTTGGCTCCCAGTATAAGAACATTATAACTAGCATTTATATGCTAGTTATGTGCTAAGCACATTTTACCAATATTATCTCCACTTTACAGTTGAAGAAACTGAGGCAGAAAGAAGTTAATCAACTTACCCAAAGTCACACAGCTAGTAAGCATCTGAGGCTGGATTTGAACTCAGGTCTTCCTGACTCCAGGCCCAGCGCAGTATCCTTTCACTCACACAGCCTGTCCCCTGCTCAGTCCCACTTTTCTTTTCTCCTAGACTATCATGATTGTCTCCTAATTGGCCTCCCCGTGTTGTCTTTCCCCTTTCCAATCTACTCTCCACACAGTTAGCAAACAACCTTCCTAAAGGGGCACAGGTCTGACCCAGTTACTCCCTTCTTAAGAATCCTTGTTCGTTCCCTGTTTCTAGAAAAAAATACAAACTCCTGAACCTAATGTCAAAGGTCCTCTACAATCCACTTCAGACCAAACTTCCCAGACTTCTCTCACATTATACCCCTTCACACACTCCACATTCCACTCCAAACTGGCCAACTTGCTGCTTCCTCCACAACTCATCTCCCACCTCCTCACCTTTGCTCAAGCTGTCTCTCAAGCCTGGAGCACCCTCTCTCTTTGCTTCTGCATCTGAGAGTCCTCGGGGTCCTTTAAGGCTCAGTCCATATGCTATCTACTACGGCATTCCTTTTCTAGCCCCCCAGTTGTTAATAGTCTCCTGCTTCTCAAACTACTTTGAGTGTATTTATCTGAGAACAAGTTATACTCCCCAGGAGAGCTCCTTTAGGGCACATACTGTTTGGTGTTTTGTCTTGGTATATTCTCCTGTCATCCAGTTCCAGTGACCAGGCTGGTCCCTGCACATATGGAGGAAGCTCCTCAGATAGAGACAGAGTCTGCTGACCAAACCGTTCCAGACGCTCTTCCAGCTTGGCAGAATCTGCCAGAGCCCATCCCCAGCTGGCACAGTATCCCAAATCTGGGGGTCGCCTCCACAGAGGAAGACTTTCTAGAGCACCTTCCACGTAGAGAGTGCCTACCAAGTGCTGGTTTCACTAAATTGGGGCATGCATATGAATATATACACGTATACTCATGTACAGAGGTGGAGGCATAGGGAACCAAAAAGACCTCAGTTCAAATCCATCCACAGATGTTCACACAGCTAGTGATTTTATCCCCTGACTTCCACAGCTGGGCAAGTCACTGTACCAATTCCTGCCTCAGTTTCATGAACTGTAAAATTGGGGATAAATAATACCACCTATCTCCTAGGATTACTGTAGGGATGTAAAACATTTCACATAGTGCTAGGCACATAGTAGGTGCCATATGTTAGTATTGGCTATTATTAACTTGACTGGGCCTCAATTTCTGTAAAATGAGGAATTTAGACTAGATGATTTCAAAAGTCCCCAAAATTATAATATTCTATGCTATATAATCTATCATTTTCTGCTCTAAGATCCATTGCAGCTTTGACATACTCTATTCTAAGTCCCCTTCCCAGCTCTGACATTCCCTGTTCTAAGGCCCTCCCAGTTCTGACATTCTCTGTTTTAAGTCCCCTTCCCAGCTCTGACATTCCCTATTTTAAGTCCCCTTCCCAGCTCTGACATTCCCTGTTCTAAGGCCCTCCCAGTTCTGACATTCTCTGTTTTAAGGGCCTTCCCAGTTCTGACATTCCCTGTTCTAAGGGCCCTCCTAACTCTGATATTCCCTGTTCTACTGCCCCTTCCAGCTGGGCCCTCTCCAATAGTCCTGATCTATATCTGGCCACTGGACCCAGATGGCTCCGGCGGAGAAAATGAGGCTGGTGACTTTGCTCAGCCCTCCCTCACTTAAATCCAATTCACTTACAAGTCATGGCATCATCTTCCTGATGTCATGGTCCTCTTTAAGAAAGAAGACAAACCACAACAATAACCCCTCCCAGCTCTGCCATTCTCTGTTCTAAGTTTCCTCCCAGCTCTGCCATTCTCTGTTCTAAGGGTGATGGAGGGCATAGGCCCTAGACCCTGGGTCAGTGGGGATGGGAGAGCAGAGAGCTTTGATCTATCCCTTCTCTTCCCCTCTCTCCATTCTGTTCCTCCTTTCCCCTGCCCATTTGGCTAGTCCTGTCCTCATCCAGCTGGAGGCAGCTGCTTCAAAGTCCCCTGTGCCAGCGAAACCTCAGGAGCTGACCCTCCTAGCATCCCTTCCAGGCCTCTCCTCACCCCAGCCCGGACTGGGGGCCAGGCATCAATTTTCCGCCAAGCCTAGCGGAAAAATCATAGCTCCCCTTCCTGGGCTCAGCAGGCAGCAGCGTCTAAATAGAAGCTGGGAGGAGGAAGAGAACAGAGACGAGGGAGGTGCTGCAGGCCTCCTGTCTGGCCTCCTGAGACACTGTCCAGCTCGGCCTTGATGCAGGAAATTTATACTAATAAGGTCCCAGAAACTGTGCTGGGAAATGCAAACAATCTAAGTCATTCAGGAGGAGAGGGGTTCCAGCTGGGGTCCAAGCATCCCCCATGAGGATGGTCCCTCCCCCAATTCCTCCAGATGGTGCCTTTGTCTAGTAGGGCTGGAACAGTGGTCAATGAGACCCCTTCCCCAGGCTAAAGGCAGCTTGGAAGAGAAGGCTTTCAATATGACTTCAGACAGTTATATCCCCTGACTTTCACAGCCGGTAAGAAGCTAGGGAGTTGGAAAGAGTCCTAGGGAGAAAGTTAGCAGGTGGGGGTCTATTCCCAACTCCATTTCATGTTTGCCTGGAACCTCCACCAAGAAGCGCAATGCCTACAATATGACACATATTCATAAGCAAACAGCACTAATAAATAACGTCATGATAAAAATACAATGGCACTTCAATAGCCTTCCACTGTTCTAAGTGGCCCTGGACAAGTCCTTTCCCTCTCTGGACCTCAGCTATTCCTCTCTATAAAAGGAATGGTTAGAACTAGATTCATTTATTCATCTCACAAGTAATTATTAAACCACTTACTATGTGCTGATCACTGGGGATAACAATAATTAGCCTTTATATAGGGCTCTAGGGGCAGCTGGGTGGTGCAGTAGATAGAGTGCCAGGCCTGGAGCCAGGAAGACCTGAATTCAAATCCAGCCTCAGAAACTTACTACGTGACCCTGGATAAGTCACTTGACCCTGTTTGACTTACTTTCCTCGTCTATAAGATGAGCTGGAGAAGGAAACGGCAAACCTCTCCAGTATCTTTGCCAAGAAAACCCCAAATGGGGTCGCGAAGAGTCAGACGCGACTGAAACAACTCAACAACCACAACAACCACCACCTCTGACCCCAAACCATTGATCCTTCTGGTGCTATGCTGTTTATTTATTGATGAACTTTGCTGAACTGCTTTTTCCCTCTCTTTTTAAAAAAAAAAAATCTGTTCTGTATTATAAGGTGTCTGTTGGTAGGAAGAGGAGAAGCAAGGGGTATGCTGGGAAATGTTTAACAACCAGCTCTGGAAAAAAAATGCATTCACAACACACTTTTAAGTTTAACATTTTTCTCCATCACTTTCTAAAGTCTACTCAAATAACAAAACAATAAATCAAGCCCTAATTTGTAGCATTCGCCAATTTCCAACGTGTATGTTCTTACACTGAAAATTTAACAATCAGCTCTCCATTTGGAGGGGGCTCCAGCCCACCATTGGGAGAGAGAAAAATATCGAAAGTTTTGTCAATTGCAAAATGAAGGCTACCAAGGTCTCTTCTAGCAATGGAGTGAAAAAAGACACAAATTGCTTTTTTTTAAGTAAAAACACTAAACAAAACACTAATGCCCCTTCTGGCTCTAACATTCTATGGTTCCATGTCCCCAGGTCCCTGGTGATTGTGGAATGAAGCGCAGGAGAGGGAACCCACCACATCCCCCCAACCCCTACCCTCTTCATTCTTGGTCCAAGGTTTTGTGACACCAGGCAGGCTGCAGTTCTCATCTACCACCACCAGGTGTCACTGGTGTGCCTTAACCACGGCCTAGAGTTAACTAGGCAGAAAGAAAATTGGCAGGTGGAGAAAGCCCTTCTCACCTGTTGGCCTCTAGTCCAGCAGGAATTAGGCACCAGCAGCCCTGGGGAGGCATCTCTTTATTTGCCAATTCAGGAAGAGCTGGGAGGGTTCGAGGGTCCCAGGCCTGGCTCTGATACTGGATTCCTAGGTAGCCTTGTGATCCCATTCATCTCATTTTCTGGGTCTCAGTTTCCTCACCTGTGTAAGGAGCTGGATTGAATTCAGCAATTTCTAAATGCCCATCCAGCTGGGACATTCTAGCAAACTATAAGATATCCTCTCTGGTCCTCAATTCAATCCGTTCCAACAAGTGTTTATTTCAAGCAAACTCTGGTAGTTCCTGGGAAAGAAAGAAAATATAGATAAGACACTGACCTCCCAGAACCCACAGCCTACTGACAGATAGCAATTCAGAAGGGTGCTAGTGAATATTTAATAATCAGATCTCCAAAAAAAGTCATATGCATGAGATATTTTAAAATGGAATCTAAATTATTAATATTTTCTCCATCACTTTCTTAAATTTAGATAATCAACAAATCAAGCCCCAATTAATAGTATTTGTCAATTTCACGGTTGCACAGGCTTGCATTGAGAATGCAAACTTTCTCCAGCACATCTCTGGATGTAGTATATAAAGCTAAGTGTAATATGTAATATTATATGATACATTAGCAAAAGATAAAGACAATATTAAATAAGAGAGTTTGGGGGAAGATTGGGGTATGATACAATCAGGATGAGAGACTCTCGTCCTTCTATGCAAAGCAGAGCAGAAAATAATTTCTCGACTCTCCTTAATAATCATTTCGTTCTTGAAAAAGGTGGAGGAACCAACAAGAGGAAATTCTATTCTTGATCTAATTCTCACTAAGAACAAGGAACTGGTTGCCGGAAACCCTAGGGGAAGAAGGAAAAGAAGGGGAAGAAGAGGAATGACCATTCCATCTTAGAATCTGTGACGGTGCGAAGAAAAGTAGGCTAATACAGACCCTTGAACGCTGAAGAAGAGATTTGAGAAAAAGAGATAGGTGGGATCCGGACGACTGAGATATTAGAAACCTCTCAAGGATGAAATTCTGGAGGGCCTAAGAAAAACAATTAGAAGGAGTCGGAAGAGGGGAGTTGCCTAAAGTAACAAATGTGGGTGCACAGGAAACTCGCTAATTGACTCAAAGTTGTTTTGAAATGAAAGAAGATGGAAGCAAAGGGAGGGAATAGAAGGTGAATGCTGTAGCCTGGAGCCATTTTTGGTAGGAATGGTGTTGGAATGAGCTGAACATGGACAAGGAATCTAAGGACAACCCAAAGAGGAGTGGATTTGAGGGTTATGGAGGAGGAGGGGAAGGAAACATCAAAGAAGGGAGAGGACCGCTGCTAGAGGTTGATGAGATTGGTGATCACTGATGGAAGAGAGAAAACATCCTGCTTCAATCTCACTTTGGGCTAGAAAGACTAGGGGGAACAGGGACAAGTGGAAGTTGAAACCCAAGATCGATAGAAGGATAGTTAAGAGATCACATTTATGAATTCAAGTCCCTCAGCCTGATGAACTGCATTTTCCAGTATTGAAAGACCGGGCAGATGTGATGGTTGAGCCCCAGTCCGTGGTCTTTGAACAATGCCAGAGACTGGAAAAGGACGAACCTTGTCTGGACTTTCAAAAAGCAGGGGTGGGGGAGGGGTGGAAGAAAAAAGAGACTGTAAACTATATAGGCCAGTAAGCTCAAATCTAATACCCTGAGAAATTCTGAAAGGCATTATTAGCAGTTTCTTAATAGACACCTAGAAAAGGAAGGAGTGGTCACAGATTCAATCTGGCTTCCTCAAGAACGGATCATGAGCAGAGGTAGGTTTGTGAAGTTTTCAATCAGAAATGGGCAATACTTCCGATCGGAGCTTGATTCATTATTTTTTTTGGTTGTCTAGACATGGGAGGTAGGGGCCCACAACACTCCCAACTGCACCTGAACCAGATTAAAATGTAATTGGGAGCAATTTAGCAAAAATAAAAATCCAATAAAACATAGATAATATAACATTTAAAAACTAACTCAATATATGACTCAGATCGATGCTTATATGTGGTTTAGGGGCTGTTTCTGTTTGAGTTAGACACCACTGATATAGACTTTAAAAAGTGACAGAGAACATGTTAGCAGTTAGGTGGCTAGAGACTGGGTTTAGAACAAGCAAGACTCATCTTTCTTAGTTCAAACCTAGCCTCAGACATTTACTAGCTTTGTGACCCTGGGCAGGTCACCTAACCCTGTTGGCCTCAGTTTCCTCATCTGTCAAATGATCTGGAGAAGGAAATGACAAGCCACTCCAGTATCTGTGTCAAGAAAACCCCAAAATGAGGTCATGAAGAGTTGGATACAATTCACTAACAGAAAACGTGTTAGTAATACAGATTAAACTTAAAAGTGTGTTGTGTACATTTTTTTTTCCTGGAGAGCTGGTTGTTAAGTATTTGTAAGCACACCCCTGTGCCAAGATAACCTACTTTTTTATCTTTTTGGACAGAGTAACTAGATGGGTAGCCTGCAAATGCTTGCAGGTGGGTTCACCTTGGTTTTTAGAAAAGCATTTGATGAAGCCTCTGGAGCTAGTCCTCCATACAAGACGGAGTGATTCAGGCTAATGATACCACAATTAGGTAGATTCAGAAGTAGTCAAATGGCCATCCCCAAAGACCCAAAGAGAATTTGCTAATGGTTTGATGTCCATTTAGAAGGAAGTTTTCAGTGGTGCAAAGCCTCAGGGACCTGTACTTGGCCCTGTGCCTGTCGATATTTTATCAACGTATAAAGGCCTAGATAGTATGCTCATCAAATCTGCTGCTAATCCTAAGTGGAGAGGGAAAGTTAATACTTGCAGGTGACAGTATCAGGATCCAAAAAGACTTCGAGGGACTAGGATGTTGGGCCAGATCCAACAGGACTAAGTACACAGTTTTGCATAGGTTAAAATAAATTAACTTTAAAATTATAAAATAGGGGAAGAGAGACCATGTTTGGAAAAAAGATCTGGAGGTTTCAGTGGACCACAAATTCCATAGGAGCTAACAGCCTGTTAGGGAAGCTAGGAAACCTCATAGGATCTCAAGCTGCAATAAACAGAGGCAGAGTGTCCAGAACTAGGAAGGCCATGCCTTCTGTCTTGTGTCCGGAGGATAATGTCCAGTTCTGGAGGCCACATTTTACATTAATAAGCTGGGGAGCATCCAGGGAAGTGTACCCAAGAGGGTAATGGCTTTGAAATCTTGCCATGTAAAGAGAGGCTAAGGGAACTGGGGGTTTAGTTAGGGGGGCGGGATATGAGAGTTTTCTTCAAGTATTTGAAGAGCTTTTAATGACTAGAAGAGGGTCTGATTGAGTCCCCCTTGGCCCTCAAATCCTAAATTCTGCCTGACCTTCTCATAGCTAGTGTATTCCTCTCTGAGATTACCTTGGATAAGATTGGGGTTAAAAACCACTCCCATCCCTTTCTAGGTCTGCTATCCTTACTAAGTGAGAACAAGAATCAACAGCTCAAAAGACTTTAGATTAAATATGAAAATTCTTTGAAAGACACTGGATAAAATGACATGACAAGGGACACCTGGCTGGAAGATGTCATTAGGCCCTCTGGGTCCTGTATATAAGCATAGAATGAGAAGGAATTCCATAAATTAGAGCAAGTGGCTTTCCAGCACACCATTAGATTGGGAGCTCCTTGAGAGCAGGCACTATCATTTTGTATCCTCAGCAGTCCCTGAGGCACTTAAAAGATGCTTATTGGCTGACTGACTGACACCTTTAAGGAGCAAAGGTAGGACAGAGTTGTGGCAGACAGGGAATGTAAATAGAGGTGGGTCTCTATAGGCTTCTTAGAGCAGAAGACAAAGACTAGGGGAAGTCCCCCAAAAGACCAGCTCTTTCCCCAACTTCCCCTCCTAGTGCCTATCTATCCACAGAAATTGTAATGATATCTACTGTTTCATTATCTAAACATTTCCAGTCAACTGAAATATGCCTCAACCACAAAGAGGCCAGGGGTTAACTAGAGACAGATAAAGGTGTAACGTGAGACACAGAGCCCACCTCTGCCTAAATGTCAGGGATTTTCCTGACTGGGGGCTCAGAGAAATTTTAACTGAACTCATAACTGTTTGACTAAACTAAATTCCCTAATGCTGAAGAGTAGGAAACTATATGGACCTTAAGGACCACCGTTAAATTTCCCTCAGCCTCAAAATGAGCTCATACTATATATGTATGTTATACACATATTAGATATACATATATATGTTATGTGCATATGTATATACATATACATGCATATGTATATATATATATATACTAGATAGATGGGTAGGTAGCTAAATAAATGGATAGATGGATGGATAGATAGGACAGATAGGGATGGATGGATGGATAAATTAGGTGATGGATGGATAAATGGATAGATAGATAGATAGATAGATGATAAATCTGTGGGTGGATGGATAGATAGATGATAAATGGATGGGTGGATGGATAGATATATAGATGATAAATGGATGGATAAATGGATAGATAGATGATAAATCAATGGGTGGATAGATACATAGATGATAAATGGATGGATAGATGGATAGATAGATGATAAATGGATGGATGGATAGATAGGTAGATGATAAATCGATGGGTGGATGGATAGGTAGATAGGTCTTGTATGCATAGCTATTTGTGTGTTGACTCCCCCAGTAAAATGTGAGCTCCTTGAGAGCTAGAACTGTGTTTTTGCTTTTCTTTGTATTCTGAGCACTGGCTGGCAGACATATTGTAGGTGGATGGAATTTGTCTAAAGTCACCCAAGTGGCAAGTAGCAGTGTCGAGATTTGAACCCAGGTCCTTTGACTCAACATCCAGCATTCTTTCCACCGTATTACAATGCCTCCATGGAGATGAATAGAAAGAGGTGAATATAGACCTATTAAGAGGCAGGCAGTAATGAGGACATCTATTAGGGTTCTGGCAGCCCCCTACCCCCAATCCAGGATGAAAAAACAACCCGCTTTCCATCATGGGATTTTCCTGATGATCAAAAGGTAATGTGAGCATAAATAGGGGACCTGAACCTGTGATTTCACTGGCATTGGAAACTCCCTTGTGAGGAAAGTCCCTCTACCAGTACAAGTCAGCACCCTTCCTACAATAAGCATTTATTATCTTGGGGAATTGTTTGTAAGTTAACTGAGAAGCTAAGTGACTTGCCCAGGGTCACATAACCAGTTGGTGTCACCAACAGGATTTGAAACCCTATTTCCTTGCCTTCAAGGCTCTCTCTCTGTCCCATGCTGCTGGCCGGATATAAAAGGGTTAAAAAAGAAATGTTGAGGGTCCAAATAAGGATAATGCCCTTATTTACCTTCACACTCCTCTTGAGAGGGTTCCTGCCCCAGTGCAAACAGGGCAAGGATGCAAGTAATTTACTAATCAAAACCTGGCTGGACTGCTGTAGGTGATTTGCATAGATTTGCATATGCTTTGTATACACTCTGCACCTGCTCCGGCTTTCCTTCTGCCTGCTCTGCTCTGTTTAGAAGCCCAAGGGAGACTCCCTCCATTTGCTCAAATCCTTCTATCCTCACGTCTCTTTAAAGGTATTAAATTAGGAAGCCCAGACCCTTGAGGAAAGTGTGTATGGAAGCCTTGGCTGTTGGGTGTGGTATCCTTGAGAAGCAGTGAGGTGTGCTGGTTAGAGGAGGGGATGTAACATCAGGAAGACCTGAGTTCAAAACTCTCCTCAGACACTTACTAACTATGGGACTCTGAGAAACTTCTTTGACTTCTCTAGGACTCAGGTTCCTCATATGTAAAATGAAGCAGTGATTCAGATCATGCCAGGCATCATCTAACATACCTTCTAGACCTAAATCTATGACCCTAGAACCCATTTTGTCCTTGGCCTCCCCTCCTCGACCTAACCCCCAGAGTTCAGTGGAACCTTTCCCCAGGAGCTCAGAGAATAGATCTCTCTCCCTCTCCCTTTTCCTCTTCTCCCCCTCCCTTCCTTTTCTCCTCCTCTCTCCTCCTCCTCCTTTTTCTTCTTCTGTGTGTGTACATCTCTCTGTCTCTCCCCCTCCCCTCTTCCTCTCTGTTTCTCTGTCTTTCTCTGTCTCTGTCTCTCACCCCTTCTCTCTCTCTGTCTCTGCTTCTCTCTCTGTCTCTCTCTGTGTGTCTCTGTCTCTGTTTCTCTCTGTGTCTCTGTCTCTCTCTCTGTGTGTCTGTCTGTCTGTCTCTCTCCCCAACACAAGTGCTCGATAAGTCTCATGGAATTCTCCAGGTAACAAAGCCCTCATACCTGTAAGCAACAGACCTAGGTTTACACCCCTTGGCTTTGCCCCCTTTGTACCTAGATGACCTTGGGGAAGCCACCTCATTTCTCTGGGCCTCCATCTTCTCGCCTGTAAAATAAGAGGTTTGGGCCAGAGGTTTGGCCCCCGAGGTCCCTCCCAGCTGTGGTCTCAGGATTCTCCACCGTGTGACCTTGGGAAAGGCACTTAGATTCTTAGGCTCGGTTAAAACAAGGAGGATTAGACTAGGTGTCCTCCAAGGTCCCTTCCAGCCATGATGCTATAACTCCATGGTTCTATCATTTACGCCTGCACACAGAGAGCCTGACAGCCTCAGGGACTCTGATGGGAATATCAGGCTGCCGGAGCTCCCGGGTCCCAATCCTGCCATCCCAGCTTTTCTCTGAGGGACAGGGCTCTGTGTCATCAACGTCATCCATGCAGAACTCCATGCCTAGTTCCCTAGGCAGGGAAAGCTGGAAAGGGAGAGGAGGAAGATGTATATAGAGAGAAGCACACTGAGAGACCCGGATAAGAGCCAGAGATCACCGACACCTCAGAGACCCTCTAATCCAGGAGCTCTTCCCCTGGGCAGCCTGCTTAAAAAAAAATCTTGATAACCGTATTTCAATTCAGTGGGTTTTCTCTGTAATCCTATGGATTTTCTATTATGCATTTAAAAACATGATTTTAAGGAAGGATCCACAAAACATTGCCCCAGGAGTCCATGGTACATGTGTGTGCCCACACACACAAACACACTCACAAATACTTGAAGAACCTTTGATCTATGCCCACAACCTCATTTTACAGATAAGGAAACTGAGACCCAGAGAGATTAAGTAATTTGCCCTATAGAGAGGTAGAGAGGGGTTGCAGAGAGAGAAAGAACAAAAAGAGGTAGATGCAGAAGAGTGGGCACAGAGGGGTGGGCAAAGGGAAGGAGGGAGAGGGAGGTGGACAGACAGGAGTGGGCAGAGGAAGGTGGGCAGAGGGGAATGGGCAAGGAGATGGGCAGAGGGGAGTGGTCAGAGGCGAGTGGACAAGGAGATATGGGCAGAGGGAAGTGGACACAGGGAGGTGGGCAGAGGGAGGTACATGGAGAGATATGGGTAGAGGAAAGTAAACAAAGGGAAATAGAATAGATTGAAGTAGAGACAGGCAGATGGAAACAGATTCATTAGGAAATATAGACAGAGAGGAGTAGACAGAGAAAAAGAGGTAGACAGGAGAGGTAGGCAGAAAGGAGGGCCAGAGGAGATGGAGAGCTTGCAGGGATGGGCTGTCCTGGGTGAGGGGACTAGATAAACCACCAGTACCAGATGCCCACAACATGATCCTGGCTCTGCCCACCCCCTCCAATATCTGCAGCCAAATACTTCCCTGTTTTTTCATGCTCATTTGGATACTGGACTAGGGAGATTAAGGGAAAAAGCAAGGGCTAGGACTGTGGTTTTACTTGGTATGGAAGGCCCTCTGTGGTTGCCTGATGCCAGCCTTCTTCCCCAGGCTTATTGCCCATTATTCCACTCTGTGCCCTAAGGGGGAAGCAGACCTTCTCTAGTTATACCTCTTCCCACCTGCCCTCTCCCCAGCTCCCTCCATGGGCTCACAGCCCTGATTCCAGGCTCAGATCAGCCATAAACTCACATCCTACTTTGCTGCATGCTGGCAGGGTTCTGATTTCTCCCTACACACACTCCTAGAGGCCCCTTTCAGACTCAGCCCCTGATGCAGGTTTGCCCCCCTGGTCCTCAGTGGGGTGATGGGGCAGGCATAGAAAGCTACAAACATTTTACATGCCTCCTTCTGCTGGGGTGGATGCCAAGTGCCAGGGCTGAGCTCCCTGAATCCTGGAACCTCACAGATGACCTGTGTCCTGAGAATGACCCCAGGAGCAGAATGGTGGGAGAGCTAGGATCGGGGTCAGAAAACCTCTGAAGACCCAGCCAGGCATCCAATGTCTCAGGGGTCAGACCTGGAAGCTCCTTTTCCCCAGCAGAGTTCCCCATCTCTCATGCCCATGGTCATAAGGAAAAGCATTGTCCTTTACAGATAAGGAGAGGTCACACAGGTAGTCCATGGATGAACTAGGATTGGGGCTCACATCCTTTGATGCCCTACAGTGGCCCAAAGAACAGAATTGGCAGCCTTCTGTTCGGCAAAGAGAGAATCTGAACCATAAGGAAAGGAGAAGTCACCTGATTCATTTTAATTCAATCAGCATTGAGAGCTTCCCAGATTGAGGGACCAGCCCTGTGATTTCCTAAATCTATGTAATGCCCCAGTGAGGGGACACTCCCTCCATCAGTATAGGTCTACTACTCTGCCTGTTACAATGCTAGAAAGCTGTGTAGTGGTATTAAGAGGTTAAATGCCTGATCCATCATGACCCAACCAGTACGTGTCAGAGGAGAGACTTGAACCCAGTCTTCCTGGCTCTGGGACCTGCCCTCTCTCCACCGTGCCACATTGCTTCTCAAAGGCTGGGATCAAAATGTTCAGGACCCCGTGCTTGGGGCTGAGGATGCAAAGGTGAAAAATGATAGTGCCTGTCCTCAAGGAGCTTATAATCTACTGAAAGGAGAGAGAGGAGGGCTACACTATGCACACAAACAAGTATCATACATGGTAGAGAGCTAAAGAAGAAATCTAGACAAAAAACTCAAGGAAAATTGGAGGAGGAGAGATCACTTTCAGCTCAAGGAGGGGATCAGAGAAGGCTTCATGGAGGAGGTGGCAGCAAAGGAAAAAGACAAAAACAGGATGAGATAAGGCAAAAGTGTGCTCCAGATAAGGAACCTGAGGGTCAGGAAGAATGAGGCAAAATTAAGGGCTGGGGATTAAGTCCATCTGGCTGGTGTGTAATGAACTGAACCCATGATTTCACTGATATAGGGAAATTTGTTCTACCAATGCCAGTGGGCATCTTCTACAACATATAGTCATAAAGAACTGCCTGGAGCACTGCAGATGACTTGTCCAGGGTCACACAACCAGCATGTATCAGGAATGAGACTTGAACCCCTGTTTTTTCCAGTTCCAAGGTCACCTGATCCATTCTGCTGCCCCCTAGGGCAGTGGAATAATGGTCAATAAGACTGGGAAAGGAGGCTGGCATCACGGAGGACCTTCCATACCAAGTTAAATAACTATGTAATTTTAGTCTGCCAATAATCAACTAGCATTTATTATTAAGCACCAGTACCAGGCACAGTGTTAAGAACAGGAGACACAAAGAAAGAGAAAAGACAGTGCCTGCCCTCAAGGGAGCTCATCGTCTAATAAGGAAGATAACATGTAAATAATTAGGCATATATGATGTAGATGTGTGTATATGCCTATATTATATATACATGTATGTGTATATGCACATATATACATACATACACACAGAGTAGCTAAAAGGTGGTCTAAAAAGGGAGGCCCCAGGAGGCATCATAACTTGCACAAGATGAGATTAGAGCTGAATTTCAAAGAAAGTCCAGGAAACTAAGAGGTAAAGGTTAAGGGAGTAGATTTTTTAAAATATATTTTTATTTATTTTGTTAAACTTGTTTTTGTTGTTCCGTTGTTTCAGTCATGTCCGACTTTCTATGACCCCATTTGAGGTTTTCTTGGCAAAGATACTGGAGAGGTTTCCTTCTCCAGCTCATTTTACAGATGAGGAAACTGAGGCAAACAAGGCTAAGTGACTTGCCCAGGGTCACACAGCTAGTAAGTGTCTAAGGCTGGATTTGAACTCAGGTCTTCCTGACTCCAAACCCAGCGCTCTATCTGCTGCGTCACCTAGCCGCCCATGTTATTTACCAATTATATTTTTAAAAATTTCGAGTTCCAAATTCTCTCCCTCCATCCCTCAAGAAGGCAAGGATTATGATATCAATTATACATGTGAAGTCATGCAAAATATATTTCCATACTAGCCACATGGAGCAGATGGTTTCTGGGGAGAGGAGTGAGCTGGTCACACCATAGTAAGACTGCTTTGTAAGCCGTGTAACAAAGCTATGTAAAGGCTAGATTGGGGACCAATGAACAGGTCCTTGCAATAGTCTACCTGGGAGGTAACAAGGCCATGAACCAGGGTACTCGCTATAGGGCTGGAAAAGAGATGACGTATGGCATAGACTATAAGACTTTAACCTTGGAATCAAGGAGCCCTCAATTCAGATCTCACCATAGACACTAGCTCCGTGACCCTATGCACATCGCTCCATCTCTCTTGGCCCCCAGCTTCCCGCTCTGTAAAATGAGATGGTTTGATTCAGTTGCCTCTGAGATCCCGTCCAGCTCCAAACCTAGGTCTCTACGGGGCCTAATTCCATCACTCATGACCCAGGAGGGCAGATACTCTCAGTGTTCTGCCCGAAGGGCCCACCGGGGCCAGGCCTGCAATTCTCATAGACGTCACCCAGAGAGGTTCCTGGGAAGTGTCGGCCCACCAGGGATCCCATCTAGCACGTGGCTTCCATGTTGGCATAGAGCGTCAGTTTCCAAAACAATGCCCCGTTTGTCAGCTGATGGCTTATCCCCCAGCTAACCTAGGAGATGGGAAAAGTGGAAGTGCTGGGCAAACCTGTCGCCCCGGCCCATAGGTGGGGGAGCAGAAGCCCAGAGAAGAAAAACAGCAAGGTCACACGGCCTGGCCACAGCCTGCTGGTTGAGCTCAATGGTCTCTGACAGGTCCTGGCAGCTGACCAACATCATCTTCAATATGAAGCAGCTGGACCGACCACCCCATGCCTGGTCTCATTCACCATCTCCTGCGGCTCCTTAATTGCCTCAGTAAATGTGTTCAGGCAGTAAAAAGGTGACTTGAATGAGGAACAGCCGGCAGCCCAGCCTCCCCCCCCACCCCCCACAACCTGGCTCTAAGTCTCCTTCCTTCTCCTACCCAATGGCTCCCTCCTTCCCAGGGGATACTGCCTCCTGGGCCTCTCTCTCTGCAAGTGGAGAAAAAGCAGCAGGCAAGGCTGAAACTAGGGAGGGGCAATCAGGGCATTTTCCCCAGGGCACCACAATTAGAGGATGCAAAAATTTAACCCATGTGTTTCTTCAGTAGCTAGAAGCCCTTAAAGAAACAAATCCTCCCTTCTGCCCAACTGAATTTATCTGAATCTCCTTATATTCTTTTTGCAGCCTAATTGTAAAGCTGATTGGAGAGGTCATTGTCCAAGACAGGGATGGGGAAACTTTGGCCTTGGGGCCACATGCGGCCCTTTAGGTCCTCAAGTGCAGCCCTTTGACTGAATCTAAACTTCACAGAATAAAGCCCCTTAATAAAATGATTTATTCTCTAAAACTTGGACACACTCAAGGATCTAGAGGGCCACATGAGGTTGCAAGCCCAAAGGTTCGCCCTACGCCCCAAACAGTGTAAGATGTATTTCAAGGTGCTTGTCATGTGGGCCCAAAGCACTAGCTATGGTTCTAGCCACAGGGACCTTGGCCCCTTGACACTGGGCAGATGCCCTGGGATTCTGGAACTAGATTGCGTGGCCTGAATTGTCAGGGGTCCACTGACTGCATCCCCCTGACCCAAGCCCAATCAGCTGCTACTAGGAATAATAGACTTAATTTTTTATTTTTAATATTTGTTTCCAGTTGCACATAAAAATAGTCCTTAACACTTGTCTTTTAAATTTTGGAGTTCCAAATTTTCTCCCCTTTCATTGAGAAGGCAAGCAATTGACTTCAATAATTTTAAAATTTAGTCGTATTTTTTCTATTATCAAAAATTTTCTTTTTTAGTTTTTCCCACCCTCCCCCTAAAAAGAAAAATAAAACCTCTGTAACAAATAAACACAGATGACCAAAAAAAAGTCCTGTATCAACCATGTCCATATTTTAGACTTCAATATTTCAAGAATCCATGATTTTATCTGAGTGTCTATTCCTATCACTGACTCTGATCTCGACCCCTTGAGGAGACAGCTTTTGTGAGAGCCTCTAAATACAGTGTCATAGCAGTAACAATAAGGATGGGGCCTGAGATTTCATTAGTATTGGGAACTCCCAGGCAAGGAAATTCCCTCCACAGATTCGGGTTAGCATCTAAGGGAACATTCGAGTACTGAGAGGTTAAGTGACTTCCTAGCCAGGATAGGTCAGAGGCAACTCATGAACCCAGCTCTTCCTGCCTTCAAGACCATATGCCTCTAGCCACAATGTTTACAATAAGAAGCAGGTGCTCTTATTATCCTCATTTATCAGATGAGGTACAGAATGGTTAGGTTACTTGCCCAGGGTCACAGAAATAGTAAATAGCTGAGGTGAGACTCGAACCTAGCTCTCCCAGGCTCCAAGTCCAGGGATCTAGGTTCAAAGACTGCCTCTGATGCTTACCATCAGAACCTGAGCCTGGCTGGGCTGTTTCCTCACCTGTAAAAGGGGATGGGGGTGGATTCAGTGGATTCTAAATCTAGAATTTTCAAATATGGTAGAACCTGTCAGTGTTCAGCTCTGGAGGCAGTGGGCCCGGAAAACCCCAGATGAGCCCCATGAGATGGGACTCGAGTAGAAAGATGATAGCAATATGCCTCGAGGCTTTCAATACTCTTTCTTCACACCCCCGTTCTATATGAGGTGGTTCAAGCATTCTTCTTCTCACTTTACAGAGGAGGAAACTGAGGCCCCAGTGGCCAGCCCACAGTGGCACAGCTCATAGTCAGGTGTCAGAGCCGGGGCACCAGCCAGCTTGGAGAGGTCTGCAGGACTCATCATTTCTGAGCCTGAAGCCTTTCTCGCCTCTTCCATTGCAGGGCTCAGGCAAAAGTTGCATCACCTGGGCCCTGCCTTCAGGGAAAGACTCTCTTTACAAAAACAGGTCTGGGAGCCTTTAGGGAGGCCTGCTCCTTCTCGATTTCCCCAAAGACCAGCAGCCAGAGCCAGCTCCCAGGGAGCTGGGCTAGTAATTCTAGAAGAAACCTAAGCACCGAGACCTCACCCCATCCTCCTAACCCCTAAAAACAACCTTTGTCTAAGAAAGCACTGCTTCCTCCTGCTCTAGGGGGTCAAGCGATTGGACGGTGTCTATGTAGGGGTAGAGGGGAGACACTTTTCTGGGCCCTTTCTCTCCTGTATTTCAGAAAATAGAGTTCTGTGTTCTCTAGTTGGTGAGCCCTGGGGCTCAGAAGGTGTTTGAGGACCCAAGAGGAATGGATGGAGAGGACAAAGAGGAGCTGTAGCCTGGAGTTCTTTAGTTCCCCCCACCTGCACCTGCCATGGCTTGCTTCTGTGGTTGGGACCTTAGCCAAGTTTTTCCCTTCTATAAGGCACCATTTTCCCATTTGTAAAAGGCAGCAGAGGGAGGGGGATCTGAGGGCCCTTGTCAGCCCTAACAATCTGTGACTCAAAAGGGGAGTCTGGGAGGAGGATGGAGATGAGCGGGATCTTCCAGATGAGCTGGGCTAACCTCAGGTCAGCCTGGGGGAGGGAGCAGGGAGAAGAAAAACAAGGGTCCTCGTCCCCTTAAATCTAACTGGGAAACAAGAATATCTTTGGAAGATTCATCTGTGATCAAGACACCATTCCCTTCTAGGGTTGTTTCCCTCCCACTAGGATGTAAACTCCCAGAGGGCAGGGGCTGTATTTTATTTTTATATCCCCAGCTCTTGGTGTAGTACTTGGCATGTGATAAGCCCTTAATAAATGACATTTCATCCATCCATCCATTCATTCATTCATTCATTCATCCATTCATTCTGAGACTTACTTTGATTCCCACCCCACCCACAAACTCACTCTCTGTCTCTCTGTCTCTTTCTTCTCTCTTTGTCTCTATCTCTCTCTGTCTCTGTTTCTCTCTGTCTCTGTCTGTCTGTCTGTCTCTCTCTCTCTTTTTCTCCCTATCTCTTCTTTCTTGGTCTCTTTCAAACTCTGTCTCTGTCTCTATCTGTCCCTTTCCCTCTCTCCCTCTTTCTCTCTATCTCAGTTCCTATCCCTTTTCTCTCTCCTCCCCCACTGACCTTCTCACTGTCTCTTTCTGTCCTCTGTCTCTTTTTGTCTCTGTCTGTCTCTCTACCCCCACCTCCTCCACTGTCTCTCTTAGTGTCTCTTTCTGTCTCTGCCTCTCTCTCTCTCTCTCACCCCTTCCTCCTCACCCCTCTTTCTGGGTCTTTTTCTGTCTCTGTCTCTCTCCATCCCCCCTTCCTTCTCACCCCTCTTTCTGGGTCTTTTTCTATCTCTGTCTGTCCCTCTCTCCCATCCTTCACTGCCCCTCTTTCTGGGTCTCTGTCTGCCTATCTGTCTGCCTCCCTTCTTCCCTCTCTCTGTGTCTCCATCCCTTCTTCCCCTCCCCATCCCCCACAGTCTGTCCACACCCAGCCTCCGGGAAAAGCCCTCCTGGACAGGAAGTCAGGGGACTTTTGGTTGGATCATTCAGCCCAGCCTTGGGAGTGGCCGGTGAAAGAAAGGTCAGTTGTATTTCACAAACATGGCACCTATTGTGTTCCAGGAACCCTGCTGGGCGCTGGGTATACAAAGATTAATGAACCTGCCCTCAAGAAGCTTCCAGTCTAATGGAGATGACATTGAGAAACTTGAGGAAAGAGAGACTACTTTCACTTGGCAGGGGTGGGGTGGGGAAGAGAAGTAAAGAGCTGGCACCTGACGGGGGAGGGGAGGCGGGTCTCAAAGGACTAAGAAGCAGATGACAGCTAACGTTTATACTTACTGTGTTCCAGGCACTGCGCTAAGGGCTTTACAATTATCATCTCATTGATCCTCACAACAACCCTATAGTACCTATAGACAGGTACTATAATTACCTCTGTTTTACAGATGAGGAAACTGAAGCAGGCAGAGGTTAAGTGACTTGCCCAGGGTCACGCAGTTAGTAAGTGTCTGAGGTCACATTTGAACTCAAGCCTTCCTGACTCCAACTCCGGTGCTCTGTCCACTGTACCGCCTAGCTGCTCCTAGGAAGGGAGAGATTGAAATCAATAAAAGTGGATATAAAGGTTCCCACTCCAGGGATAGAGGACATTGTGAGCTGAGCAAGGGGAACGAGAGATGGCGGACCAGGAATATGTACAGTGGGAGGAAAGGCTGGGGACCAATGGGCCACAGCTTTAGAGCTGGAAGGGACCTCAGAGTCTAGCCAGACCAACCCCCTCATTTTACAGATGGGGATACTGAGACCCAGAGAGGGAAGTGGTCCCAAAGGATGTGGCGGAGTTGGAATACATAGCCAGCACTCTTTGCACTGCACTGCCTGGCCCTCCCAGGTAGATGGAGGGTAGATGGAGGCCAGACGGAGGCGGGTCTAGAATGAGACAATTACGGAAGGACGTAGGTTTGAATCCCAGCTTGGCAGCTGATTCCCTGTGGGGCAGAGTCACTCCTGTCGAATGAAGGGATTGATCAGTCTCAGTGACTCCTAACTCTAAAGTCTAAGATGATGTCAGATGCCCCTGGAAGTACCTTCCTTTCCCTTGTCCTCCCTTCCCTTCCTTCCCCTTCCCTTCCCTTTCTTTCTTTCCCACCAGAGTGGAGTCTTTGGAGAAGAAACTGACAAACTGCTCAAGTACCTTTACCAAGAAAACCCCAAATAGAGTCACAGAGAGTTGGACATGACTGAAATGACTCAATACCAAATTCTGTGTGACCCTGGGCAAGTCGCTTCACCTCGTTTGCCTCAGTTTCCTCATCTGTAAAATGAGCTGGAGAAGGAAATGGCAAACCACTCCATTATCTTTGCCAAGAAAACCTCACATGGTGTCATGAACAGTCAGGCACAACTGAACAGCAATAGGAAGGGGCCAAAGAGCCCTCAGACAGCCTCAGAGGCAGATCGGCATAATCCATGCATCCTGCCATGTCAGGCCGCTAAGTGGTGCGATGAAGGGCCTGGATACCTGTGGGGAAAACGTGCTCCCAAAACAATCTTCCACTGATGCAACAGCAGGTCTCCAGAGCTCCCGGGGCCAGGCTGGGGCTGAGACAACAGCTGTCTCATGAATCTTGGGATTGTTTTGCTGGAGTGGCACAGATTCCCCACCTCTTACCCCCATCTCCTGGGAGCAGCCACTGTGGCAACCCAAGCAATCACAAGGGCCTCTCCCCTTGAGTCTCACACCCCAGGGAAGAGAGGCTGCTGTTGGGAAAATCCAGGGCTGGCAGGGACCAGAAGCCACCTAGTTACAATATGAGAGATAGTTGGTTAGTGAACTCTTTGCCTGAAAAGGATCTTAGGGTTTCAGCAGACCCCATGCTCAGTAGGACTCAGCCGTGTGATGAGGTAGCCCCCCAAAAACTAAAGCAACTGTAAATTGCATTAGGAGAAGTGTCCTATTTACGAATAAGGAAGAGATGAGTCTCTCCCTCCTCTGCCCGGGTCAGACTACAGGTAGAGGACTGCGTACAGTTCTGGCCATCATATTTTAGGAAGGGCATCAATATTCTTGAAAGTATATAAAGGAGAGCAACCAGAATCATGAAAAGTCCTGAGATCATGCCATATGATGGTATGTCAAAAAATATCGAAGCTGGGAATGGTGGCGCGTACATACAGTCCATGCTACTGGAAAGGCTAAGCCTGGTGGATCGCTTGAGCTCAGGAGTACTGAGCTGCAGCAGGGCTGGAGCCCATCGGGTTCCTCACTAAATCTGGCACCATGAGGGCAAGCCACTGGGAATAGTGAGCCACCGGGAGGGGTGGACTGGTCCAGGTGGGAAAAGAAGGAGGCCAGAGATTGGGCGCCTACCCAGCCTAAGAGATACAGAAAGACCTAGTCTCAAAAAAAAAAAGAAATTAAAATTGCAGATGTTCAGTCTGAAAAAAAAAACCAAGGGAGGCATGATAGCTGCCTTCTAACATCCGAAGGGCTGTTGACCCTAGAGGGTAGGCCTAGAAGTAATGGGTTTGCTAAAAGGAGAAGCTTCCTAACATTCCGAGTTGTTCTGGAATGAGTTGGGGAAAAGGAGGAGCAAGGAGAGAGATGAGAGGGCCTTCACACCAAGGCTTGATGACACTTTATCATCAGCAACATGCATTTATTAAGCACCTACTATGTGTCATACATTGTACTAAGCAGGAGACAAACAAAAAGCAAAAACTATCCCTGCTCTCAGGGAGTTTACATTCTACCAGACACACATAAATATACATAGAGTAGGATAAAAGGTAGAATTAGAAGGAAAGACCTCCTACAGAAGATGGCATTGGAAGGAAACCAGGGATTCTGAAAGATGGACATGAAGAAGGAGGGCACTCCTGGCATGGGGGACAGCCAGTGCAAAGGCAGGGAAATGGGAGAAGCATGAACGAGGCCTGTGTAGCTGGACCACAGCTCAACCATGTTCCTGGAGGGGAGAAACGGTTGAGAAAACTAGAAAGATAGGAAGGGGCCAGTTGAACACTGGCATTCTGGGATCCTCCAGCCCAGGGGTCCAGGAAAATCTTCCCTGAGATTAGAAACCTTTCCAGAAGAAGAACAAATGGCCAGGGAAGGAAAAGATAGCCCCCAGGCCTTCAAAGCTTTGCGGGGGGGGGGGGGGGGGGGGGGGGGGGGGGGGGGGAGGGGGGGAGTGGACGGGGACAGGATGGACAGTGGTGGAGTGCTGCTCTCCTCCAGCCCCCGAGGCAGCCTGGGAAATATCACCGAGCCTGGGTCGCTTGTTTGACATCATGTAAATGTTGCCGGCTGAGCCGTTCCATGTCACCTCTGGAGTTTCTCAGGTGTGAGATGTTTGTCCATAAATTTAGAGCTGGAAAAAAAAACTCTCAGACATCAGCCATCCGGGGCCTCTCATTCTACAAATGAGTCCTGTACAAAAGACTTGTTCAAGGTCACACCGCTGACTAGATGGACAACTAGGATTTGAACCCGGGCGTCCTGAGTGCTAGCTCGGACATCGTTTCACACACACGCGCGCACACACACACACACACGCTCAGCCCATGAAACCCTTCACTTTATAGATGAGGCCTATGGGGTTGAAGGGATTTACTCAAAGTCCTGGAAGGAGTCATTGCCAGAGTTGGCATCTAAACCTAGGGCCTCTCATTCCCAAGCCAGTGATGGGACAAGTATAGAACAGTGGTAGGTCATGTTTAGATACCACTTTTAAGGCAGCAGAAACACTGTTCTGTGAGGTGGATTATCCCTGTTTTACAGAAGGAGAAACTGTGGCACAGAGAAGTGAAATTATTTGCCGAGGGCCATATAGGGAGGAGGAGGAAGCTAGAGGGCTCAGTGGACTGGCTGGGCCTGGAGTCAGGAAGACCTAAGTACAAATACAGTAGTTTGGATACACTTAGTAGCTGTGTGACGCTGGGAAAGTCACTTGCCCCTGCTTGCCTCAGTTTCTTCATCTGTAAAATGGGCTGGAGAAGAAAATGGCAAACCACTTCAGTATCTCTGCGGAGAAAACCCCAAGGCCAGTATAGGTATGCTGTGGTCCACACAGTCATGAAGAGCAGGACATAATTGAACAACACAGGTCTTAAGTGCCAGAAGTGGGATTTAGACCTGTGTCTTCTAACATGCAGTCTGGCCCCCTTTACTGTAAACACTCAGCTTCCCCAGGATGCACAGGGGAGTGAGTGAGCTGTATAAGACTTCCCGTTGTTCCTTCCCCATTCCCATAACCCATGCCCTACCTTACCACTTCCTTCCTGCTTGTAGGAGCCTCCCGCCTTCCTTCCTGGCTTCCAGGTTCTCCCTCTCTACTCCATCCTCTGGGTAGCTACCACAGCCCCCTTCCTAATGCACTGCTCTCATCATGTCACACCAGCTCAAAAACCTTCCATGGTTCCCCATTGCCTGCCTCTTCTCCCCTCCCCTCTCCTCCTCTCCTCTCCTCTCCTCTCCTTTTCCCTCACCTCCTCTCCTCCCCTCTCCTCTCCTCTCCTCTCCAAATGCTGTTCTCTGCAGCCAATCAATCCAGTCCTTATTAAGGACCTACTATGCACCAGATCCTGTGCTGGGTGACAGAAATAGAAACAAAAGGCAAACAATAGCCCCTTGCCTCAAGGAGCTCGTATTTTTAACAATGGAGACAAGAAGATGTAATAATAATATAAATAATGGAATGTATATATTACATGATAATGCATGTGTGTAATATGTGTACATGTAAGAACAAGTCTTACCCTGGCATTCAAGGCCCTGTGGGGTCTTCTGCTTACCCCCTCCTTCTTTTATTTCCTTTCTTGTACTGCATGTACAGTACTGCATGTACTGTACTGCATGACTCAGTGTTCCCTGAACATATCTGTCTGGTCCTTCTTCCCTCCTTCTTTGCTCAGACTGTCCTCAGATTCCCTTCTATTGAAATCCTAGCCATTGTTGAAGCCATCTCAAACATAGCCCCCTCCATGAAGACTTCCCTGATGTCCACCTGTCCCCAGTCAGAAGAAGGACCAGAGATTTAAAGCTGAAAGGGACCTAAGAGGCCACTTCATCCAAATCCTTCATTTTACAGGTGGAGAAACTGAGGCCCCTAGAAACAAAGTCAAAAAGGAGGTATAATGACAAAGGTCTGACCCAAGAGCCAGTTCTCCTTCCACTGTCCCACACTCTGCTCTCCGCAGCACTATGTCTGCACCCATCTTGAGGTATACATCACACCCCGCCTCGAGCCAAGGTTATCTTGCGTCCCTGCCTCATCTCCGCTGCTAAACTGTGAGCACCCTGAGGGTAAGGACTGCCTCATTCACCTTGGTATCTCCCTAGCAAGAATGGCAAGGACCATACGCATCAGAGGATGGTGGGTGGGAGTCCACTGAAAGGAGCCTCAGAAGGCGTCTAATCTAACCTGCACCCCAAGAAGAATCACCCATAAGATCCCCACTAATTGGCCATCCATCCTGAAGGCTGTCAGTGAAGGGAAGCTCACTACCTTCTGAGGCAGCCCAGGCCACTTTGGGATAGCTTTCGTTGTTAAAAATTATTTTCTTTATGCAGCACCTAAATCTATTTCCGTCTATGGCTTCTAGTTCTACCCATGGAGGCCAAGGAAAAGTCTGGCCCTTCTTCCACATGGTATTGTTGTTGTTGAGTCATGTCCCACTCTCCATGATCACATTTGGGGTTTTCTTGGTGGAGATACTGGAGCAGTTACCATTTCCTTCTCCAGCTCATTTTACAGATGAGAAAACTGAGGCAAACAGGCTGAAGTGACTTACCCAGGGTCACACAGGTAGTCTGAGGCTGGATTTGAACTCAGGTCTTCCTGATTCCAGGACCAGCACTCTATCCACTACATCAACTAGCATCCTCTTCTTCTATGCAAAAGCCCTTCTAATCTTATAGCTTAAAACTGTACTAAGACATTGGGGTCATCCTGTATCTCAAGTTAGCACACTGTCCCTGATAAGTCTTCTGCCCCACCCCCAGCTCCTTTAAACAGTCCCCAGATCCCCAGCCTCTTCAACATCTTTGTTGCCTTGTTTGGGATTTGTCTATGTACTCACCAAAATGGTACCTAAAAATATAGTATCTAGAATTGAGTCCATTCCTTTAGATGGATATTGCCTAACTTGCTCTAGACACCATACCTCTGTTAGTAAAAATGAGGATCAAATGAGCTATTCTGGATGCCACATCCCACAGCCAAGTTTTATTGAGGTTATGCATTTTCATATGAACTCTTGTCCTTGGTAATTGATTTTTTGAACCCAAGCATGGGACTTTACATTTCCTCCTATTTGGTTTCCTATTGTTAGATCTGCCCGTCACTCTAATCCATCGAGAACTTTTTAGATTCTGACTTTGTTGGACAATGGCTTGGCTATCTTTCCCAGCTTTGTGGCATCTACAAATGTGATTGGCAGGCCACCTATCCTCTTATCTGAGTCAGCGATAAAAAAGGTTGACTGGTACAGGGCACATGACAGATCCGTAGGGCAGGATACTTTTAGACCTCTACTCAAATTAACATCAGTCCATTATTGGAGAATATTCAGTGCAATCACCTAACTTCACCATCATCTCTAACAGTAGCAGCAGCTGCAGCAGCAGCAACAGCTAGCAGTTATTAAGTGCCTACTATGCACCAGGCAGCTAGATGGTACAGTGGATAGAGCACCATCCCCAGAGTCAGAAAGATTCATCCTGCTGAGTTCAAATCCAGCCTCAGATACTTACTAGCCATGTGACCCTGGGCCAGTTACTTTACCCGGTTTGCCTAAATCTGTAAAATGGAGAAGGAAATGGCAAACCACTCTAGCACTTTTGCCAAGAAAACCCCCAATGGGGTCACAGAGAGTCAGACATGACTGAACAGATGTGCCAGGCAATGTGCTAAGAGTTGTGCAAATATTATCTCATTTGGTCCTCACAGCAACCCTGAGAGGTGGGGGCTACTGTGATCTCCATTTTACATTTGAAGAAACTGAGGCAGACAGAGGATAGGTGACTTGCCCAGGGTCATACAGCCATTAAGCGTCTGTCTAAGGTCAAATTTGAACCCAGGTCTTCCTGACCCCAGGCCTGGCGCTCTAACCACTGCACCACCTAGCTGCCCTATCTCCCTCCATTTTTGTCCATGAAGATTCCATTAGCAATGTTGTCAAATACTTTTCTAAAATCCAGCTACCACATTCTCCTAAGCTATTGATCTGAGCCCTGTTAAATCAGATTGTGAGGTTAGTCTGGCCTGCCCAATTCTTGATGAACTCCTGCTTGCCCATGGCAACCCATGAGTATCTTTCTGTAATCCTACACCTGTCTTTGACTTCCAGAACACGGCCCTTTCCTGGATCTCCTCCCACCTTCCTGGTCACTATGTATGTATC
The DNA here is from genome assembly GCA_028646595.1 of Phalanger gymnotis. Taxonomy (NCBI): domain Eukaryota; kingdom Metazoa; phylum Chordata; class Mammalia; order Diprotodontia; family Phalangeridae; genus Phalanger; species Phalanger gymnotis. Next base: position 795,327,796 of record CM053622.1, on the reverse strand, counting down.
AGTCTCTTTCACTGCTTCATCATCCTTCTTCTGTCTTTTAAGCACAGATGTTCCCCAGGGCTCCTTCCCATGCCCTCTTCTCTCCTCTCTATACTGTCTCCCTTAGCGATCTCATCTCCTCCCAAAGGTTTAATTATCCTTTCTCTGCAGGTGACTTTTGTTGTTCAGTTGTTTCAGGTGTGTCCAACTCTTCCTGATCCCTTTTGGGGTTTTCTCGGCAAAGATCCTGGAGTGGTTTGCCATTTCCTCCTCCAGCTCATTTTACAGATGAGGAAACTGAGGCAAATAGGGTTAAATGATTTGCCCGAGGTCGCACAGCTGCTAAGTGTCTGAAACTGAATTTGAACTCAGGTCTTCCTGACTCCAGGCACAGCACTCTATGCTCTGCACAGAGCAAGAACACCTTTGTTCAAGAATTGATTCTGTCAAATTATAAATGCTGGTGAAGATGTGGGAAAGTTGGAATACTAATACATTGTTGTGGAGTAGTGAACCGATCCAGCCATTCTGGAAAGCCATTTGGAACTATTCCCAAAGGGCTATAAAATGTGCATACCCTTTGACCCAGCAGTACTGCTTCTAGGGCTATATCCCAAAGAGATCACAAAAAAGGGAGGGGGGAAGGACCCACATATACAAAAACATTTACACCAGCTGTCTTTGTGGTGGCCAAGAATTGGAAATTGAGGGGATGCCCATCCATTGGGGAATGGCTGAACAAGTTGTGGTATATGAATGTAATGGAATGATACTGTGCTATAAGAAACGATGAGCAGGCAGACTTCAGAAAAACCTGAAAAGACTTATATGAACTGATGCTGAGTGAAGTGAGCAGAACCAGGAGAACGTTGTACACAGACTGACTTTGATAGACTTAGATCTTCTCAGTAATACAATGATCTAAGACAACTCCAAAATACTGCTGCTCCACATCCAAAGAAAGAAATATGGCATCTGAATGCAGATCAAAGCAGACTATAGGCTCTCTTTTTTGTTTTGTTTTGTTTTATTTCTCATGGTTCCTCCCGTTCGTTCTAATTCTTCTTTATAACATGACTAATGTGAAAATATGTTTAATAGGAATGTATATGTAGAGCCTATATCAGATTGCAGGCCATGTTGGGGTGGGGCGAGAGGAGGGAGGCGGAGAAAATTTAAAACTTGTGGAAGTGAATGTTGAAAACTAAAAATAAACGAATAGATTTATTTTTTAAAAAAAGAATGATTCTGTCACTTACAACTTGTGTGTGACTTTAGGCAAGTCTCTTAACCTTCCTTGAACTCAGTAGCCTCACCTGTAAAATGAGGGAATAGGGCTACAGAATCTCTAAGGCCCCATTATCTTTCTAAAACTTTGATTTTGACCATCGCTAGAGTCATGTGCCTGGAGTCAGGAATATCTGAGTTCAAACCCAGACTGGGATTTTTACTAGTTGTATAACCCTGGACAAGTCACTCAACCTCTGCCTCAGTTTCTTCATCTGTAAAATGGACATAATAATAGCACCTACCTCCCAGGGTAGTTGTGAGGCTCAAATGAGATAATAAATAAATACATTTATAATAGATAAAGTTCTTTGCAAACCTTAAAGCACTATAGAAATATTTGCTATTATTATTAAGTAAATAAAAAGTCATGCCCTATTATATAGTACTAAAAGTCGGGGGAAGCGGAAAAGGCTTGGCAGGATTAGAAAGGAAAGAGGTCAGGATGTCAGTCTGCTTTCCCTTCAGCCAGGATGAAAGCTCTAAAAATTCAGGGAGAAAATTTGTAGCAAAAGGAATTTCACATTTCATAGCTTTTCCTAGAGGGTCCCAATTTCAAGAGAAAGATGCTTCTTCCTCTGCCTTTGGTATTCAGCCATGCCCAGTGGTCAACTCTGACACCAGCCAGCTTTGGCTTTAGGGTACATTTTCAAAAGTAATCACCTTACCTCCAATGCCCTAAGGCCCTTCCCGCTTTGGTGTTCTGTGTTGCGTGTCCCAACAGCCCATGTTCTAAGGTCCTTTTGTGGTCTAATATTTTATGTTCTAAAGTCCCCAATTCTATGTTCTAACATTTTCTAAGTCTATGATTCTATTATCTTCAACATAACTGACTGACAAGTGGAAGGAATCCTGAAGCTTGTGGTATTTATTGGCTCTTGGGTAAGAAAACTCCACCTTAAAGACCCTTTGTCCAACTAGGCATCCACCATAGGCATGTTAAGTAACATCCGTGAGAGATGTACCCACAGAAATGACTGTTTAAAAAAAATTCTCTCATCCTTAATAGCAAGTCATAAAATGGATTCTTCCAATCGTTGCAAACTGCTCCCAGCCTCAAAAACCCATCCTTAAAAAAAAAAAACTAATTTTTTTTTTCATTATGTTATTGTGCCTTTATTCCGAAGGATTCTAAGTACAGGCTATCTGCTGTCATGCTCTCCTTGAGTGGGCTCTTCTCTAGACTAAACACCCTCCATTCCCATTTATCCTGGATACAGCATGTTTGTACATAGTTATTTGCCTGTTGTCTCCCCCATTATTGAGACCTCAAGAGGGCAGGGACTGTCTTCAGCCTTTCTTTGTATCCCCAACACTCAGCCCAGTGCCTGGCACATTTCGTTGTAGTTCAGTCATTTCTTAGTTGTGTCTAATTCTTCATGACCTCATTTGGGGTTTTCTTGGCAAAGATACTAGAGTGGTTTGCCATTTCCTTCTCTAGTTCATTTTACAGATGAGGAAACTGAGGCCAACAGGGTGGCACAGCTAGTAAGTGTCTGAGGCGAGATTTGAACTCGGGAAGATGAGTCTTCTTCACTCCAGGCCTGGTCCTCTATGCACTATGGCACCACCTAGCTGCCTTCTGGTTGTTGTCCAAGGACAAAAAAGTATATGTTGTAACAAAAAAGTATATGTAGTAGAATGCAAACTCACTGAAGGCAAGGACTAAGGATGTTTTTCCTTTGTACCTCCAATACATTATATAGTGCTTTGCAATAATACCAGGAAGTTTCTATTAAATATCTCCTACGTGCTAAGCACTGTGCTAAGTTTGGGGGATATGAAAACAAAGAATCTCTACTAACTTTTCTTATCATTATTACACCAAGCTTCCCCTTTGGGTAGGTACAAGGAGAGGGGCACCATGAGGACGAGAAGCTGGGGGTGGCCAGACAGCAGGAAACCTCGAGATGAGATGCAGGAATGGTAGTTACTGTGAGCCAGAAGAGCCCCACCTCAAATGTCAGGCTCCCGGGGTAAAGCCTCATTCACCCTACCCTAGTTACAGCTCCACATGCGCAGAAGCTTCGACCATTCACCGGGAGCTTTTCTTTATGTCCCAGATACAAGCAGACTTCTCGATTGCTCATGTCAGGTTGGTTGGCATACAGTAGTATTCCTCAGCAGGAAGTAGGGGTTCAGAAGAAGAAATCAGAAGTCCAAGAAAGAGTACCCCAAGAAAGCCCTGAACTTGATGCGTAACGTAGAAATTCAGTGGGTGTTTAGGGGGAGCTTATCTTTCACCCTACTCTTTCTCCATCTCCTTTGCTGATGTTTCATCTGTGTCATACTCACCAGCTGAGGGCCTCCCCCAAGGCTCCATCCTGGCCACTCCAGGTTCGAGGTGGGAAGAGGACCAATGAGGAAGGAGGGAGGGACTCCAGGGCAAGAGAAGGAAGAGAGGCTCTTTGGTTAATAAAAAGAAATTGTGCCCAGACTCAAAGATTAACAGCTAATATTTATACAGCACTTTAAAGTTTGCAAAGGGTTTTACATAGGCTAGTTCATTCGACTCTCCACAACCCTGGGAGGTACCCATTTTATGGATAAGAAAACTGAGGTTTAGCTGGTTAAGTGACTTGCCCAGGGTCACACAATCTAGCATCTGAGGCAGGCTTTCAACTCAGGTCTTCCTGATTCTCAATCTCTCTATAAATCCAGTGCACCATTTTGGATAGGCCCCCACCCCAATCCTAACACTGACTGGCCAAATTGCTCTCTTCTCACCTGGACCCAGCCCTGTCTACAGGAAGAAGGCAGAAGGAAGGCGGAAGAAGGCATCAGGACCAGCCCCCCTCCTCCTGAACTGAATTTTCTATTTTCAGGAAGCTTCTAAAATAGCTCCTTTGTTCCACCAGAAGAAGGCAACCTGTAATAACTCCCAGGGTAACTAAGGAGACCTGAGGCTTTGACACCCACCTGCCCTGCCCTGCCCTTCTCAGAGATTTTTACGGGGAGCGGGGGTAGGGAGGAGGGGAAGGATGTCAGCCTCGCCTGCCCCACTCCACCCCGCACTCTCCACCAGACTAGGTTGCTAGTGTGGCCAGGCTTTGGGAACAGGGTTTGCCCAGCCCCCACGTTACTTGGGCCCCAGGGAAGCAGTGGGTAGGATGGGAAAATGGGCCATTCTGCAGAGACTGTTCAGAGGAAGGACAGCCCCCGGTCCCAAACAATTGTCTGCTCCCGGGCCAAGTGAGCCGCCCCTTGTGGGAGTCTCTGGCAAGCCCTTCCCTGTGAAGGAGCTGGGTTATTTCAAGTTGGCGCTGATGCCTCAGACGTCCTCCTTCTTACAGGGATAGAGAGGAAGGGAGGGGAAACGGGAGAGAGGTGGGGTAGGAAGCAGGGAGGGAGGGGCGGGCAGGGAGACCCGCACCTCCCCGACACCATCTGGAAGACGCTGGGGGCCTGTGCCAACGGCTCCGAAATGGAGCCTTGGACTGATGCCATCTGGGGCTCAGCGAGGGCCCCTTGGTGTGTGGCTCTGCACACAGGTAGTGGTCTCTCCGAGCAGATGGAGTCTGATCAATAGAGAAGCAAACGCTCGGGGAGGCGGGTCTGCCTCTCCTGCTTCTCCTGCTTCTCCTCCACCTCCCTCTCCCCTTCCTCCCCGCCTCCTCCCTCATCCATCCCCTCTCCCTCCCCCCCACTCTCATCCTTCCCTTACACTCGGCCAGGCACCCAGCTGAGACTAACCAGGGAAAGGAGGAACGTGAAAGACGCAGTGGGTGCTATGGGTGGGGTTGGGGGAGGGGAAGGATCCTAGGGCTCTCGCTCTAGAACTGGGAGGCACCTCAGAGACCATCTAGTTCAACCCCCGCCTTTTTTTGCAGTCCCAAGGAGGGGGAAGTGACTTGCCCCAAGTCACAAGTGTCAGAGGCAGGATTGGAACCTAGGTTCTCTACCTCCAAAACCCATTTTCTTCTCTTTCCACTGTACCGGGAGAGAGGGAAGGAGATGGAAGGAGCTAGAGCTCTTTCTCCCCTCCTCCCCACTCTCCTTCACCAAGGGGGAAGGAGTAGATGATTCCCAGGCTCCCCCAAGACCGGGAGGGCTTAAGGGGCTGGACTGAGGCCGTGATAAGGCTTTCTCTAGGTCAGACCAAACTCTTGCTAATAGCCAAAGGTCAGAGCAGGGAGAAATAATTAGAGCACGCAGGAATTGTATTTCTGTCCCAAAGTCTATTTTTTTTCAAACTCAAGGAAGGCTTCCTGACCCTTAGCAAACAAAAGGGATTCGCATGTCCTTGAGGCTTGTGTTTCATATCAGGAATTCAGGCTTATTAAAGATGTCATGGGTCTGACAGCTGTATTCAAAGCAAAGACATTACTTAAACCAACAGTTAATCCTGGCGATTGACGGGTGGATGAACAAAGAAGTCATGTGTTGATTGCCTAGTTGTCCCTTAATGGCAAATATTAGCCAGCTTTCTATCTTTAGCCAATCCCTCCACATGTGCCCTTGAACCCATGCTTTCTCTTCTTCTCCAGCAAATTGCCCCCGTTGTCACCGCCACTCTGTCAATAATCTTCCATCTCTCTATCCACTGACTCCTTCCCTGCTGCCTACAAACATGCCTATATCTCCTCCCCCTCCAGTAAAAACCCTCACTTGACTCTACTATTCCCACTACTTATGGTCCTGGATCTCTCCTCCTCTCCTCAAACTCCTTGAGAAAGCTGTCTACACTGATTAGATGCCACCATTTTCCCTCCTCTCCATCCCTTCCAAATTCTATGCCTCCTGGTTTCTGACTGCAATGTTCAACTGATGCTGGTCTCTCAAAAGCAACCAATAATTTCTTACTTAATTGCCAAATCCAGTGACTTTTTCTCAATTTGGATCTGTGGATCCTTCTTCTGAAGAGTCTCTTCCCTAATTTTTAGTGACAGAGCTCTCTCCTGATTCTCCTCCTACCTCTGTGACTCTTTCTTCTCTCTCTTCCTTGCTTATTATCTTACACTCCCTGACTTTGGCATTCCAAGGCTATGTCCATACTGTCTCACTTGGGTGTCTCATTAGCTTCCATGGGTTCCCTTTTCATCCCTATGCAAATGATTGATTCCTAGATCGATATACCCAGTCCTCATCTCTCTCCTGAGCCACAGTCATGCATTTCTAACTGCTTCTGAACCGGAGAAGGAAATGGGGAACCACTCTGTATCCTCGCCAAGAAAACTCCAAATGGAGTCACAGAGAGAGCAACATAATTGCACAACAAAGCCTGGTATATAATAAGTGGTAAATAAATGTTACTGATTAACATAGGGGTGTGTTTATGTGAGGAGGTGATTCAGATATGCAGGTACTTACCTGTGTGTAAATCATAGGGTATAAATCCAGAGCTAAATGGGATCTCTGAGGCCACTGAGTCCAAAACCCTCATTGTACAGATGAGGATGGGAAGCAACTTTCTCAAGGTCACACAATTATCAAGAGGCAGAGATAGGACTGGAACCCAAGTCCTCTGACTCCAAAGCCAGAGCTCTTTCCATTCTACTGTCTTGCTCCTGCTATGGGTAGGTGCATGCATAAATACGTGTGTAGGTACACTTACATGTAACTAAGTACTTTGGGTAGCTGTGTAAACACTTGTAATTATTACACATGCAGCAATACATCAGTGTGTATAGAAATGCATTGCTTGAGTATACACGCATATATCAGAATACACTTAAAAACATATAAACACATGGATTTGAAAATGGTTGAAGGTGTTTTATTCGAGCATAAATGAGTGTACAAATAGGCATGTTTGATGTTGCCTTCCTCTGAATCCCAGTATTAAATGCCTGGCTGATAATAACAGCTATTATCTTTGTTTCTAATAAAAATAGAAATAATCATCGTTAGCATTTCTTAGTGCTTTACAATTTGTAAAGTACTTTACAAATACCATCTCATCCAATCCTCACAATAGCCCTGAGGGGTAGATGCTGTTATCATCCCTATTTTACAAGCAGGAAAAAAGAGGTTAAGTGACACGCCCAGGGTGATACAACTGTTAAGTGTTTGAGGCAAGATCTGAACTCAGACATTCTATCCATGGAACCACCTAGCTGCCACTAAGAAATGCTTATTGTGTATTTAAATGCATATATATATTTATAAGTATGTGTGTATCATGTGTAAATATACATGTGGAGACATGTAGATGTGTGGCTGTTTCTATGTACACTATAAAGATTACTGTGCCTAAGCACGTGTGTCTACATATGTAAATTTGTATATATATGTCCATGTTGAGATAAAGTGATGTAACGAAAAGACCCCTGGATATGGAGCCGAAGGATCTGGGTTCAAAACTTGCCCCTGTCACTTCCTACCTACATGATCTAGCATGTGACTTCATTTTCTCAGTTTCCTCATCTGTAAAATCGAACGAGATAGCTTCTAAGGTCCCTTCCAAGATGAAATCTATGATCCTGTGTGAGTATGTATGGATTGCGTGCGTATAAACATAGAACACAAATGAAGATATAGATGTGCTGAGGCATGAGTATATATGTGCCGGTAGATGGGTACACGTGTGTAGATTCGCGATCCCATGCGTGTCGACTCGAGGAGAACCCTTGAGAAAGCTCATGCCCCCGGCTAATGTAACCTTGTAGCTGGTGGAAAATCCTCATTTCCTTGTCGTGATTGCCTTTCTGTTCTACTGCCGCCCACTTCATTAAAAAGGGACACATTTTAAATGAAAGTTGTCTAACACCTTCCGTGATAAAGAAGTTTCAAAGTGTCTAATTGAAGTCGTTGAGGAGAGCCTGCACCGGGAGCTGATGCTCGGTCTTTTGTCTCTCCAGGTGTATGAAGCCAGGATTTCACGATTACTCAGTCAAAGGGGTGCTCAGAGGGAAGGATGAGGCTCCTTTTAGAAGATGCAGGGGAGCCAGGGTGCTGCTGGGGCAGCTGGGAGCCGTGAGCCGTGAGCCGTGAGCCGTGAGCCGTGAGCCGTGAGCTCAGCACTAGGGGAAGCTGGAACCTCAGAGCCTGGGGTGCTAATCCTGGCGGATCGACGGCACAGTATACCCTGTAAGCTGTACTTGGAGCGGGTTGGCAGAGCTGACAGCTTGGTCAGGGGAGGCTGGGCGCTCCCACGGCTTCTGGCTTAATCCAACTGTGGCCATGTGCCCAAAGAATGTCTTGCCACTGGCTCCGCGATCCCATGAGTATCAAGGGATCCCATCTCCTTAGCTTGCGTGGAGCAGGGTTCAAATCCTGACTCTGAGGCGTTGATGATGTGTGCGAGCATTTAGAAGTCGCTTTGTCTCTCCGATCTCACCTTCCTTCCTCTGTAAAATGGGAATCAGACAACCTGTTTTGCCTCCCACCTAGGGAACCCAAGTCCTCTGACTCCTGTTTTGAGGTTCAAATGATCTCTGCTTTTCCACCTCTGCTCCAACAGCCTTCTTTCTCTCTGTGGAGATGCCTCCACTCTTATGATGCCCTCATTCAACTGGCAGATCCCACGGGGACAACCATTGGAGACCACCAATGGGAGCTGCCATTTAAGGAAGTACTTGGGCCGTCCATGCTCACTTATCTAAGCCCCTGACTCTCTGACCTTTTCCATTTCACCCCTGTACAAATACCCCCTTCCATTTCCCTTTTATGTGTCTTCCCTCATTCTAATGTCCTCCTTGAGGGCAGGCAGTGTTTTGTTTTGTTTTTTTTCTTATTTTTTCATTCCCGGCATTTAGCACAGTGCTTCAAAAAGTGAGTAACGGAGTGAGCATTTAATACAGGCATTATGTCTATCCATACAAACTGCAAAAACCTAAAGCATCAGAATGTCAGCTGTTCTTATGTCCCTTCGTGAACTCTCAGCTATAGAGAGCCCTGGACTAACCCTATCTCCATCTCCCTGCTTCCTCTTGTTGGGAAGATTCCAAGTGAGGTGTCAAGGCATAGTGGATAGAGAGCAAGCCAAGAAGATCTGAGTTCAAGTCCTTTCCCTGACACATATGAGCTGCATGACCTTGGGAAAGTCATTTAACTTCTCCCCAGTGTTCTCTCAACTGATGAGATCACAGGTCCAGTTCCTAACCTTAAACTCATCATTCCACTGAAACTGCCATCTCCCAAGTTACCACTGATATCTTAGTTGCCAAATCCAATGCCCTTTTCTCAGCCTTCATTTTCCTTGACTTCTCTGCAGCCTTTGACGCTGTTGATCACTCTCTCCTCCATACTCTCTTCTCTCTAGGTTTTCAGGATCTCTCTCTCTCTCTCTCTCTCTCTCTCTCTCTCTCTCTCTCTCTCTCTCCCTCTTTCTCTCTCTCTCTTTCTCTTTCTGTCTCTCTCTTTCTCTGTCTCTTCATCTTTATGTCTCTGTCTCTCTATCTCTGTCTCTCTATCGTTCTCTCCTGGTTCTACTCCTACCTCTCTGACCATTCTTTTTCTGCCTTCTTTGCTGGATTCTCTTCCAGATCATGCCCTGTGACCATAGGTATCCGTCATGGTTCTGTCTTGGGCCTTCTTCTCTTCTTCTATACTATCTCATTTAGTGATCTTATCAGTTTCTTTCGGGTTCAATTAGCATCTCTATGCAGTTGATTTCCAGATCTATTTATCCAGCTCTAATCTTTCTCCTGAGCTAAAGTCTCCCACCATCAACTGTCTTTTACTCCTCTTGAATTGAATTCTCATAGTTATCTTACACTCAACATGTCCAAAACAGAACTCCTCTTTGTATCCAAATGCTCCCTCTTCCCAACTTTCCTATGACCATCAAGGGCACCACCACATTCTCACTCACCCAAATTCAGCACCTCAGTATCCTCCTTGACGCCTCACTCTCACACACACACTCCACAAATTCAATCTGTTGTCAAATATTACAGATTCTACCTTCACGGCATTCCTCATATATGTCTCTTCTCTCTTCACATAGCCACTACCTTGGTGCAGACCCTCATCACCCCACACTTGGATTGCTGCAATGGCTTTCCTGCCTTGTCGGACACACACACACACACACACACACACACACACACACACACACACACACACACACACACCTCCAGTCTATCGATCACTTAGCTAACAAAAATTGCATCCTGGGTCATCTCCAGTCATACTGGTCACTGGATCCAGATGGCTCCAGAGGAGAAAGTGAGGCTAGTGACCTTGCACAGCCCTCCCTCACCCAAATCCAAGTCAACTGCAAGTCATGTCATCATTTCCCTGATGTTATGGTCCTTTTCAAGAACAAAGGACAAACACAACAACAACTCATCTATCTAAAGCATAGGTCTGACCATGTACCCCTCTTCTAAACTCCAGTGAGTCTCTATGATCACCAGAAGAAAACAGAAAATCTGTTGGCTTTCCAAGCCTATCCTCACCTGGCCACCCCCTACTCTTCCTGTCCTCTCACACTTTATTCCTCTCTACATTCTCTGCTCCAGTAATCTGGCCTTCTGCTCATCTCTGCACACAACCCTCCACCACCCAATTCTGGGTCTTTTCACTTCATGTCTCGAGTGCCCTGAGTGCTTCCCCTCCTCATCTCTACTCCCCTGGCTTTGATTCAGTTCAAATCTCATCTTCTGTAAAAGGCCTGTCCCAGTCACCTCCCCCTCCCCCACTGTCACTGCCTTCCCTCTATGATCACCTCTCGTTTACACTGCATATATCTTGTAGACACATAGATATTTACATATTGTCTCCTCCGGTAAAAGGTGAGCTTCTCAAGGGTAGGGGCCATGCCATTCTTTGCATCCTCAGCATTTCCTACTGGCACATAATAAGCACATAATAAAGGCTATTTATTAATTCTCACTATCTACAATGAGACGATGTTTGTAACGCACTTTGTAAGGCGCTTCTCACAATGTCTGGCACATAGCAGGCACATAGTAGGTACAATGCGTAGAGCACTGGACCTAGAGTCAGGAAGACTCATCTTCCTAAGTTCAAATCTAGACTCAGACACAATAGCTGTACGACCCTGGGCTACCCCTGTTGGTCTCAGTTTCCTCATCTGTAAAACGAGCTGAAGAAGGAAATGGCAAACCACTCCAATTCTCTGCAAAGAAAACCCCAAATGCGGTCACAAAGAGCTGGACAATAAATGCTTATTTGTTAATTTCATGTCAAAAGAGATGTTTGCAAGGCACTTCAAGCAGTTCTTGGCACATAGTAGGTACATAATAAATGATGATTGACTGACTAATTATGAGACTCCAGGAGGATATGATCCCATTGGTTGTTGAGAATGTGAGTCCTGTTTTCTATTATTTCTAATGTTTTCTATTGAAAAATTTTAAAAGCAAACAAAGAACAAAGCCAGACCTATGCTCCTCTTTAATGGAAGAAAGTACATTATTCCCATTAGAGCTAATGTAATCTTAGGCTTCATTAGGGGAAATGTGGGGTCCAGACCATCGTCCTGTTGTTCTGCTTTGGTCAGAACACATCTGGAGGAGGCAGTGCAGCTGTAGGCTTCCTAGTGTCTTTCAAGGTTTCCCTGATGCATTTTGTTTTGCTTTTTACACCAATCATTCCCAGACAGACTCTAAGACTTCCTTGGCCCACTTCCCTGGTCCCCACAGAATGCTCCCTCATAACAAACACAAAAGAGGAAGCAAAATTATTGATGCAAAGCCCTTGGCAGTCTGGCTCCAGCCTTCCCTTCCAGGTCTGCAACACATCACTCCCCTTCACTTGCTCTAAGTTCCAGGGATCGATTAATCGATGAACATTTAGTAAGTGCCTGCTATATGACAGACACTGTGCTAAACTGGGCTAAAGAAAGAGGCAAAAGACAGCCTTGCCCTCAAGGAGCTTACAATCTAATGGAGAAGACAACATGCAGGCTATATTGCAAACAGCTATATGTGGGATAAACAGGCAATAACAAAGCAAAGGCACTGGAATGAAGAGGGTCTGGGGAGGGCTTCCTGAGCTGGGAGTTGAAGGAAGCCATGATATTCAATATTCTGCTTCTCTACCTTTTGCAATGGGAAGCACACTGGTTCTAGAGACCAAGGACCAGGGTTCAAATCCTCCCCCTGCTATTCCTGCCTGTAAAACCTTGGGCAAATCCTTGGCCTTGGTCTTCTCATTTGACAAGTGAGGAGAACGGAGTCGGTGGCTTCTTTGGTCCCTTCAAGCCTGGCTTGATCTGGCATCCTTTGCACAAGGCATTTTCCATGACTGGAAGATGCTCCTTCCTTCCCTTTGCCTGTAAAAATTCTTAATGTCCTTGAAGGTCCAGCTCAGCTGCCACCTCCTCCCAGAGGCCTTCCCAGATTCCTACAGTAGTTATTGCTTCCCCCACCCACCACCCCTCAAATTACTTTGTATTCACTTGTCTATCTTTATCTCTCTTTCTATCTACCTTTCTTCCTATTTATCTACTTTTCTACTTATTTATCTTTTCATCTACTTACCTTTCTTTCTTCTATATATCTTTCTATCTTTTCATCTACCTTTCTTCCTATCTTTTCATGTGCCTATCTTTCTTTCTTCCTATATATCTATTTATCTATGTTTTCATCTACTTATCTTTCTTTCTTCCTATCTGTCTTTCTATTTATCTATCTTTTCATCTACCTATCTTTCTTTCTATCTTTCTTCCTATACGTCTTTCCATTTATCTATCTTTCTAGCCACCTATCTTTGTATCTTTCTTACTGTCTATCTTTCTATCTACCTTTCTTTTTGTCTTTCTACTTATCCATCTACCTTTCTATCTTCCTATTTATCTATCTAGCTACTTTTTTTCTTTCTGTTTATGTCTTTCCATCTACCTATCTTTCTTTCTATCCTTATTCCTGTATCTCTTTCTTTCTATCTATCTGTCTTTGTAGATACCTACCTTTCTATCTTCCTATCTATCCATCTACCTTTCTGTCTTTCTGTTTATCTACTTATCTTTCTGTTTCCTATCTATTTTTCTAGCTACTTTTCTTCCTTTTATTTTTTTTATCTAATCTTTCTTTTTTCTATGTATCTATCTATTTATCTATTTATTTTATTACGTGTGTGTTCCTCTCCATAGAATACAATCTTCTTAAGATTTTTTCTTTTTCTGTTTCTTTTTTGGTTTTTTATCCCGAGGGCCTGGAACAGAGGGATAGAGATAGCAACCAGACCCACGATTTTACTGACACAGAGAATGGGTTTTCTCATTCCGCAATGAAGAAATTCTTTCCCCCACTGCAGGGCGGTATCTTCTCTGCAGCTTATAGTCACAGAGTTGCCTAGAGCATTGAGAGGTAACTTGGCCCGGGTCACACAACCAGGGTGTGTCAGAGACAGGATTTGAACCCAGACTTCCCTGTCTCCAAGGACAGTTCTCTATCCACTACACCAAGTACTTAATAAATGCTTGTTGACTATTAGGGCACAGCACCTGGGGAGATCAGGATGGGCTTCATGTAGGAATATTTGAACTGAGCTACAGATTCGAAGAGGCTAAACAGATGGATGCTGAAAATGTCCTGCAGGGCACTGTCATGGATTTAGCTGGTAGCACTACTTACGGGAACAGAGGATGCTCCACAGTGGGAGTAGACCTTGGGAGGGGCTGAGACATAACCTCTACTCAGTGCAACCCAAGGATCCCTGGAGCTTGCCATCTACTCTGCAGCTATATTCTCCTATATGTATTATCTCCCCCAGTTAGAAAGTGAGCGCTAGTGTTTATACAGTACTTGGCACAAAGCAAGGACAAGGTGGTGCTGTGGTTAGAGCGCTGGGCCTAGAGTCAGGAAGATTCATCAAATCTGCCCTCAGGCACTTACTAGCTGTGTGACCTTAGACAAGTCACTTCACCCTGTTGGCCTCAGTTTCCTCATCCATAAAATGAGCTGGAGAAGGAAATGGCAAACCAATCCAGTATCTCTGCCAAGAAAATCCCAAACGGGGTCATGAAGAGTTGGACACAACTAAACAACAACAAAAGAGCTTAGAAAATGCTTTCTATACAAATCCGTTGTCGTACTTGGTCCACTCCCTTCCAAGCCCTCTGTCAGCTGCCATCATTAACCTCTCCTCCTTTGAAGTTCACTCTAGGCTGCACGTGATTCTGTCTCATTCCGTCTTGCTGTCATCTACCCCTCTGCAGGTCGCTCTCCGTATGGGATTTCTAATCTGCCTACCCACCCCATCCCCCGCCTTCAACTTTGGTATTCACGCAGATTACCCTTAAAAAAAAATGGCCTCCAGATTCAATTCCAGTGACTCCTTCTTCACTTTACCTCAATCACAAGTTGGGCATGCCTCAGACCTGACCATCACTCAAGCAACATCTACTAAAGCCTGTTATGTGCTGGGCATTGTGTTAAGCTCTGGGGATTCAAAGAAAGACAAAAACCATGGTCCTCCCTTCAAGCAGCTCAAGGTCTGGTGAAGGATGAGACAAAATCTAAACAACTACGTATAAACAGGCATACGCAGGATAAACTGGGGGGTAGTCTTAGAGGGAAAGTACTAAGACTAAGGATGCCTGGGAGAGCCTTCTTTCAGAAGGCAGGATTTTAGTTTAGCTGAGACTAGAAGGAAGTCAGGGAAGTTAGGAAGTAGAGATGAGGAAGAAGAGTTCCAGGCACTGGCAACGGCCAAGAAAAATTCTGGGGCTGGGAGATAGGACTGCAAGGCATCCATCACCCCCAACTGGGGCATGACCAACATTTGGAATCCCTTCCAGTCATGGTCTCCTTCCATCTCTCCCTCTGCCTCATTTATCCTAACATGATCTTAATCACTTCTGTTATAACCTTACCTTCTTCCCTTCACTATTTAGACACTCTAGTTAGCCAGTTCAACAAGGTGGGATCCACCACCTTTGAACCTCTGACTTTTAGTCCTTTCATTGTTCACACCGTTGTGTTTTTTAAGCATTTATTATTTAAACATTTATGTGGCAAAGATACTTGAATGGTTTGCCATTTCCTTCTCCAGTGTGTCTCTATTTTACAGATGAGGAACTGATGCAAATAGGGGTCAAGTGACTTGCCCAGGGTCATGCAACTAGTAAGAGTCTGAGGCCACATTTGAATTCAGATCTTGCTAACTCCAGGTTTGGTACTCTATCCACTGCGCCACCCAGCTGTCATTTTTTTAAAAATACAACTCTTCAAATACTGTCTAATTTCCCAATGTCATTTGCTTCAATTGCTTTTCTTTTTTCTTTTTCTTTGTTTTGAAGGCAAATCAGGGTTGTGACTTGCCCAGGGTCACGCAGCTGGTAGGTGTCTAAGGCTGATTTGAAATCAGGTCCTCCTGACTCCAGGGCTGGTTCACTCAGCTCTGGTTCACTCCTATCAACCCCCTTACCTGCTCCTTCTTTTGCACAGCTGAGGAATCCTATGCTCTGGGCCCACTACAAATTCATGTGATCTAACCTCAGATGAACCCTCAGTGGCACATGGCAATCCTTTACCTCATTCCTGATTGACGTCTTCACTTTCCATAACAGCCATTCCAAAGTTTCTCTCTTCAAGTCCCCAGCTCCGTTCCTGCCTCCCCTGTAAGCAGGTTCTCTCTGCTCCTCCGGTATTCTACTGAAAAGACCATTATTATGCAAAAGGCCATTATTATGCACTCCCTCGTCTTCCTTCCCACACACCTCAAAAACTTCTCTGCATCTTCTCCCTATCCTCTCCTCTTTGCTCTAGTTTGAGAAGATGGGATTGCCAGTTCCCTTGCTAAGGCTAACCTGGCCATTCCATGCCCATGATCCCATCCCTGTCCACCTGGGTTTCCTCCACTGATTTTTCCCCTTTCTCTGATTACTTACTCTCTATTTCCTTCAGACTATTGTCTGTAGCTCTCTTCCCTTTCCCATGAAAATCCTAGAAAGAAAAGTCAATGCTTGCTCTCTCTGTTTCTTCATGCCACATCCACTCCTTGACCCTGCACAATCTGTTTTCTGACCTACCCTTCTGAAGCCCCTCTTTTGAAAGTCAGCAGTGGTCTCTTAGCTGCCAAATATCATGGTCTTTTCTCAATCCTTATCCCCGGTGATTTTTTGGCAGCATTCCACTCTGCCGACCAGTCAGTCAACAAACAAGCCAGGCTCTGTGCTAAGTGCTGGAGATCCAAGAAAGTAACAAAATAAAATAAAATAAAATAAAATGATGGTCTTGATGGGGGCAGTTGGGCACCTGTACTTGGACCCCAGTTCCAAAACCACATCTCTCCCTAGCCTCAAAACAATGTCCCTAGCAGTTTCTCTCTAGTAAAACAGGACAGCATGCCCTAGCAAAACACTTATCTCTCTTCCTGATACAGTGACTAGCTGTATCTATAGAACTTATTAGTTCAACCAGCTGTGTCCTTGCTGAACTGGCTATGTACTGGATCATAGAGATATTTACTACTCACTGACCTATCATATGCGTGCTAGACCTAGACGTACATATACTCCCTTACATTTATCTTGTCTAACAAGACATTGATGGAAGCAGCCTGGGTATTTCCCAGTCAGCCTTGACCATCAGTTGACTTAGTGACATTTCAGGCCTAAAACCACACCTCCACGTAGCGTCCCCTTTGGGCTATTTCCCAGTGAACTCTGGGTAAGATACCTGTGCAGTAGATACAAAAAGTACATGTTCCTTTAAGAACTGACCACCCCTTAACCATTCCCTAATCCCACCATGAAATACCTAATTAGCATATTCAGCACATGTTTTATCACAGAATATCATATATAGACTTTACCTATACCTCTATAAGATTGCAGGTTCCCCAAGAACTCTTGCCTGCTGAAAAGTGTAACAATAAATCTTTGCTACTTTGACTTAAAGAATGCTTGAGATCGTGAATTCATTTCAGATGGCCCCAACCCTCTCCAGTACTCTGGTCCTTGAGGGGTACGCTCCCTCAATGACCCTGCCTGGAAACTCCAGTTCTGGGGTTCCTGGACTTCATCTCATCCTTCAACATTTCCTACCCACAAAGAGCTCGTCTTCTCGTGGGAATGATAGCACACAGCCAGTCATGTATATACAAGATACATACAGGTGAACAGAAGGGTAATCTCAGAGGGAAGGCCCTAGCAGATGGGATGCGAGGACAAGCCTCCATTTGAGCAGAGTCTTGAAGGAGGCCAGAGAAGTCTGGAGGCAGAGGTGAAGAGCATTCCAGGCATGGAAGTTTGGAATGGATACATATACTCCCCTACATTTGTATGTAAGTCTGGAGGCAGCCAGTTAAAGGGCACTGAGCGTTTGAGGAGGGCATGATGTAGGCAGTCAGGGGGGTGCATCTGCGCAATGAAGAGCCAGGCTGGAGATTCGAGTTGGGAGTCAAGAAAAGGATTAGTATTTGTCTGAGTCCTGTACTCTGTTCAGGGGATGTATCCATTTATTCAGAACAAATAAATGTAAGATAAAATTTAAAAAAATAAAGGGCACTGAGGTAAGAAATAGCGTCATGTTCCAGGAACAGCAAGAGCCAGTGTCCCTGGACCATGGGGTACATAGAAAGGAACGGTGGTAAGAAGACTGGGAAAGGAGGAAGGGACCAGGTTATGAAGGATTTTCTATTTTATCTTGGACATAATAGGGAGCCACTGGAGTTTATGGAGGGGGGGGGGAGTGATGGGGTTAGACCTCTGCTTTAGGAAGATCACTTTGGGAAGTTGAGTAGAGGATGGATTGATTGGAAGGGAGAGAGACTTGAGGCTGGGAGAGCTGTTCAAAAGCTGTTAGAATAGTCCAGGTGTGAGATGATGAGGACCTGAATCAAAATGGTGGCTGTGTGAATGAAGAATATGCAAGAAATGTTGTATACTCATTTTTTGGTTTTTTGAGGCAACTGGGGATTAAGTGACTTGTCTGGGGTCACACAGCTAGTAAGTGTCTGAAGCCAGATTTGAAATCAGGTCTCTATCCACTCTATCCACTGCACCACCTAGCCACCCTATCTAAGAACTAGACTAGTAAATAACAAGGAGACATGTCACTGGAGGATTGATCAATTTCCCAAACCCACTAGAATCAAGACTGAGATTGGGATTAGAAATCTATGTAGATAGAGAGAACTTCCACATGGATCACTTTTAGGATTGAGCCTATGAGTGGCCACTGTACTTCTAGGCTGATGGAGACAGAGAGACTCATTCTTGAAAACAAAGTAAAAATGAATGTTTAATGAATGCTCAAATTGAATTAAATCATCAGATACACTGCCTTGTGACACAGCAATAAATTTTCCTAAACATGTTTTGTTTTCTCAATATAGTTGTAATGTCTTTAAGTCAGGAAGTGTCAGATATGCTCTGAGGCTTGATGGAGGACCAGACTTGGAAGGCATGTTGTAGAAAGGTCACTTGTTCAGGTGTAGGTAGGACTACATGGCCTCTGTCATCCCTTCTAATTCAGCGATTCTGTGATTCTATCGGCATTCTTTTAAAAAATAACTTTCTTTTCAATTAACAAGCTGTCCTTTTCTCTCTCTTCCACATCCCTCCTTTCCTACCACTAGAGAAAAAAAAACAACCCAAAACACAACAAAACACATGTAATAAATATAACAGGAGTCTAGCACATGTGAAGACCTTGTCAACTTGCTCAGCTGATGTAATTCTCCATGCAGAGCAGCTAAGACTTGACAAGTCAACAAGCAATTATTAAGCACTTACTATGTGTCAAGCGTCGTGCTATGTGCTGGGGATACAAAAGAAAGCAAAGCTCACCGTCTAATGCGGGAGGAGACAATGCGCAAATAACTGTGTACAAGTAAGATATGGATGGGACAAACTGAAGGGGGTCTCAATAGAAAATCATTAAGATTAAGGAGAACTAGGAAAGACTTCTGGCAGAAGGCTGGACATAAGCTGGGACTTGAAGGAAGCTAGGAAAGCCAGGAGATGGAAATGAGGAAGAACATTCCAGGCATGAGGGGTTAGCCAGCGAAAATGCCTGGAGTCAGGTGATGGAGTGTGGCCATCTATGTGACTCTGGACCAATCTGTTTGCCTATGTTCTCCCATCTGTAAAATAAGGATAATAATGGTGTCTACACTGCAGGGTTGCTATGAGAATCAAATGAGATAATAATTATAAAACATTTGGCATGGTACTTGGGACACATTAAATGTTACATGAGTGTTAGCTTTATTATTATTATTGTGTTTCAGAAACAGAAAGGAAGCCAGGTCACTGGATCAATAAAATAAGCAAATAAATAAACATTATGAAGCACCTACTATGCGCCAGGCACTGTGCTAAATGCTGGTGATACAAAAAGAGACAAAAGACAGTCCCTGCCCTCAAAGAGCTTACAGTCTAATGGGATCACAATGTGCAACTAATTCAATAAAGTGCCAGAAGACTAGAAAGGTAGGAAGAAGCTAAGTTATTAAAGACTTTAAAAGCCAAACAGAGAGTTTTCTATATATTGGAAGTAACAAGGAACATGATGAGATATAAGGGGAATACCCTGAAGAGACTGTGGACCAGCACGGGAATTCTGTGAGTGTTTCTGATTGGTTTGGAAGAGGAAGCGCATTAGTTCACTGCTAGGGCATTCAAAGGGGATTGTTCACTTCTGCTGTTTCCTCATTTGCTCTTGGGGGATCTTGGTGAGAAGCTGTGCTATAAGGAGCTTAGAGTCTTCTCCCTTCTGAGGCCTCTGCATCTATTTTTTTTTCCTAGCTTTAGACAGCAGAATCTCCAAGACTGTGAGTTTGAAAGATACAGAGGGTGCCTTGATATCCCAAAGTTCCAGAGTCCTCAGGTTTGCAACCAGCTCCCAACTGTAAGGACTGACTTTCAAAAACAACATTTAAGGCCCCGAAACAGTGGTCATTGAGACTTGGGCTCATCTAGTGGTCATGACACATCTGAACAAGAAGTTGGTGGTACTAAGGCTACGCATGAAGCGAATTAAGTTGAACTTACTCTTCACAGACACCAAGCTGGTGTAAGGGTGGGTATGTCCCCAAGATGTTGGGAGTAAATATTCTTGCTGTTTTGTGCTTGGTTCTTGCTATATCTTTGAAGTAATTATCCCTTTGTGAAAAACTATCAGATATTAATGGCTAGATAGAACTGAGGTGGTGGTCTCTGGACCCTAACAATGAGAGAATCACACTCAGTGAGTGCTCAAGTCAATGACAGCAAAGAATTCCCCAATTCCCCAATTCCCCAATACCTTTGGGATACCCCAACAACCTGAGACAGAGATGTTGCCAGCCTGTCTCTGGAAGAGTGCCCCAGAGCATACTTACGAAGCAAGTATGCATAGTCAACCAAAACAAATTCTCCTATTGGCCACATCCCAAAATATGTGTGTCATTCTATATATTTAGTCTATTATGACTCTGCCAGGAGGTGGGCAGCACTCTTCATCATCATTCTTCATCCTCAGCTCCCTGGAATCATAGGTGATCACTGGGGTGATCAGAGTTCTTACGTCTTTGAAAATTGTTCAGTTTTAAAATGTTGTTACAGTATGAATTGTTCTCCTGGTTCTGCTGACTGCACTCTCTGTGAGCTCTTCAATCTGCCCTGACTTGGAGGGTGATTTATTCTCTGGCAAGACTCCTGGGGGCATTCAGGCCATAGTTCAATGCCAGGAGGCAAATGAAGGATTGGCTTTTGAAAGGGGGGATTAGCCTGGTCTGCTTGATTCCCGAGGGCACAACTAGGAGACAGAAGTTTGGGAATCAACGTCAGCAGAAACTGGCAATTAGGGCTGTCTGGAATTGGAAATGACCTACCTGGAGACTGCAGCGGGTCCACTTTCATTTGAGGTCTGTAAGCTAGATGACCCCTTTGTTAAAGAGGAAATCCTTTTCCCAGCAATGATGGACTCTTGAGATTCTGAGATTCCGTGATTCTGATCACAAACCCCTAAAAGAGGCACATGCCCTCTCCAAATATTGAGAAAGGGTAATTAATAATAATAATAGCATTTATATGCCACCTACTAGGTGGCGGGTACCAGGCTAAGCACCTAATAGTAATAATCTAAATAATAAAAATATTATTTCAGTATGTTTAATATGATTGTACATACAAAGCCAGCTTATATCAGATTGCATATGGTCTTGTGGAGCAGAGGGGGAGGGATTTAGAACTCAAAATCTTATAAAATTATAATCTTATAATTATAAAATCTTATAAATCTTATAAAATCTTATGATATAAAATTATAATCTTCTAAAAGTGAATGTTGAAAACTGAAGATAAATAAACAAATAAATAAGAATATTATTTCACTGGATCCTCACAACAACAACCCTGGGAGGTAGGTACTGTTATTATTCCCATATTACAGTTGAAAAAACTAAAGTAGACAGAGGTTAAGTGACTTACCCAAGGTCACACAGCTAGTAACTGTCAGAAGTTGGATTTGAACTCTGGTCTTCCTGACTCCAGATAGAGTACCAGGCCTTGAGTCAGGAAGATTCATCTTCCTGAGTTCAAAACTGATCTCAGTCACTAATTTGTGTGACCCTGGGCAAGTCACTTCACCCTATTTACCTCAGTTTCTTCATCTGCAAAATGAGCTGGAGAAGGAAATGGTGAGCTACTCCAGTGTCTCTGCCAAGAAAACCCTGAAAGGGGGTCATGAACAGTTGGACAGGACTGAAAGGACTGACAACATTGCCTAAATTCCCTGTCCCCCAAGACTCTAATCTCACTCCTTCTCACTTTTGCTTATTTCGATGGAGAGAGTCAGGTCTCCATTTTACTAGGGATTGCATTTTAAAAGTCAAACAAGTCTGTACATTTTCAGGCCACCTGTGGGTAGTCAGCTAATGTCAGAAGGATTAAGACCCTTTGGGTAATGAGATTCACCAGCTAAGAAGTTCTGTCTCTCTTCCCCTGGGAACCTGCAATGTTCCCTTGGGGACAAAGAGCCATCCCTTCCTAGAGGCTGAAAGTGACATGTGAGGTGTGATCTCTTCCCCAGTCAGAAGAATGTGGGGATTGCAGGTAACTGATGAATTCTGGAGAGGAGAACAGCCAACCAGGAGAATTCAGTCAACAAACTCACAACAAATCCGAGCCAGGACCTGCTGCATCAGGGCTGCAGAGGAGCATCCCCAGGTTCTGGGGTGTCTCTGTGGGGCTTGGCTGTGATCCCCGCTATTTGTTAAGAGCCTGTGTCTAGCGTTCAGTTCCATTTAACATCGACTGGCTTTTACAAAAGGATAATAATGATAAATAACAATAATAGAATTTATATAATGCTTTAAGGTTTGTAAAGCTCTTTACATATGTATGTGTGTATATGTGTATATATACACATATATAGATGCACTATAGACATATATATATGGTTTCATTTGATCTTCAAAACAACCATGTAAGACAGGTGCCTTCATTATCCTCATTTTTACAGATGAGGAAACTGAGGCTGATACTCACTTCAGAGAGAGAAAAAGAACAAAAATGTAGGCATTTCTCCAGGACCTCCAGGGCATACACTCCTATAGACCATCTCAGTCTCTAGTGAAATAGACTTGGAACTTAGCTCTGTTCCAACCCAGCATAGGTTCCCCCAAGTTCACGCCCAGATGGGGCATGATTGCCACGTGAGTCCTTTGCTGAGTTGAAGTCTCAAAAGTCACCCTCTCCTAGTTCCACTAGAGGCAGATTTGGGTCCTCATTCCGAACGGCACTTCCAAATTTTTCTCAATGGTTTCCTGTCGCTATAAGGGCAGTCCAGATGGAATTGCAAATTCGCCGACAGGACAAGTAGGTTCAGGAAGAAAAATAGTCAGAATAAATCAAATAAGCCCCGAAGATGCATAAGGGTCCCAAGAAAAGGAATTAAGCCCTAGAGATTGTTTACTTAGAGTTTCTAGGCACACAAGCAAACTTTGCCCCATGAATTTGCAGGGTAGGATCTCACAATAAGGCAAGCATTCTAGCTAGGTCTGTTTACACAAAAAAGAAAAACGTAAACATTTCTCAACTAGACACTGACCTGACTTCAAATCTGGCCTCAGACACTTACTAGCTGTGTGACTCTAGGCAAGTCACTTAACCCTGTTTGCCTCAGTTTCCTCGACTGTAGAGTGAAGTTCATAATAATGTCGTTCAATTGTTTTCAGTTTGTGTTCATGACCCCATTTGGGGTTTTCTTGGCAGAGACACTGGAGTGGTTTGCCATTTCCTTCTCCAGCTCCTTTTACAGATGAAGAAATTGAGGCAAATAGTGTTAAGTGACTTGCCCAGGGTCACACAGCTAGTAAGTGTCTTCGGATAGATTGGAACTCAGAAAGATGAGTGTCCCTATCTCCAGGCCCAGCCCTCTATGTGCCCGGGCTACCTAATAATGAAGGCTTGTTGTGAGAATCAAATGAGATACCGTATTTCCCCGTGTATAAGAAACACCTTAATTTGGGGGCCCGAATTTTGAAAAAAAAAATGTATTACATAAAGTTATCGAACTCAAGTTTTATTCATCCGCTCATAGCTTTCAGGCATCTTTTGGGCAAGTGTGGTGCGTGTACGCATGCTTAGTCCATTTCATTTCATGAACCTGAAGCACCAATTGTGTCCTCCTTAGAAATCAGTAACTTCTTTTTCATCAGCAATTCTTCTTGCCTCACGCTGAACCATCTTTGT
The DNA here is from genome assembly GCA_028646595.1 of Phalanger gymnotis. Taxonomy (NCBI): domain Eukaryota; kingdom Metazoa; phylum Chordata; class Mammalia; order Diprotodontia; family Phalangeridae; genus Phalanger; species Phalanger gymnotis. The sequence continues at coordinate 795,303,990 of CM053622.1, read as the reverse complement.
GGATACAGGAATTCCTCTTGCCCTTTGCTCTTCAATCCGTATCTTCAATTCCCTCTCTAAATCAGGCCATTTTGCTGACTCGCCTCTCATGGCCTTCTTCTGCCGTGGCGTTTTCAGTAGGGTTTCTTCTTCCTGTAGCCAGTCTCGAATTGTTTTCTCAGTTTGGAGGAAGACCAAACTTACGTTCAGCGGCACAATTTCCATTCACTTTTGCAAATTGGATCACTTTTAACTTGAATTCAGCACTCTACGAAAATCTTTTTTTGAGCCATTTCTGGGCAGAATGAGGCAAAACGTAACCTAAAATACCGGTAACAAATGGGAAACAATGAGTACAAAGACAACAAGTGTGAAAAATGGGAAATTAAAGTAAAAAAAAACTACAACAATGAGCACAAAAACAAGCACGAAAAAGCGGGAAATGCAAGTAAAAAAAATCTACAACCACTGTATAAGACGCACCCAGTTTTTAGACCCCAAATTTTTCAAAGAAGAGTGCGTCTTATACATAGGGACATACGGTAATATTAGTGCAGTTACTGGCACATAGTAGGTATTATATAAATACTAGATATTTTAATACTATTATTATTATTATCATGATGCAAACTGCATTTCCCCCCAAATAATAATAATAATAATAGCTAGCATTTACATAACACTTTAAAGTTTGCAAAGCGCTTTACAAATATCTCACTTGATCATCACAACAACCCTGGGAGGAAGCTGCTATGATTATCCCCATTTTACAGATTTGGAAACTGAGGCAAGCTGCAGTTAAATGACTTGCTCGGGGTCACCCAGCCATTAAGTGTCTGACGACAGATTTGAACATTAGGCTCAATATCAATAAAGATTCAGTGATACAGCAAGTGTTCATTCTAAACATTTAACAAATCAACAAATTCAACAGTCTGCAAGATAACCTCAGTGGAATCATTGAGGGAGCATACTGTACAATTATAGGATATACATATCTGGATAGAGCACTGGGCCTAGACTCAGGAAGACCCAAATTCAAGTCTGGTTCTTACTAGCTGTGTGACCCTGGTAAAGTCACTTAACCCTGTTTGCCTCAGTTTCCTCATCTGTAAAACCTGGCAAACCACTTCAATATCTTTGCCAAGAAAACCCAAATGGGGTCACAGTCAGAAAAACTAAACGCGTATATGTGTGTATGTGTGTAAGTATATACACATGTGTATATATGTATATACACATATGTGCAGATATATACACACACGTATACCTACTTTCCCTATGATCCTTCAAACTGGAACATCCAAAATTTAAGGTTCCTAGTAGAGATTCTCTTTAGGGGTCCCTAAACATGCAAAGGACTCAATTTTATCCCAGTGTATGCTCAGTGTGGGTCCTTGGTACCTGAGGCAGTTCCCACTAGCTGAGCATGTAGACCTTAAAAATTGGCAAATGCTGTAAGTCAGGTCTTGATTTACTGTTTTACTGATTGCCTAAAGCAGAAGTTCCCAAACTTATTTGGCCTACCACCCCCTTTAAAAAAAATTACTCAGTGCCCTCCCTGGAAATATACTCTCTTTAACTCTCTAATGTTTTTTTTTAATTTGTATCATTTCAAAAAATAATATATTTTTAAATGATGAATCTTAAATTTAATAATTTACTTCAAATTTGTCGCATTTTTTCCCACATTGAAATTTTGATGATGTAATATTGCATAATGTAACTGTGTAGTATCATACTTGTAAACAAGTCATTATACACAAATATTCCTGCCAATGCATGCTGGATTTCCTGACAATGCACGGACATACCCGCCACAACAACTGCTTGTTAAGACCTGTCAGCAGACTTGACCTCTGATTGTTTATAACTTGCATTTTGTGTATTTATTTGGAAAATAATGTAATCACTACAACTTTAACTCTGTTACATAACAGAGTCTCTTCTTTCCTTTTGCTTCTACCACTCTTTTATTTTTATTCAATGGCCTCCAACTGCACCTGAGGCTACTACCACCCCCTGGATGTTCCAGTGCCCCGCAGGGACCACTTTGGGAACCTATGGCTAAAGTTAAGAAAGTGATGGAGAAAAGTATAATAATGCAGCTAGAGAGCTGGTTGTTAAACATTTAGCAGCATACCCCTTCCCTGAGGGGGTCTATGGGTACCAAGTCAAGTTGGTTTAGTTCCCCATCTAAGAGTGAGGAAGTTATACTTAATTGCTCCCAGGTCCTAAACTCCTGTGTCCACCTGGTCTGGAAAGCTCTATGGACTACACATCCTTCAGAGGTAGGAAGTCAATTTTCTTTGCTTTTTCTTGTCTTTTGATTTGGGATTGAGGAAGGTCATCTAAGCACCAGTCAAGTTAACAAGCATTTATTAAGCACCTTCTATATTCCAGGCACCATGCTAAGCACTGGGGATACAAACACATGCAAAAAGACAGCTCCTGGCCTCAAAGAGCTTACAGTCTAAGGAGAGAAGAACACATAGAAAAGAAGGGGGAGGGAGAAGATGCCCTAATGGAATCATGGTGGAGAAAGAGTCTAGAAAGTCAGGAGTGGAACCAAGAGAAGAATGAAGTGGAGGACATGGAAGGTCTGAGCACTTTCTTAAAATGGAAGTTCCAGGAGGAAGGCATCTTCTGGACTGAGGGGGACTGTTGGGGGATAGTGGAGAAAGAACCAGTAACCATCAGCAAATTTTGTGACATATTCCTTGTTTGCTGAATCTGAAAACTTTGTCTCTGGAGGTAATTGTGGTTTTCTCCCATCCACGCAGGACTGAATAAAATCTTGCTGCATCTGTTGTTCTGAGGATCTCTCCCATATTGCACTGAAGAAGTCAGTGAAAGGACCATGCTTATGCCTCCCCAGAGAAGACCATCCTGGATTGGGCACCTGGGCAATACATTCAAAATGTACTTTTGCCTACCACTACAAGTTCTGCAAACATGGAAGATAGCGTAATGGAAGTCTGGCCCATCCACAGATGGGTTGACGCAGTCTCTCCACATGGAGGACACTGGGTAGACAGCTTCCAGAACAGTGGTCATGTATAAAGAAGATATTTTGGAGAGTTTGTGGAGAGTCTGGATATGCTGTAGTAACCGATCAATAAACATTTATTAAGTGCCTACTGTATGCCAGGCACTATGCTAAGTGCTAGGAATATAAAAAGAGGCAAAAGACAGTCCCTGCCCTGGCTGGCTGCTACATGGTTGGGAAGGACCTTTTTCCACTGGCTCCGTAACCAGACCTGTCAGCGTTTTCTCTTTGCTCCATTTGCACCTGAGGGAGCTTGGTGACTCTCTCGTGGTGTTGAATGAGAGACTGTGTTTTAAGGGAACAACACTTAGTACCTCTGAGGCCACATGGTCCTTCGCCTTTGGTTTGTTCTCCATTCCAGGTGAAGGGAGTGCAGTCTCCAACCCTGATCAGGACCAAGAGCCTCTATAGTCTGGAAGGTAGAATCCAGGCCGTTTGTCAGCCATAGCCAGCGAAGCATTGGTACCCAAAGGAGCAAGGCACAACTTCAAGACTACAACCCAACAGAAGTACCCAACGGTCATACTTCCTTTGGATGGGAACTTGCTATGTAGCACTTGACCTAAGTTCTGAGCCTATTCCCCCAGAGACTGAAGAGATTTTGGAGAGAGTATGGTGCAGAGGTTCCAGTGGAGGTGTCTGTACATTTGTTCTTACTATATTTTTGAAGTAGAGGTCCCTTGTATTGTTGACATGAAGTGGTGAAGTACAGCTGAACTGCTAGTCACAGCTCCTAACAAACTGAGCAGTGGCGGGGGCGGGGGGAAACACAGCTAGGGAGGGCTCAAGCTGATGTCAGAGAAAAGAAGCACCTTAGGATACTACCTAGCACCCTGAAGGGGAGATGTAGCAAGCCTAGCCCTGTAGAGCCAAAGCATAGTCATTACACAAAGAAAAAAAAAGAGAGAAAAAAACTGAGAAGGGGAAAGAAAGAAAGAGAGAGAGAGAAAGAGAGAGAGAGAGAGAGGAAAGAAGGAAGGAAGGAAGGATGGATGGGAGGGAGGGAGAGAAGGAAAGGAAGGAAAGGGAATGAAAGAAGGGAAGGAAGTAATGGAGGGAGGCAAGGAAGGAAGGAAGGAATGGAGGGAGAGAAGAAAGGGAAGAAAGGAAAGAAGAAAAGGAAGGAAAGAGAAAGAAAGAAGGAAAGGAAGGAAGGAATAGAGGGAGGGAAGGAAGGAGGAAGGAAGAAAGGAAGGAAGAAAGGAGTAAATAAGATCATGGATATGAAAGTGTGTTGTAACTATAAACTATTTGCTGTGATTATTTTATCAAATGACCAAGTTAGACTAGAGTTGTTGCTTTTGTTGGGTCATCTCAGTTGTGTCCAACGCTCCATGATCCCATTTGGGGTTTTCTTCTTTTTTAAAACATATCCCTAATAGTCATGCTGTGAAAATAAACAGGCAGAAAAAAACCCTCAAGAAATATAAAATTTTTCAAAAAGAAGTATGCTTTGAACTGTATTCAGACACCACCCGTTCTTTCTCTGGGGATGGATAATATTTTTCATCATAGTCCTTCAGAGCTGTCTTGGATCATTGTATTGCTGAGGACAGCTAAGTCATTCACAGCTGATCATCTTACAGTACTGCTGCTACTTTGTACACAGTACATTTCACTTTGCATAAGCCCATGCAAATCTTTCCAGGTTTTTTCTGAGCTCATACTGCTCACCGTTTCTTATAGTACAATAGTATTCCAACACACCATAACTTGTTCAGCCATTGACGGGCATTCCCTCAATTTCTAATTCTTTGCCCTCAGAGAAAAAGCTGCTATAAATATTTTTGTACGTATAGGTCCTTTTCCTTTTTGTTTTTTTTATCTCTTTTGGGATATAGACCTAATAGTGGTATTGCGAAGTCAAAGGGTTTTATAGCCCTTTGGGTATAGTTCCAAATTTCTCTATAGAATGATTAAATCAGTTCACAACTCCATTAACAATGCATTAAAGTTTCATTTTTCGACATCCCCTCTAACATTTGTCATTTACTTTTTCTGTCTTATTAGCCAATCTAATAGGTATTAGGTAGTACTCAGAATTGTTTTAATTTGCATTTCTCTAATCAATAGTGAGACAGAGTATTTTTTCATATGGCTATAGATAGCTTTGATTACTTCATCTGAAAACTGATCATATATTTTGATCATTTATCAGTTGGAGAATGGCTCTTACTTTTATAAATTTGACTCAGTTCTGTATATGTTTGAGAAATGAGGCCTTTATCAGAAAAATATGTTTCAAAATTTTTTTCACAGTTACTATTGCTAACAATATTTCCCTCCATTCTATTCCCCACCCACCTTTATCCTATTCTCCCTCTCTTTTCACCCTGTACCTCCTCAAAAGTGTTTTGCTTCTGACCGAACCCTTCCCCAATCTGCCCTCCCTTCTATCACACATGCACCCCTTTCTCTTATCCCCTTCTCCTCCTACTTTCCTGTGGGGTAAGAGATATTTCTTTTTTTTTCATTTTGCATTACTTTTTTTTATTTATTTCTAGTTTTTAAGATTCATTTTTATGAGATCTTGAGTTCTGAATTTTTCCTTCTCCTTCCCCTCACCCTTCCCCAAGATGGCATGCAATATGGCTATATATGTACAATCACATTAAACAAATCTCCACATTACTCATGTTGTGAAAGAAGAATCAGAACAAAAGGGAAAAGGGTAAAATCATGGGAAGAAAGAAAGAAAGAAAGAAAGAAAGAAAGAAAGAAAGAAAGAAAGAAAGAAAGAAAGAAAGAAAGAAAGAAAGAAAGAAAGAAAGAAAGAGGGAGAGAGGGAGGAAGGGAGGAAGAAAGAAAGAAAGAAAGAAAGAAAGAAAGAAAGAAAGAAAGAAAGAAAGAAAGAAAGAAAGAAAGAAAGAAAGGAAGGAAGGAAGGAAGGAAGGAAGGAAGGAAGGAAGGAAGGAAGGAAGGAAGGAAGGAAGGAAGGAAGAAAAGAGAAAAGAGAAAATAGTATGCTTCGATCTGCATTCAGACTCCATAGTTCTTTTTCTGGATGTGGATGGCATTTTCCGTCATGAATCTTTTGGAGTTGTCTTAGATCTTTGCATTTCTGAGAAGAGTTAAGTCTATCAAAGTCAGTCATTGGACACTGTGGCTGTTACAGTATACAATGTTCTCCTGGTTCTACTCACTTCACTTAGCAGTAAGATAGGTTCGTATGCCCAGTTGCATGTGTATGTTATTCCCTCTTTGAGTCAATTCACTTCCCCTCCACAGTAAAAGCTTTTTTTTTTTGTCTTTTTTCTATGAGATCATTTTACCCCATTTGGAGTTTTCTTGGCAGAGATACTAGAGTGGTTTGTCACATCCTTCTCCAGCTCATTTTACAGATGAAAAGCTGAGGCCAACAGGGTAAAGTGACTTGCCCAGGGTCACACAGCTAGTAAATGTCTGAGATCACATTTGAATTCAGGTCTTCCTGACTCCAGGCCCCGTGCTCTATCCACTGAGTCACTTCTAGACTAGACTAGAGCAGGACTCTTTAACCTCATTTGTATCCTAAGCCATCCAGAAGTCTGGTGAAGGCTAGGGATCCCTACTTTTGAATCAAATCATGTTTTTAAATAATTGATACATACATCTTAAATAATATATATTAAATTATATGTGTGTATGTATGTATATTCCCAACCAAGTTCATAAAACCCCCTGAAAGCTATGGAACATGGACCCTTTCAGCTCTGTCATGCCACATTTTAAAGTCTCTCCCAGCTCTGACATCTCCTGTTCTAAGGCCCCTCCCAGCTCTGACATTCCTTGTTCCCAGGCCCTCCCAGCCCTGACATCCCCCTTTTTAAGGGCCCTCTCAGCTTTGCTGTTCTAATAGGAAGGGATCTTAGATGCCCCTTCCCCCAGGCCTCTTAGTTTACAGATGAGAAAGCTCTGGCCCTGAAGTTAAGTGACCTCTCCAGGACCACAGAGGAAGCATGATGCAATGCCGGGGTTTCAGCCCGCATCCTCTGACCCCACAGCTCATAACAGAAACGCTTGGAAATGTCCCCCAAGGAGCTGCTTCTGATGTCCTGAAGGAATGGAGTTGCACCACTCCACACATTCTCTAAAGTCAAGACAAAAATGTTGCTGTCAAGTGGAAGGATGTCTCACAGACTCTCCTTTGGGATTCCAAGGGCCCTTCCATGCCCTTCATTGGGACTCAGTTTCCTCATCTATAGCATAAAGGGCTTGTACTAGATAGCTGTCTCTTCTATTCAGTGACACAATGGATAGAATTCCAGGCCTGAAGTAGGAAAGACCTGAGTTCAAATCCAGCCTCTGACTGTTACTAGCTGTGTGACCTTGGGCAAGTCACTTCACCCTGTCTCTGTCAACTTCCCCATCTATAAAATGGAAATAACAATAGCGCCTTCTTCCCAGGGTTGTTGTGGGGGGAAAATGGATAACGTGTATGTGCAAAGTGCTATGCCAACAAATGTTAGAGCTCTGATTATTATAATTATAATTAATTAAAACAAAGGAGCTGTACTAAGGTAATTTCCAACTCTAAATCCATAGTTTTGCAATTTGGGGGTTATAGGCTCATAGATTTAGAGATGGAAGGGATCTCTAATCTAGCATGGGGTCAGCTGAGTCAAGAAAAGAACAAACACAATGAATGGAGCAGAAAGTCCTTTTGGGGTCAATGCGGTCTAAGCCCCTCATTTTGCTGGTGATTATAACAATAAAAATAATAATCGTAGCTCACATTTATATAAAGCTTTAAGGCTCGCAAAGCACAGATCTTATCTCATTTGCTCCTTACAACAACCTTATTATCTTATTATCCCCATTTTAGAGATGATTAGCAGCCTGAGTTAAGTGACTCACCCAGGGTGACACATCTAGGACACGTCTGAGGTTGGATTTGAACCCAGGTCTTCCCGACTCCAAGTCCAATGAGCTTAGATGAACTCTGATTCCTCTCCCGTGTCATGGTGCCAGGATTCTGGTTTCCCAGATGTCTCGGGCTCTGGGCAAGGCAAGATCTAATCTGATCTAAGGCAAGATCAAAGTTCAGCCACAGCCTTCCATCCTTCAGGCTTGAGTGGAGACAAAGTACAAGTGGTATTTTCTTATCTTTCATTGATGGTGGGAGAAAGTCCAGGCTGGGAGCATCAGGCCCAGGTTGGGGGGGAGAGGGAATTGGAGTCGGGCTCTGGATGTTTCCCGGCTGCCGGTTTGGGAAAGGAAACGAGGTCACGTCCTCAAACCGGGGACTCCAGTTTGAGGAAGGAATTAATCAGGGGGCATGAGAGTCACCATCTATTTCTCTGCCTGGGAACTGGGCTCTGGCTTCCCCTTTGCCCTTAGGGGTCTGGAGGAGAATTTTCCAAGGGGAAAGCCACACCCTGTGAGGTTCACAGAGGGTCTTATCTTCCATGCCCGGTCTAGCTCCCCAAAGACAAGTCATGAGGTGGGTGGGGTGGGCAGGAAGAAAAGGCCTGGACCCAAACAGCATTGAGCTCATGTCAAAGGCTCCACTGACGCTCAAGAAAGAAGTCTATAAGCGGAGCTATTAACAAAGGCAGTGACAGACTTAGCACAGGGCCAATGTGGCTTGGTCCCAGGGAATAAACATCAGCAGCTAGGGCCTGATTGCAGAGCCTCTGATGCTTGCTAGCTGTGTGACCCTGGGAAAGTCATTAGACTAAGGCCCAGTTTCCTCATCTATAAAATGGGGATAATACTAGAACTCCATGGAGTTGTTGTGAGAATCAAATGATAGAGACAACATATGTAAAGCATTTTGCAATCTCTACAATTATTTTTAGCAGTAATAATATTCTGCTTCTAGTGTCTGAGATCCACCTTCTGTCTTTGGGCTCCCTCTTCTAGGATTAGTAGACTTTAGCAGCCTGAGTTCCAATCCAACTTTCAATACTTACTGTCTGTGGGACTGTGAGCAAATCGCTTAAGCTCTCTGAGACTCACCATTCTCATCTGTGAAATGGGAATTAAAATGCCTATAGGAGAGTGCTGGATTTGATGTCAGGCAGAGCTGGATTCCAGTCTTCCCTCTGACATTCATTAGCTGTGTGACCACAGGCAAGCCAGTACCTACTTTTCTAAGATTCCGCTTCCTCATCTATACGATAAGTAACAGACCTCAAAATGAAGTATAAATATTAGCTATAATTATTATACCTTTAGGACCTACTTCACAGGATTGTTGTAAAGCCCAAATGCAATAAATATAAGCTGTTTTGCAAATACCAAAGCCTCATCTAAATTCCAGTTACTATGATGATGAAAAGTGTTTTAGAAACATTTTCTAAAATGTATCGATTGGTTTGCTTAACATTATTTATTTTTAAAAGCCTTTATTCTTTATCCCTCCCATCTCCTTCCCCCAGTCAAACATAAAAAATGAAAAATAAAGCCCTCATGACAAATGTGCAGAGCCCAGCAAAATACTCCCTGTGCTGGCCATGGCCAAAAATGTCTGTCTCTTTCTGTATTTTTAAATCCATCCCCTGCCTGGGTAGGGAGTGGGTGGCAGGTTTTATCTTCAGTCTGCCGAACTCACGGCTTATCCTTGCATTGGTTATTTTTTCTCTGTCATGTTGTTATCATTATGTCAATTGTTCTTCCGGTTCTACTCACCCTACTCCGCATCGGCTCATAGAAGTCTCCCAGTTTCTTCTGAAACTGGACATTTCATCATTTCCTACGGAAGGGAAAGAGAATAAGGATTCATATAGTGCCTACTATGTGCCAGGCACTTCACAAATATCATCTGGATTGATGGTCTCAACAACCTCAAGAGGTCAGTCTATTATTATCTTCATTTTACAGATGAGAAAACTGAGACTGAGAAAGGGTAAGACACTTGTCCAGAGTCACCCAGCTAATAAGAGTCTGAGGTCAGATTTGAATTCAGTGCTTCCTGATTCCAGGCCCAGCATTCTTCCCACTGTACCATCTCAGCTTCCTCTAGACAATAGAGTCAGGAAGAACTGGGCTTGAATCCCACCTTGGACACTTATTAGACATATGACTTTGAGCAAGTGACTTAATCACCCTGGGCCTCAGTTTTGTTACCTATAAAACAACAGGGTTAAACTGGATGGCCTCAAAGGTCCTTTCCAATTCCAGCACTATGACCCTGTGGTGTGATTATGGGCTCAGATCTGGCCTCAGATACTTGGTGGCTGTATAAACCTCCACAAGTCATTCCTCTATTGGAAGATTGTGGCCATAGGACTTTCATGACCTGCCTCTCACAGAGACATTGGAAGGAAAGTGGTCCAGTGGATGGATAGATAGATAGACAGATAGACAGACAGACAGACAGACAGATAGATAGATGAATGGATATAGAGATGGATGGATGGACAGTTGGTAGACAGATAGATAGATGGATGGATGGATGGATGGTTGGATGGATGGATGGATGGATGGATATAGAGATAGATGAATAGATAGATAGATAGATAGATAGATAGATAGATAGATAGATAGATAGATAGATAGATAGATAGATAGATAGACAGATATGATAGATAGATGGATGGATAGATAGATAGATAATAAAATAAGTAGATAATAGAATGAACAGATAGAAATGGGAGCCATGGGTGAATGGAGTGAAATATGAAGAATTCAGAGAAGCATCAGAAACATATACAAACTGACCCAAAAGTGAATTCAGTAGAACCAGGAAAATAAGACACACAATGAAGGACAGAATGTCACTAGAAGGAACAAAAACGTGAAACCGAATGGAGCAGATTATTACAAATCCCAAACCTGTTCCCCAAACAGCTGAGAGATCATGTGCCTCCCTCTCTTTTTAGCAGAGGTGGGGTATCTGGGTATGTAACTTGGCAAGTACTTTTAGATTCAGTTGACATTCTGAATAGTTTTGCTGAATTATTTTTCTTTTTTTTCTCCTTTATTTTTGATTTTCTGTCACAAGGGAGGCATTATGGCAAGAGGAGAGAGACCTGGCTTTGGGTCCAGGATGAGTTGGGCTTAGGACCCACCTCTGATATACACTGACCATGTGATCTCCCCATCCTATCATGATCCTAACCATCTCTGTGCTCTAGGCCACAAGTATCAAACACATGGTGACTTGAACCAGATTAAAATATAATTGGTAAATATGAAAAATAAATAAAAATGAAATAGAACATAATGTTAATTTGTGGCTTTCTAAGTCAGGCCTGCTGGGATCCTCATTGAGGTTTGGGGGCCCCATTTTTATTTGAGTTTAACATGATTGCTCTAGACTCTTTTCTCAATGGCAGCTCTGTAAGGTTAAGTGTCAAGATGCATTGGCAAAAGGAGTTTCCTCACCTGGGAATTCCCTATAGCAATGAAAGCCCTGGTGTAGTCCCCATCCCCTACAAAGTACAGTTCAATGGGGAAAGCCTTTACCTACTTGCCTCCATTCTCCATTTTTCAAGAAGACCTAAGCTCAAATCTAGCCTCAGAAACTTACTAGGCATGTGACCCTGGGCAAGTCACTTAACCCTTATTTGCCTCAGTTTCCTGAATTGTAAAATGGGGATAATAACAGCTCCTACCTCCCAGGGTTGTTTTGAGGATTAAATGAGATAATATTTGTCAAGTGTTTAGCACAGTGTGTGGCATGTTGTACGAACTACAGAAATTCTTATTTCCTTCCTTCTCCCCAACAAAACCACATTGTGTCTATTTTGTATCATTCACATGTGTACATGTCGTGCCCTCCAAAAGAATGTAAACTCCTTGAGGGCAGGCACTGTTTGACTTTTGTCTTTGTATCATCTGTGCCTAACACAGGGCCTAGCTCATAGAAGGACCTTGATAAATGTTTGTTCATTGAACTAAGCAATTGGAACTGAATGTTGTGAAATTATGACTAAGCTTGGCCCCAAAGGAAAGAAATGAGAAGTTATCCCTCCCTTTTTTTTTTTCAGTGATGGGGGGGGGCCCTATGGGTGTGGAATATTGCATATAATGTCAGATTTTTTTCAAATGTGTTGAGGTAGTTGTACTGGGGGCGGGGGATGGTTTCCATGTTTTTTATTCTTTGTTACAAGGAATGGCTCTCTGAGCAGAGAAGGAGAGATATATTGGAAAATGAAGTCAATGTAAAACAAGAAATTAATAAAATATATTTATAAAATTTGTTTATTGATTTAAAAATAAGAGATACCAATAAAAAAGTTATTAAAGAGAAATCTGAGTTTGCCGTTACCATACCCATCTTTACTTTGCTCTACCAATTTGCTGGCCAAAGTCAAAGTGCCCAACAACTTCTCCCTGCCTCACTCTCAGGGAAGGAGAAAGGACATGAATATTCCAAGGCTCCCTGTGTCTCCAAGGTATCCAGGAGCTCTTTTATGCAAACTTCTTTCTAGGCACCCACTTCTTGATGCTCCTGACCCAGGAAGGGACCTGGTTCCTCAAGACTTTGGCCCGGCTCACACCCCTTGAGTTAGACCAAATTTGCCGCCAAAGTCAGAGTAAGTACCAGGTTCACTCAGGATTGTCCTACCTGTGGATGTCAAGCTAGGGATTTAAAGGGTCATCTGAGGCTCCTTTGTGATCATTGTCCCCTGAATCCTCTTATTTCTTAAGACCCACAGTGTAATTCAATTAATTCAATAAGCTTCTATTGAGGACCTTCTCTGTGCCAGGCATTGAACTAGGGGCAAGAGATAAAACAACAACAAAAAAATCCAATCTGCACTCAAAGAGCTTAAATTTTACTAGAAAACAACATGCACACAGAGAAGCAAAAGAAATCCATGTAAAGAAAATACAAAGTAATCCAGAGGGAGCGGAGAACAAGAGGACAAGAAAAGCCTTCTGCAGGAAACAATGCTACCTGAGCTGTGCTTTGAAGAAAGCTAAGGATTCTACAAGGAAGACAATCATTTAAGCTTTTATGAGAGGACCAATAAGTGATGACCTGGAAGCAAAGGTTGGAGCCAGCTGTGAAGAGCTTTAATCATCAGGCAGCAGAATTTGTATTTTATCCCAGAGGCAACAGAGAGGTATTGAAGTTTCTTGAGCAAGTGAGTAATATGGTTAGACTTATACTTTAGGGCTAGTTCTTTGGCAGCTGTCTAGAGGGTGGAGAGGCCAGAAGTAAGAAGATGAATTAGAAGATTATTGCAATGGTCCAGAGGGCCTGAAATAGGGCAGTGGTGGTAGGATGGAGAGAAAGGGATGGATATGAGGACATCCCAGAAATATAACGAACAAGACTTGGCAACAAGTTGGACATGGGGGAGCAAAAAAAAGGAAAGACTGGAAAATAGATTCCATGACTTTAGAGCTAGATGAGACCTTAGAGAATCCCTAGCCCGCCCTAATCTTGTAAATGAGGAAACGAAGGTACAGAGAGGGGAGGGAACTTACTTACCAAAGGTCACTAAGTAGTAAGCATCGGAGCCAGGGTTCAGACTCAGATCATCATCCTCCAAATACATCGTGCTTCCCACTGCATCATGCTGCCTTATTTGCCTTTATATTTCCCATAGAACAGCTCTCCCAGATTGTGTAATGGACACTTTCCGCTCTCAAATCTTACCGCAGACGATTGCTAGTGGTGTGACCCTGGGAAAGTTCTTCAGTTCTGTTTGCCTCAGCTACTGGGGATCATAATATCTGCCATGGAGAACTGTTGTAAGGTTCAAATGAGAAAATGTATGGGGAATGCTCTGTAAATCTGAAGACTCATTGTAATTATAATCTATTATTATTATGGGGTTGAGGGTTCCTAAGACTGCTTTCTGGGAGGGGTGAGGCTAGGTCTGCTTTTTAGTGGATGGGCACATTCAAGAAATCTTTTAAAGTCGAGGAACTCTGACAGACCCAGTGGCCACTATGACTAGAATACTGGACTTGGAGTCAGTAGAACCTGGGTTCAAATTCAGCCTGACATTTGCTAGCTGCGTGACCCTGAGGAAGTCACTTAATCTCTTTTTGCCTGACTTTCCTCATCTGTCAAATGAGGAAGCTGGTTTCTATGAGGTTACTTCTAGCTCTAAAGCTATGATCCCTTGACTCTGGATTTGAATACAGCGTTGAATACTTTTTGCTATTGTTCAGTCATGTCCAACTTTTCATGGCACTGGTTGGGGTTTTCTTGGCAGTGGTTTGCCTTTTCCTTGTCTAGCTCATTTTACAGATGAGGAAACTGAGGCAAACTGGGTTAAATGACTTGCCCAGGGTCACACAGCTAGTAAGTGTATGAGACCACATTTGAACTCTGGTCTTCCAGACTTCAGACCTGGAGCTCTATCCACTGTGCCACCTCTGAGGAAAAGGAACAGGACAGATCTAGTCAGGTCAACCAGCATTTTATTAAGTGTCTACTATGTGCTAACCTACTGCATTACTTAGTGGGGCTGTGGGCAGGGAACAGCCCTTCTATCTTGAGTGAGAAGGGAGGGGAGACCTCCCTGGAGCAGAGTTTCAAAAGTAGGGAAGAAAAAAGACTAGCTAGGACAATTATTGAGATGTTATAGAGTATTCCCAACCAAAATCCCACCTCTCACGGGACACCTTCCCCAACCCCTCTTCATTCCAGTGCCTTCCCTCTATTAATTATTTCCTATCTATCCTGCATATAGCTTGCCTTGTACATTAGATCATAAGCTTCTCAATGGCAGGGACTGTCTTTGCCTCTTTTTGTATCCCCACACTTAGCACATAGTAGGTGCTTAACAAATAACGATTCACTGATTGATTCAGCTGAAATTCTGATTCTCTGCAACTTAAGATCATAGATGGATAGGTTGAGGGAGACCACAGAAGTCATCTAGTTCTTCATTATATGGAAGAGGAAAGAGAGGTTTAAAAAGAAGTGATTTGCCCAAGGTAAATGGGAAGCTTGGCTCTCTGGCTCTGCACTGCCTCTTTCTCTCTGGTATCTGGCACCAATCTCCCAAGCTGCCCCAACATTGCCTCACAGTGATTAAAATCTAGCTTGATTACACCGTGTGATACCCAGATGGGGTACCCAGGCCTGCAGAACATGGGGCTCAGGAGTTCTTCTTCTCCCCAGTCAACTGAGCCCAGGCAGGGCAAATTTCCAGCCCTGGTGTCAATAAGAGCTTTCCCGGCATCCCTCCAACTGGCCAGCTTCTTAACTTGAGTACCTTGCTTTCAGAAATCTCCGAGTACTTCAGCCACATGAATAATTCAGACCCATGGCAATCTGAGGATGAGTAGTTGTCTGTGCTGGGTCACCTAGCCCAACTGGAGCCAGGGAGGAGAAGCAGGTCCAAGAACTGTTTCAGCGCATTGCCCGACCTGACCTCTCTGCGTCATGCAGAGGGGAGCCAGTCGAGTGAAGGGTCCCAAGACCCAAGACCCAATCCAGGTGAGGACTGAGGGCACTGAAAAAGCCGGCAGGATTTGGAGTTGGATTTAGATTCTGGCCTAGATTCAGATCCCAGCTCTACCGCTGGTTACCTGTGTGACCTTGGCCAAGTTATCTAGATTCCTCAGCTGTAAAATAAGGGAGTTAGACTACGGTCCCTCCCAGCTCTAAGTCTGTGATGCTATAAGCCATAAAATGTTAGCATTGGGCAAATTCAGAAATCTTTCAGGGCAGCTAGGTGGTGCAGCTGGGCCTGGGGTCAGGAAGACCTGAGTTCAAATCCAGCCTCAGACACTTACTGGCTGTGTGACCCTGAGCAAGTCACTTAACCCTGTTTGCCTCAATTTCCTCTTCTGTTAAATGAGCTGGAGAAGGAAATGGCAAACTATTCCAGTAGCTCTGCCAAATAGGGTCACTCAGAGTCAAATATGACTGAAAGAACTGAACGACAAAAGGGATTCTTCATTTTCTTTGCCTCATGGACGCCTGTGGCAGCCAGGAGGAAGCCTAGGGTCCCCTTCTCGGAATCACGCTAAATAAGTGAAGAAAATGCAAAATTTCAGTTATGTGTTCGTGCCAACTCTAAGGTCCTTTTCTGCCCTAAATCTATGACCCCAGGGAGCAGAGGAAGTTTAAACTGCGGTGAGGTGGGGGTGGAGTGGGGAAACATGGCAGCCGTGCTCCGGTTCTTGACATCTGGAAGGGGGACGAGTCTTGCTCTGCTTGGCTCCAGAGAGCAGGACCAGGAGCATGGGCAATGGGGTCCCCTTCAGTGGGGAGAGGCTGGAGGAGCAACCGCTTGTCCAGTGTGTTACTATGGGGATTTTTTGCCCCAGTTCTAGTCTGGCTCCATGGTGGGCATCTCCCTCTCCCAACTCTGAGATTCTGTGATTCTTTGAAAACACCTGAGTAATGACTTCCCTCTCTCTGTTCAGGAGAAACAAGAGCAGCAGCCTGAATGGGGAAGAAATATAGGGTCTTAATATAGACCTGAAAGGGACCTCAGAGACCATCTGGTCCAACCCAATCTTTGTGCAGATGAGGAAAGGGAAGCCAAGTGTTAGGATTGTGATCAGTAAGATGTTAGGAGCCCAGTGAATCCAACCCCTCTCCTTTTACAGATGAGGAAACTCAGGCTAAAAGAGGTAATATGATTTGCCCAAACTCACCCAGGTAGTAGGTGTCAGAGCCAGGATTCGAATCCATGTCTTCGGGCAACACACCAGCCTAAAAGTTCCCTTCCTGAGGCAGCTTCCACGCGTGGCTCAGAGCAGAAGAAGGTGGGTGGGAGGTGGGAGGCTGGAGGCAGCTCCGCCTCCTTCCAAGCTTATGGAAATGGCCCCACCCCACCCCCAGCCAAGGCTGAACTAGACTGGCCTTGGATTTCAAGGCTAGATTGACAAACAAAACAGCATAGAAGCCATTGTTTCCCTCTTTGAGAAAGTCTGAGGCTGAGATATTATGTTGAATATTCCTAATTTTAACAAGGAGGCCCTTTGTGTTCCACACAAAGGCCCTTTTTTTCATACTGGGGACGTTGGAAACAATGATTTTCACAGCTCCATTGGCTGTGTGAGAGTACGACAGCGTGGGGAGCAAGGGCCCATGGAAGCGGGAGATTCTGAATAAAGGCAGGCTAGGGACAGAGGACTGGGACCCAAGTGGATGTGATGGCCTGTGCACGCCAACCACCAGGCAACCACTGGAGCTTCCAGCAGACATCAGTGTTTATTTTCAATCATCTTTATTGAGGTCTTTATTTTTTACATCCCAGTCAGACCCACTTTCCCCCAACCCAATCAGCTCTCCCTCTTCAGAAGACCTTGGAGTCCCAGAATTCTCCACTTGGAAGGGATATCTATTCCAGAAGGTTCTTCAGCTTTTCTGTGTCCTGTATCCCTTGGGCAGTCAGTCTGAGTTGAAGTCCATGGACCACTTCTCAGAATCTTATGTGATGCCTACATTTATAATGGAAAGAAAAGATAAATTTCAGTTAGAGTTTAGTTGAAATGGTGTCTTTTTTTTCTTCCATCCAAGTTCACAGACTGACCCCCCCCACCAAAATCTATGAAATCTATGGTCTGTTGACCCTAGGTGGACAACTCCTAGTACCTGAACACAATTCCCCTCTAAATATGGTTCAAAGACCTTAAATGAGGGGAAGCCACACAAAGAAACCCCACAGCAGCCCCTTCTCCCCCACCCCACCTCTCTACATAAAGGATGGAGATGCACGGCCTCATCATCTCTTCTCTGGGGTCAAGATTGGTCATTACAATCCCTCAGAGTTCGGTTTCACGCTTGGTTCTGTTCTTTCATGATACTACAGCCACTGTGCATGTTGTAAATAAATTCTTAATGACATCTTTAACAACTGCTTAGATTTCTCACTGTATCTCTCCACCACTATCCCCTCCCTAAGAAGGCTTCTCTAGCATAAAGAAGTAAGGGGAAATTAATCAATGTATCAAGAAAATCAGATGTTGTATGCATATGGTACCCCAAGACGGTGTTATCTTCCATTTCTGCAGAGAAACAAGAAGGGGCATCCTCTCATTGTCTTTTGTTGGTTGACTGGTTTGTTTGTTTGTTTGTTTTAGGGGGAAGCACCAATATTGGTCATTCTCAGCATTTTGTTGTCTGTTCTTTCTGTTTTCAGTGTTAGAACTCACTCTACACAGTTCTGGTTTGTTGTTGGTTTTTTTTTTCCTGGTTCTACTCCCTGTACTCCTTACCTATTCTTAGAAGTCTTCACGAGTTCCTCTGAATCTCTTAGATTTGTCATTTCTTAGCGTGTGATAACATTCCATTATTTTGCTCAGCCATTTGCTAATCAACAAGGATCAATTTTGTTTCTGGCTCTCAGCTACCACAGAAAGGGCCATGGCGATCATTTTGGTAAATACCCGGCCTTTCTTGTTTTCAACTTCTTTGGTGTAAACAATCAGGAGTGGGATCTTTGGGTCTGAGGACAGAAACCTTTTAGTGACTTAATTCCAAACTGTTTTCTAGAAAGGATGATGAATCTCACCACTCCACCTGGCCATCTAGGAGTGAGGGTGCCTATCTTTTCACAGTCCTTCCAACATTGTTGGACACTTCTCTCTCCTATTACCTACTCTTCTGCGTTACCAGCTCCAATACCAATGGTTCTCATTCTTGGATACTTCAGGCAAAGCATTCAGTCCAATTCACCAGATTAGGATTTGTAGCAAAGGTTTAGTTGAAGGAGGGGGGCTGGGAGGATGAAAGAAAGATGGAATTTAGAGTCAAAAGGCCTGGATTAGAATCCTGCAGCATCTACTTATTACCTGTGTAATGAGGGTAATCAGGCATGCTCCCTTCCCCAGAACCTAATGTTAAATTTTCAGGGTGAGCATTTGCACCTCAGAATCTAGTGAATGATGCAAATCAGGGCCTGATTTATTGTTTTGTTGATTGTCTAGGCCTAAGAAAGTGATGGAGAAAAATGTTAATGATGCAGAGCTAATAATTAGACAAAATAATTAAATTAAATGCCTGAAAAGCTAATCATTAAACTTAAAAGGGTGTCCTGTGCACATTTCTTGGGGAGTCCATCTTTCAACATTTACTAGCAAATCTCTGTCTATGAATAAACATTGCAAGGCTTTGTGGTGGGGACTCAAAGCTACATACGGTACAGATCTTGCTTTCGAGAGGTATATAGTCTAATGAGGAGAGACAGAAAGAGTTGTATACCAATAACTCTGATACAAGCACAAAGGAGCAACCCAGGAAAGCGGTTTGAAAACCATGAGAAGAAAGATTACTCTCATCAGGGGACCATAGGGAAGTCAGAGAGGGCATCCTGGAGGAGGTGCCATTGGAGTTGGGCCTTGAAGGAAGCAAGAATCATCAACAGATGGAGATGAGAGTAATCCATTTTGGAGTTAAGGGACAAGGTCAGGAGAGGACGGGAAAAGAAAAGAAGAAGAAATGGGCATAGTAGCCCAGTTCTGTTGAAAAAGAGTACACAAAAAGGTATAATCCTTATTTCCTATTTATTCTCTATACAGCTTGTTTTGTATACATTTGTTTGCATGTTACATTTGTATACATTTGTAAGATTGGAAGCTTCTTGAGGGCAAGGGCTATCTTTTACCTCTTTTTGTATCCCCAGTGCTTAGCACAGTGCCTAGAACATAGTAGGTGCTTAATAAATGTTAATTAGTTGATTGATTTTTTTTTAAGGTATATTACGAGATAGGTTAGAATCTGAGAGTCTCAAACTTATTTGGCCTACTTCCTCCTTTTAAAAAAATCAATCAGCACACCCCTAGAAATCTACTTCCTTTAAACCTTTAGTGGGTTTTTTTTTTCAAAATTTGCATCATTTCAAAAAAATATCAATTTTTTTGAAATGATGCATCTTAAATTTAATAATTTATCATAAATTTGTGGGGTTTTCCTGTATTGAAATTTCAGTGATGCAATATTGCATCATGTAACTGTATGGTATTATAAACTGTATCATAAACAAGTCATACACACAAGCATTCCTGCCAATGCATCCTGTACTTCCCAACCCACTTGCCTGCCAACACTTGCTTGTTAAGACTTGTTGGTGGACTTGACCATTGATGGGTTATAACTTGCATTTTGTGTGTTTATTTGGAAAATAATGTAATCTCTATGACTTTAACTCTGATGAAACACATATGAAGGGGTTTTTTAAATTTTTATTCTCTTCTTTCGTTATGCATCCACCACCCCCTTATTTTTATTCAATGCCTCCCAGTTGCACCTGAGGCTACTAGAGCCTCCCCCTACTCTGGATTGTTCCAGCACCTCCCAGGGTGGTATTGCCCACTTTGGGAACCTATGAGGTGGACAAATCAAATTCAGTTTGTGGGGGGAGTGGGCCTTGATTGTCGGGATCAGGAATTTATACAATGGTGCTACTAAAATCATTTGGGATTTTTTCAAGATTTTTAATGATTTTTGTTTTTTGTACTAGTCATTTGCCTATATACATATATATATATATATGGATATATATACTCGAGGCTCACCAGTGAAAACCAGCTCTATAAAATGAACCACATCAAACAACATATACAACATTTCACACTTGCAGCCCCTTACCACTCTACTGAACAAAGGAAATTTGTTACATCATCTGTTCTCCAAATCAGTCACTTTAATTAATTCGAGTTATTATGATTTTTAGTGTTATTTTCATTGTCATTATTATAATCATTGCCTGGGTTGTTCACCTGATTTTGTTGCCTTCCTTCTGAATCAGTCCATACAAGTCTGACACTGAAGATTTGCGTGTGAGCGTGATTTAAACGATCAGAGGAGTGGTGGAAGCAAAAAGACTATTCACTTATTCAACCAGTATTTATGAAGCACTTTGCAAAGCACACTGAAAAGGGAGCAGTAACTAGCACTTGGCCAATGGGGCTTTGCCCCTGGAAGCTGATATTCAGCAAGATGTGCTTCCCTCCCCCAATGATTTACCATTCTGGTGCCTCATCTTCCTCTTCTGGCCCATGCAGCTGGGCTTAGGTTACCATGCCTTCTCCCAAAATGGCACAACTACACACATGGCTGCCCTTGGCCTGGGAGCTCCTGCCCCTTCTTCCCTCCACCATCAAACAGTTGCCCCCATCAATTCTGGCACCACTGAAAATATGTTAATATTCTGCCTTCGACTGTAGGTCCTGGAGGAGATAATAAGGACGGCATCTCTGCCCTCAAAAAACTTATAATTTAGTAGGAGTGAGGTTAAGACATGTACAGAGATAAGTACAATATACATTCATATATGGTAGGAGTGTAGATTTGAAGCTGGAGGGGTCGGAGAACATTTAATCTTCTTACTTTTCACATGAAGGAGCTGAAGCATGAGAGGTTATTTACCAAAGGTCACACAGGTAGTGATTATCAGAGCTGGAAACTGAACCTAGGTCCTCTGATTCAGAATCCAAAGTTCTTGTCACCATACCATGTTGCCCACCCAAGGATAACGAGAGAAAAGAGGGCAGGCCAACAGTGGACCTGATGTTCTTTTCAGGAAGTCCATCAAAGAGGTCCAATCTGGGGCTCTTGAAAGTTCAGTAACCTGAAGACCACCCCAGGGATTCCCATTCATCCTGCTTTCCTCCTCTCTGTCCAAAGCCAGAATAAGATGCTTATGGAGCCAGACCATGCCTCCCCTTCTATCACTGGAAAGACTGGAGATGCGTGTACTAAATTGTCCTTCCTTCTGGCACCTTCTAGGTAGTGCCCATTTTAGCTCCTGGCCTGCCTTGTTGGGATCATCAAACTGGAATGAATGTTTCTGTCTTTCCCTAAGCCCTCTGCTTCCTTGTTCAGCTACTCAGAAGCACCGGCTCGAACTCCAAGGCACAGACCCTGGTCAAGCCGCTTCCTGTGACCTCTCCCCTACTATAAGCCTGTTGTGTGGGCAGAGAAAGGCTCAAACCAGCCAGGCTGTGGTTTGTCCCAGTGACACATGAGTCCCTCCCAAGATTACGTCCCTCCCTCCTTCCACCAAGGACACTCAGCCAGAAAACAGCATACAAACCCAGATCCGGTTGCTAAAAGGCAATGGCAGTTTAAAATATTTAAGACACCACCGATTTCCCAAGCAGCCCTGGACACAGGGGCTGAAAAGGCCAGAAGTATTCTGAAAGCCACATTGAGGGAATTCATTTTTGCATAAGCCTGTTAACCAGAAATTTCTGTTGGAGACACCTTAAGAAATTTCTGCTCATGTGAGCAGAATGGATAAAAATGGATGTACTCGGGAACAGCACGGATTCTGTACAAGTCATTTGGCAGGCAGTCATATGATATCCGGGCCAGCTAGAGGATGTAACAGAACTGGCTGGTCTGGGCAGCTGTAAAAGTAAACTCAATATCCTTCACTTGAGCAGTTGTTTTTAAAAAGAAAAAGAAAGAGAGGAAGAAAGATGAATTAAAAGGAGATGAGAAAAAAAGAGAGGAAGAAAATGAATTTAAAAAAGAAAGAGGAGAAAGAAAGGGAGGAAAACATGAATTAAAAGGAAGAAAGAGAAGAAGAAAGATGAAATAAAAAGAGAAAGGAAGAGAGGAAGAAAATGAATTCAAAAGAGAAAGAAAGAGAGAAGAAAGAAAGGAAGAAAGATGAATTAAAAAGAGAAAGAAAGGAAGAAGAAAAAAGAAAGAACAAGAAAGGAAGGAAGAGGGGGAAGGGAGACCGGATAAGGGAGGAAAGAGGGAGAAGGAATTGAAAAAGTGTGAGAGGAGAGAGACAGAAAGAGAGAGCGGAAGAGAGAGGAGGAGAGAGAAGGGAAGAAAGGAAGACAGGAAGAAAGTTTAAACTGGTTGTTGTAATTTTTTTGTAATGTATGTCACAATATAGCATCTGACCCAAGCAGGAACAATTTAACAGCAGAAGGAGGAGGAATGGATTCAGTTACTAGACCCAGGGGCTGTGGTTTCTATGTTCAATTAGGAAAGGAACCAGAGATGGGATTTCCTGTTTGGGGAAGCAGAGAGGAATTCCTGCCAGTTTCCCTAGCAGGAGTTCACAGTGGAATCCTCACCTTGTCTCTTTTGACCTGGAGGGAAAGGAAGCTGGAGCACAGCTGGACAGCCAGTACTGGTAGCTGTCCACCCAGCCCAGGACTCCATCGGGTCCAGGGCGGACATGGATAAGCGTAGATTTGGTTAAAGTTGTTCTATGTGAGTCTTAGCTCACAGTGAAAATCTATCAGCTGGAATGAACAGGGAAAATGGAGGAGAGGGGAAGGCAGGGGGAATATTGGTTATGTCTCTGTGTCATTTGGAAATCTCAGCTTTCACAGACCCTTTTCTTTATTTGTTGATGTCTGCACTTCATCCTTTCAAGGCTCACCCCCTCCATGAAGCCTTACCTGACAACCTTCCTGTTGCCACCAGGTAGTTAGGGTCCTTCCTTCCTCATTTTTCTAGCAGTTTGCCTAGATCTCTTTTATGTATTTATCTCTATAATGGGGGATTGGCCAGGGGGAGTCCAGTCTTCATAATCGGCACAGCTTGCTCTGCCCAGTGCCAGCCCATCCATGTGTATGCGGGAGGAAGGGGGAGACCTTGTTAACCTGCTTCTGGAAGTACCCTGTGCCCCATCTCAGAGCATCTGTAGTGTGAAAGGCGTTTTGTTTGGCTCTGAAGCAGAACTGAGTGTATCTGCAAAAGACCAGCGGTGGGTGAGTTCTATGATCTCTTTCCTCTCTGGCTGTGTTCGAGTGAGAGGAACATCTGGAAGCCTCTAGGTAGGGGAGGGACCTTGTGTTCTCTTATCCAGTGGATAGGAAGATGTGAGTATCTGATTCAGCTGCTGTTTCTCTCCTTGTTGAAAACTGTTCTTAGGTAAAAGAATATTGGAGATGGCTTTAACCTTGTGAGCTTTGAAAGGTGGGAAGACAGATCCACCAGAGGTCTAGGAACCACTCTGTACCAGGGTTTGCTGATGGTAGAGCCTGGTGAAGTACCAGCAGACAACTTAACCCAGAGTAGCGGTGACTCTATAACAGCCAAGACAAGTCTTGCCTCAAAGAAGAGTTTCTTCTGGTGACTATGCTGGCCAAAAACAGACGTTACAAAGCACTCCCAGCAACATCCAAGAGTTCACACTCTCCTTATAGCCCCAAATGCCTAGGGACAGAGGGCTCAAACCTAAAGCAGTTTCTACAAAGCAACCACCCCTCTTCCTCAAATTCACTTCCAACATGGCATAACCAGTGGCTGAGTTTCTCCTTTGTGAATGCCATTGGTCCAGTGCTACTCTGGGTCAAGCCAATCAATCCTCCTAGACTCCTATCACTGGATTTCTGTTTCTACAACCTTTTAAAGTCCACAAAAGTATGTACTAAGGGAAAGAAGACAGGTAGGTAGTATAGCGGATAGCGCACTGGTCCTGGGGTTAGACCTGAGCCTCAGACATTAATAATAATTAACAAGTCCCTCAACCACTGTTTGCCTCAGTTTCCTCAACTGTAAAATGGGGATAAAAATAACACCTACTTCCCAGGGTTCTTGTAAGGATGAGGTAAGATTTGTAAAGTGCTTAGTACGCAGTGCCTGGCACATAGTAGGTGTTTAATAAATGTTCTGCACGCATCCACTTTTAACTCAGAAGCCAGTCTTTTGACCTCACCACACAGTAAGTAGACAGTCACAGCATACCTGTGCATGCTCTCAGTGTCTTTTGAATATGCTGAATTTGGATGTCCCATACATGTCTCATCCACAGCATCATGGGATGGGAGGATCATAGATCCCAGCCCTGGAAGAGAGCTTCAGATTCAGATTCCTCTGGCCCAACCCTCTCATCTTATAGATGAGGAAACCGAAGTCTAGCGAGGGAAAATGACTTGCCCACATTCACATAGCTCGGAAATGGCAGAACCAGGATTTGAATCCAGATCCTAGCATTCTGGTTTAATATTCTTTCTGTTGTATCACACTGCATTGGCATCATCCATAAACGTTAACTAAGCATCTACCATTAGGCACAATAGCGGCTTCACTATTAGCTCCAGCTGCTCCTGGAATTGAGCTAATTCAATTTCACAAACACTTATTAATCACCTACTGTATACAAGGCACTCTCGGAGTTGCTGGGAATTTTTTTTTAATGTCTGTATCTTCCTGGAGATTACATCCTAATAGGGGCATATTGCCTGTTCATAGGTAAGTACACACAGTATAATTACTAACAACTAGAGGGATCAGAAAATGTTCCTATAGCAGATGGTGTCTGAGCTAAGTCCCAAAGAAAGCTAAGCATTCTAAGAAGCGCAGGGGCAGAGCATTCTGGGTAAAGACTTGGAAGTGAAAGATAAAACACCAAATTTGGATAGTATCATTTACAAATATTCATTGAGCATTTACTATGTGTGCTAAGTGCTGGGATACATAAAGAGGTATATATCAAAAGGGACATGGTATAACAGGAACTAAGTTTGGAGTCACAGAACCTGGGTTCAGATCCTGGTTGTCTGTTTTTTGTCATGGCAGATCCCTGGAAAAGTCTCTTCCCTGTTCAGGGCCTTAGTTTCCCCATCTATAAAATAAGGGGATTGGTCTAGTTTTCTAAAGTCCCTTGAAGAGGCTAATTATAGTAATAAGTGACAGATGTAAGGCTTTAAGGCAAAGGGTCCCAAACATTCTTGGCTCACAGCAGATCAAGCATCAGACCGAGAGTTGGGAAGATTCATCTTCCTGAGTTCAAATCCAGCCTCAGACGTTTACTAGCTGTGTGACCCTGGGCAAGTCACTTAACCCTGTTGGCCTCAGCGTCTTCATTTGTAAAATGAACTGGAGAAGGAAATGCAAATCACAGCATTTCTGTCAAAAAAAAAAAAACTCCAAAAGGGATAAATGCTGGAGAGGATGTGGGAAAATTGGAACATTGTTACATTGCTGGTGGAGTTGTGAACTGATCCAGCCATTTTGGAGAGCAATTTGGAACTGTGCCCAAAGGGCTATAAAAATGTTCATACCCTTTGATCCAGCAATACCACTCTTAGGGTTGTATCCCAAAGAGATCACACAAGTGGGAAAAGGACC
>CM053622.1:795234724-795277565 GCA_028646595.1 Phalanger gymnotis | reverse complement strand
GGGGGGGGGGGGGGTGGAAATAGGGAGAAAATCTGTAATTCAAACGCATGTGAAAATCAATGCTGAAAACTAAACATATTAAAAATAAATTTAAAAAAAAAGACATGACTAAAAAAAAAAAGGATCAATGGCCACCTCAGTTTCCAGTATAGGTGGTGTAGTTGGTGGTAACTGGGGTATATCTAGAAATGACTGCAATGTGAAAACAGAAGACATTAATAAAACTTTGATAATTAAATTTAAAAAAGAGAGAATTTATTTGTTTAATCACCAAAGGTTGGGGTAGTCAGGAGAGGTTCCCAGAGACAGGTGGGGCGGGCGACGGTGGGGGGCAACAGCTATGTGGCACAGTGGGTAGAATGTGGGGCCTAGAGTCAGGAAGACCTGAGTTCAAATGTGACCTCAGACACTGACAAGCTGTGTGACAAGTCACTTAACCCTGTTTGCCTCAGTTTCCTCATCTGTAAAATGGTCTGGAGAAGGACATGGCAAACCACTTTACCAAGAAAACCCAAAACAGGTCACAAAGAGTCAGACATGACTAAAATGACCAAACAGCAACAACAACGAAAGATTGGCAGAGAGGTGGAAGAAGACTCTACTAGGTGAAAAGAGATCACCAGATCAGGGTAAAGGAGGTCTAGGGACTTCCTATCTATAAGGAGGATCCTGGTATATAAATTGGTCCCTGGGCCAGAAGTTTTCATCTCTAGTCATCTTGATGAATATCAGGTCACTAGATCTGACGAGGTCAGGGAACTATATGTTTTTAGGGGTGGTCAAGACCCCAAAATACCAACATGCCGGGTCCTGCTCAAATGAATTCAACTCAAGCCTTCTCTCAGCTAAAAAGAAACAAAGTTTATTACAGATTTGCCATATTGAGTATTGTCTTAGGAAATCTCACTCTCTGTAACTCTTGTTTTCACAAGCAGGCCAGATTCCACCTACCTCTGGAATCTGAGTATTGTCATGGAGGCAAGATGAAACTTACACAAAAATTGTGGGAGGGATTTAGGGTGGTCCTGGGGTGATGGGAGGAGAGGTTTAGGGAGGGTCTTGAGGAGGAGTCTAGGGAGGAGCTTGCTTGGGGTGAGGTCAGACTTCAGGAACCAAGAGAAAGGCGTCAAGGGTGGGAAGTAGCTGAAGGCTACCTGGAAATAACCGACAATGTAAGGCTAGGCTAGTTTAAGGGTAACAGATTTAGGCATAGACACTTTGATAGGATCAAGGGTGGAAACTAGCCAGACAACGGAGGGCTCTTAACCTACTCTTAACCTAGCCTAGAGATTTGGGCCTAGCAATAATGAAAGGCTTATGGCCTCAGGCAAACATCTAGTGGGAAGATTCAAGGGGAGTTTAAGGGGGCTCCCACAGTTTAAACCTCATCAGATCCAGAGGGCTCTGGAGGAGAAAGTGAGGCTGGTGACCTTGCACAGCCCTCCTTCACTCAAATCAAAGTCAACTTCGAGTCATGTCATAGTTTCCCTGATGTCATGGTCCCCTTCGGGAACAAAGGACAAACACAACAACAACACAACCTTCGGGGCATTGGGCTAAAGTCAGAAGCTACAAAGAAAAAGTAAAGACAGTCCCTGCCATAAAGAAACTTACATTCTAATAAAGGAGATAAACTTTGTGTTAAGACACAGCTTACCAAATTGGATTAACCCTCCCCTTTCTTACTTTGAGGGACACTGCCAAATTTCCGCTAGAATTTTAACCAGTTCATACTTTCATGAGCCACACTTTGTCCAGGCTCCTCCTTTTAGGCCCAGGTCAGCCCTGTAAATTACCAGCTTAGAATCAAACAAAAAAAAGATTTAAAGTATTTAGCATTTATAATTTCCAGAGAATCCAGAAAAGTCTGGAAAGGCAAGAAATCAGCCCAAACACTGATAGCTGCCAGTCCCAAAGAAATGTGAACCTAGACTGGAGCAGGAGAAATCAACCTGAGATCCAAAGCTGAGAGGGTCCTTGGAAATGGGAGGGGTGGGGGAGAGAGAAGGGGAGAGAACTATTACTTTTTCAATGTCTTCATTTTACAGCAGAAAAAAAAAATGAGGCTCAGAGAAGGGGAGGAGTCAGAGCTAAGACAAAGCCATGTCTGCTTGAACCCATCCAAATCTAGAAGTTTCTCTTAAATCAACAATCATTTTTTAAGATTTGGCATCTCTTCATTTCTTCATTCACTCATTTATTTATTTATCTATTAGTTCATTTATTTCTTTTTAATACTCATTTCTTAAAATTTTGAGTTCCGGATTCTCTCCTTTCCTGTCACCCCTCTCTCACTCTTCGTGAAGGCAAGAAATGTGACATCAATTATAAATGTGAAATTATGAAAAACATATTGCCACGTTAGCCATGTCGCCAAAAAAAAAACCCAACCCCCAAATAAAGAAATTAGAAAGAAAAAATTATGCTGCCATCTACATTTAGACTCCATCAGTTCTTTCTCTGGAGGTGGATAGCATTTTTCATAGTAAGTCCTTTGGAATTGTCTTGGATCATTGTATTTGTTTCACAGATAACACACAGGAGGCACTGGAGTTTTCAGACTCCAGCCTCTGTCTAACAGGTTCATTCTTGATCTGGTCAGACAGGTGGACACCTTCGGAGGGGTTAATAATCAGTTTTATTCTAGTCTAGTCTTCTCAGAAGGATGTTGATAACGGGAGAACCAGCTCCTACAGCATTCCCTAACAACTTTCTCACAGGGGCCGTGGGGGGCGGGGAGGCAACTACTCTTATGTCTCTATGGGGTCAATCGAGACAGGCATAGCATTCCAGCTTGTGAGCTACCCTAAATCCCCTCAAGCCTTGATGGGGACTGGTCAAAGCACACACAGATTCCCCTATGGGTCCCCCCTGGATTCCCCACTCACTGATCAGTCACCATTTGCTTTATAGGGCAACAGACAAAGAAGGCATCTTGCCAACATTAAGCTCACAGATTAACTTTAGCAATATGTCATTCTGCGCAAGTGTGGTAAATATCAATTATGTCAACTCCATTTCTCATGGTGCAGCCTCAGTAGGACTGCCTAGCAATATGATTCTAGGAATTACTATCTAGGATCCTTGGGGCTATTCTGGGAGTTATCTAACACCGGAAACTAGACATTGCCATGGATCCTGAGAAACTGAACTCTAAAAAGGATAACAAAATCCTCTTTACTTACAGTATTGATCAGAATAGCTACATCATTCACAGTCAATCATAGTACAAAAATTCCTGTTACTATGTACCATATTCTCCTGTTTCTGCTTGCCTCACTTTGTATCAGTTCATAAAAGTCTTCCCAGTTAACAAGCATGTATTAAACATTTAGTATTTACCAAGCACTGTGCTAAGTGCCAGGAATACAAATATTCCAAAAAGAAAGCAAAAAGAAAGATAGCCCCTGCCCTTGAGAAGCTTACATGCTGATGGGGGAAGATAACACACAAAAGGCAGCTGAAAAGAGGTAGGGTTACGGTAGAAAATATCTTGAGAGTCTGGAGTACAGCCTGGTGAGGAATGAGGACAAGATTGGCCTGGGCATCCATCCTAAAAGGGAGGTTCTGGGAGGGAGCAGCCAGTCAGATGGGGAGGCAGCAGGGTACTTCCAGTGTGAGAAGTCCAGGAGTGCATCAATTTCAGTGGTTGGTAAAGAAAACCCTGAGAGTCAAAAGTGCAACATGGAGAGAACCACCTGGTCAAGCTGTTTCTCTGTGGAGTTGGGATGACTAAGAATTCTTAGGGTTGCAAACTTTCAGATAGGGAGAAATGAGAAACCATGTCCCAGGAATAATCATAGTCTGTTTTCTATGGCACCTTGCTATCGCAAATCCTCAAGTGTGCTAATGAACATGTGATTTCATCAGCTTGGAAGCTCCTTCCAAGTGATGGAGAGGTAGGTTTTATCTCTTTTTTTTTGGAGAGGAGGAAGGGATCTGCACCTGACATTTCATTGCAATTGACATGGGAAGAAAAGAAAACAAGCATTTATTAAGCAACTACTGTATGCCATATATAGGCAGCTAAGTGACACAGTGCATAGAGTGCCTGGCTTAGGCACTGGCAGGAAGACTCATCTTCTTGAGTTCAAAGTCAGCCTCAAACATTTCCTAGCTGTGTGACCCTGGGCAAGTCTCTTTACCCTGTTTGCCTCAGTTTCCTCATCTGTAAAATGAGCTAGAGAAGGAAATTGCAAACTACTTTAGCATTTTACCCAAGAAAACTCCAAATGGGGACATGAAGAGTCAGACACAACTAAACAACAACAAAAGTGTGCCAGGCATTGAATTAAACACTTTATTAATAGTACCTGAGTTATTCTTCACAATAACCCTTTGAAATAGGTCCTATTATGATCTCCATTTTAGTGACTTACCAAGGGTCACACAGGTAGTCAAAGTCTGACATCAGCCTTCCATATAGGTCTTCCTGATTCCAGAGCTATAGCTACTATGTCATGTAGCTGCCTCAAAGAGGGAGCAAATACAGATAACTCATGAATCATTTGTAATATATGTGTGTGTAGATATATATGAGTATGGATACATATGTAGATACTTCTATATATGTATGTATATAGATAGTACACAATGTATTATATTACTTTTTATATTTTTAGTATTATATTTATTATATAATATGTTACTATATATTTATATTTCTATATTTTTCAATTTCTATGTGCTATATTAGTGGGGTCAAACTCAAATAGAAATGGGGCCACAAAACCATATATAAGGATACCTTTGGGGCAAATATAGAGTTAGAAAATCACATATTAACCTCATCTGTGTTCTATTTTCATTTATTTTGTTAAATATTTCCCAGTTATATTTTAATCTGGTTCAAGCCCCACATGTTTGATACCTCTGTGCTGTATAATGTTACATAGCATATAATTATCATATATAATATATAATAATCCTAGGTGCTACATAATACATGGTATGATTAGGTTATAATATATTATGTAGCATATGTAATATATTGTACATTTATTATTGTATATCATATATCACATATGATCTATTATTTAACATTATATTCATCTTAAATATATATTACATATGGTTTTTCATATATTTTGTATCTATCAGAGTTTATGGCCCATGGAGGATGCATGAGAATGGACTTATATGGGCCATCCATGGAAATGTACTCTAGGTTATCTCTGGAAAGTTCTGGATGCTCAGGGGACACATGTGAATCAATAATGGAAGGGCTTGGTGCTTGAGATAATGAAGCAAACTCCATTTTGGCCAATAAGCAAGAAGAGCCACTGACTCAGTGGATCTTTTAAAGGGACTGAATCCATCTCGTTTCATTCTTCCTTGCGTTCTCCAGGCGGCATCTCTGGGGCTTCCCATGAGGGGCTCAGGAGGGGTGGCCTTTCCCCACCACAACACAGGAGGT
Organism: Phalanger gymnotis; assembly: GCA_028646595.1. NCBI lineage: Eukaryota > Metazoa > Chordata > Mammalia > Diprotodontia > Phalangeridae > Phalanger > Phalanger gymnotis. The sequence continues at coordinate 795,272,149 of CM053622.1, read as the reverse complement.
ACATTTCTTTTCAATAATAATACATCAGAGCACAAATATAACCACTTACTTAACAATAAAGTGAAAGCAACAACATCACAGGTTCTCCAACATGGAACATTCAGGAAGAATAAATACATCATATTACACAAACAAACCTGGGTTGCACTCTCAGATCAGTAGAGAAGAGTGGGAACACACATTTAGAAACCTGGCAGGGAAGCATATGAATATGGAAAATCCATGTATTTAGGACATCTTACAATTCTGGAAGTATCAGGTTTAGTGTCATCTTTCTCTCAGGAGCTATCCATAAAAGTTACTAGAGCATAGCTTCTGTACTGAACAGATGCTTGCAATGCTAAGAGAGCTTAGCTGAACCACACTGTGCTTGATGTCTTAGTCAAACCAGTTAGTCTACTGGTTGACTTTTCTGATTCTCCGCTTCCAAGATGTTTCTATGTTCATCTGGATTTCTTTTTTTAATATAGTGGGTTTTTCCCCCAATTATATGTTACAACAATTTTTTAAACTTTTTTTTTTAAGTTTCGAGTTTCAAATTCTTTTCTTCCCTCTCTTTCCTTCCCACTCCGAGGTGGTAAGCAATCAAATATAGGTTATATCTGTGCAATCATGTACAACATTTCCATATTGGCCATTTTGTAGAAGACACAAAAAAAGAAAAAGAAAGGAAGGAAGGAAGGAAGGAAGGAAGGAAGGAAGGAAGAAAGAAAGAAAGAAAGAAAGAAAGAAAGAAAGAAAGAAAGAAAGAAAGAAAGAAAGAAAGAAAGAAAGAAAGAAAGAAAGAAAAAGAAAGGAAGGAAGAAGGAAGGAAGGAAGGAAAGAGAAAGAAAGTGAAAATAGCATGCTTCAGTCTGTATTCAAACGATATCAGTTCTTTCTCTGGAGGCAGATAGTGTGCTTCATCATTAGTCCTTTGGGAGTGTCTTGGATCATTGTATTGCTGAAAATAGCTATGTCATTCAAAATTCTTCATTGAACAATGTTGCTGTTACTGTGTACAACTTTCTCCTGGTTCTGTTCACTTCACTTTGCATCAGTTCATTTAAGTCTTTCCAGGTTTTTCTGAAATCATCTTGCTTGTCATTTCTTATAGCACAGTAATATTCCATTATAATCATATACCACAGCTTGTTTAGCCATTCCCCAATTGATGGACATCCCCTCAATTCCAGCTCTTACCCACCACAAAAAGAGCTGCTATAAATATTTTTGTACACGTAGGTCTGGTTTTTTTTTTTTTTGGATGCTTTGGGATATAAATCTAGCAGTGACATTGCTGGATCAAAGGGTATACACAGTTTTATAGCCTTTTGGGCATAGTTCCAAATTGCTCTCCAGAATGGTTGGATCAGTTTACAACTCTATCAACAGTACATTAGTGTCCCAGTTTTCCCATATCCCCTCCAACATCCATCATTTTCCTTTTTTGTCATATTAGCCAATCTGACAGATATGAGGTGGTACCTCAAAGCTATTTTAATTTGCATTTCTCTAATCAATAGTGATTCAGAGCATTTTTTTTATGACTATAGATAGCTTTGATCTCTTTATTTGAAAACTGCCTGTTCATATCCTTTGATCATTTAACAATTGGGGAATGACTTGCATTTTTATAAATTAGACTCAGCTCTCTACATATTTGGGAAATGAGGCCTTTATCAGACATATTTGTTGCAAAAATTTTTCCCCCAGTTTTCTGCTTTCTTTATAATTTTGATTGCATTGGTTTCATTTGTGCAAAAGCTTTTTAGTTTTATATAATCGAAATTGTCTATTTTATATTTTATAATGCTCTCTATCTCGTTTGGTCATAAATTCTTCCCTTATCCATAGATCTGACAGAAAAACTATTTCCTGCTCTCTTAATTTGTTTATGGTATTACTCTTTATGTGTAAATCGTGTACCCATTTTGACCTTATCTTGGTATATGGTATGAGATGCTGGTCTATATACCTACTTTCTGCCATACTGTTTTCCAGTTTTCCCAGCAGTTTTTGTGAAATAATGAATTTTTCTTCTAAAAGCTTGGATCTTTGGGTTTATCACATACTATACTACTATGGTCATTTACTATAATATAGTTTGTTCCTAATCTATTCCACTGATCTTTTCCACTCTTTTCTTAGCCAGCATGGGGTTGTTCTGATAATTACTACTTTACAATACAGTTTGAGATCTGATAAGCTAGACTGCCTTACTGGGGGTACATTGCTTTTTGTTTGTTTGTTTTTGGAGGGGGGAAAGGAAGGCAATTGAGGTTAAGTGACTTACCCAAGGTCACACATGTAAGGGTCAAGTATCTGAGTTCAAATTTGAACTCAGGTCCTCCTGACTCCAGGGCTGGTGCTCTATTCACTGTACCACCTAGCCGCCCCTAGGGGGTACATTTCAAGAAAATCCTTTCTTAGGCCCCGAAGGTTCAGGGCACCTGAATGTGCTCAGTGCACAAGAGCCTGGCCCTTTCTTGTCCATTGAGTAAGAAAAATCTTTCTTCTAAGTCCAGGACAAAGGCCCAGAAAATATAGTCCAATGGAACTGGAAAAGTCCAGGGCTGGGGTCAGAGACCTGTGTTCTTGCCTTGGTTCAGCTCTTTCTGCTCTCTGGGATTCTCCTCTGTAAAATGAGGAATTTGGAATATTCTCCAAGGCCCCTCTCAGCTCCATCACCTAGAATCATATGACTTTTGTTTTTGTTTTTGTGCCTTTAGGAATTAGTATATACTTGACACAGAAAAAAGAGGTCTTTCCAAGTTAATCAAGTGAGGACTGGGCAAGGATGAAAAGCTAATTCTATTTTTTTAAAAATTTTTTTTTCATTATTTATTTAATATTTTTAGTTTTCAGCACTGCTTTCCAATTCTTAGAGAGAACTGCAGAGTGAGTGCTACCTGATAAAACCCTCCACTTGTCCAGATGATGTATGGAGAGGCTACTTCTGGCCATGAATAATGGGAGGACTCAGTACTGGGCATTCTATGACTGTTTAAACTGACCCCAGCCCTGGACTTTTCCTGAACAGGGTATATAAACTCAGAGGTTAGTGTTTTGTTTGGGGCTTTCACTCACTGGAAGACTGTTGGTGTGGAGACTCTGAGTAGCCTGGAAGAGTGTTGGTGTGGAGGCTCCGGGTAGCTGCCAGAACCCTCCGGCTTTGAAGAAAACCCAGATGTTGATGCTTCTCTTTTTGGTAACTATGTACGTGAGGTCTTCATCAGACAAAGCCTGTCTGTTGATTTGTGTTTTTTGATCTGCTGATATATTCTGTTTGTAATTTCTATTTGAATTTGCTCTGAAGTTCATGCTGTTGGCTTTTCCCTCTGAATTAAGTAAATGATATATGTACGTCTGATTAAAGTGAGATTGTTAACCCCTTAAAGTTGCTTTCCTTAGAAAAGCAGATCAAAGAACCTGTGTTGGCAGCCCTTCTGTGTGCTGGTGTTATCGGTCTTACAAAGCTTCAGTAGTGGCAAGCCACATTGTTGTCATATAGTCTAATTGGGAAGACAACAGGCCAATAACTATTTACAAGTAAGATACAGATAGGACAAATTGTGGGTAACCTCTGAAGAAAGATGCTAAGATTAAGGAGGACTAGGAAAGGCTTCCTGTAGGAGATGCCACTTTAGCTGAGACTCGAAAGAAGCCTGGGAAGCCAGGAGGTGGAAATGGGGAGGGAGATTGTTCCAGACATGGCGAACTCTTATTAATTCCCATATCTGATTAGTTTGACAAGTCTTATTGATTCTACCTTTTCAACATCTGTTACATCTGCTCCCCTTCTCTCCACTCACATTATAGATACCCTGATTCAGCCCTTCATTGCCAGGCCTATTGTAGTAGCATTTCCATTAGTCTCCTGCCCTCTTCTCCAATGGCTGCCAAATTAATATTTCTAAAGAACAAGCTTGACTGTATCATTCACCTGCTTGAGAAGCTTCAGGGGCTCCCCATTACCTCTAGGATAACAACAACAAATAATAATAATAATAGTAGTAAATATAATAATATAATATAATAATAAATAGATGTCATTTACATATGGTACATATGGATCAGCCACCGTGCTAAGCACTTTACAGATATTATCTCATTTGATCCTCAGAACAACCCTAGATGGCAAGTGCCATTATAATCTCTACTTTTGAGTTGAAGAAACTGAGGCAGAAGTTAAGTGACTTGCCCAGAGTCACACAGCTAGCTAGTGTCTGAGGTCAGACTGAACTCAGGTTTTTCTGACTCCAGGCCCGGCAGCTCTACCTACCTACCTCAAAGAAAATCCTGACTCTTGTTTAGTATTTAAAGACTTCAAAATCTGGTTCCAACGTATCTTTAAAAAAAAAAATAGATAAATTTTTATTGATATGTTTTGTTTTTACTTTGCCTAAATTTGTCCCTTTATTTCTTCCTTTCCTCCCTCAGAACCACCACATAATTTTTTTAAAGACGAAGAAGAAAAAAAAATCAGCAAAAACAAAACCAATTAACATATTAAAAAAGTCTAAAAATATGTGCCATGTTCCATACCTGTGGACTACATCTGTGCAAAAAGGTGAGGATAGATCTTTTCTCCTACCTCTTCTTTCCTGTTGGCCTTTGTTCTTTGTACTTTTGCAACATTGACTTTCAGAAAGAGTCTGACTCCACTGAACAACAAAAAGAAATATCATTCTCAGGGCATTTTCCCTGGCTGTCCCTCCCATGCCCAGAATTCTCTGCCTCTTCTTCTCTGCCTCCTGGCTCCCTTCCAGTCTCAGCTCAAACCCCAACCTCTACAAGGAGCCTTTCCTGGTCACCCTTAATATGTGTGTGTGTGTGTTCTCTCTAATGATCACCTCCATATTATCCTGCATATATGTACTGTTTTTCCAGAGTTGTTGGCATCTTGTCTATCTCCCCCATTAGGAGAGATTGGGAGCTCCTTGAGAGAAGGGACTGTTTTTGTCTTTCTTTGTATCCCCAGCTTATAATAGAGCCTGGCATATAATAGGACTTTAATAAATGTGCATTGACTAACAGAAGTTTGCTGTACTGAATGGGACTGAAGAGAGTAGGTGCTTAATAAATGCTGGTTGGATTGCATTGTATGGGACAGAAGAGAGCAGGTGTTTAATAAAAGCTGGTTGGCTTGTATAGAGCCCAAAAGAATGGGGGTTTAAGAAATGCCTGTTGCATCCGATGGGACAGAAGAAAGTAGGCATTTAATAACTGCCTGTTGGATTGGATTGTATGGGACAGAAGAGAGCAGGCACTTAATAAATGCCTGTTGGATTGCATTGTATGTCACTGAAGAAAGCAGGTGTTTAATGAATACCTGTTGGATTGCATTGTATGGGACAGAGAACAGGTCCTCAATAAATGCCTGCTGGATTGCATTGTATGGGACAGAAGAGAGTAGGGGCTTAATAAATGCTTGTTGGATTGCATTGTATGGGACAGAAGAGAGTAGGCGCTTAATAAATGCCTGTTGGATTGCATTGTATGGGACAGAAGAGGGCAGGTGCTTAATAAATGCCTGTTGGATTGCATTGTATGGGACAGAAGAGAGTAGGTGCTTAATAAATGCTTGCTGGATTGCAATGCATGGGACAGAAGGGAGCAGGTGCTTAATAAATGCCGGCTGGATTGCACGGTAAGGAGCGGAAGAGAGGAGGGGCCGTATGCCCCGACAGGCGCCCTCCCCCTCCCCCTCCCTGAGCCCGGGGCGGTGGCCGGCGGGGCTCCCAGGCTGGCTGAGGACGTAGAACAGAGAAGGAGCAGCAGTCCCGGCTCGGCTCGCCCGCAGGCAGCGTGCCTGGCTGGCGCGCGGCGCATGCGCCCTGCGGCGGGGCGGGCGGGCGGGGGCGGCGGCGCGCGGAGGGGGTGGGGGAGGGGGCCGGTGGGCGGGGGCGGGCAGGGCGGTGCGTGGGGTTTCCCGAGGCTGCGGGCAGGGGCCCCCGCCGCGCCCATCGCCGATGGCTGGAGGGATCTGAGGGGCGGACGGAGGCGGCGGCTGCAGCGGCGGGAGCCAGGCCGGGCGCGCGAGGCCGGGGGCGCGAGGGCGGACGCGAGAGGACGAGCGCGAGAGCGGGAGCGCGAGCGGCAGCGGGAGCGCGAGGGCCGGGGCAGCGGCGCGAGCCGGGGCGGGGGAGCAGCAGCAGCGGCCTCGACACGCCCGCCCAGGACCCTCCGGCCGGCCGGCGGACCGACGGACCGACCGACCGACGGACCGACCGACGCCGACGGCCCGCGGGAGCCCGGCCGGCCCGGCCCAGCCCAGCCCAGCCCAGCCCCGGTGGCAGCGGAGGAGGAGGAGGCCCAGGCCCCCGCAGCGGCGGCCGGAGCCCCAGGACCGGGACGAGGCCCCCGCCCGTTCATGAGCGGCCCCGCCGAGGTGAGCGCCCCGCCCGACCCCCTCCCCCTGCACCCCGCCTAGTCTGCTCTGCCCCCCTCCCGGGTCCCCTCCCCCCAGCCCGCACCCCGCCTCGTCCCTGCACCCCCCCATCGCCACCCCTTGTCTGCTCGGCTTCCCTCCCGCTAAGCCTCCTACCCCGCCCCCCCACCTTGGCCGCCCCCTCCCAGCCCCCCACGCTCCTCGTTCTGCACCCTACTTTGTCTCCGAGCCCCCCCCCGTCCCCTGCTCTGCTCAGGCTCCCCTCTTCCGCGCCCCCCCCGCACCCCTGCTCTGCTCGGGCTCGCCCCCCCGGAACCCCCTTCTCTACCTCGAGCCCTCGCGCAGGCCCCTCGCTTTCTCAACCTCGTGGGCTCCCCTCGATCCGGCCGTGGCCCCTAAGCTCGGGGCTCCCCGACCCCCAGGCCAGCCCCGCCTGGGCGCCTCTGCTGCCGGCTGGCCCCTCCCTCTGGACTAAGCATCCCCGGACACCCCCCACCCCTCCAACACACACGTTCCCTTTTCCATCCAGGCCCTCGATTCCCTTCCCCCCCAGTGTCTCGTCTTCCTGGAGTCGACCGTCTCCTCGGGGCCCAGCATCCCCGTCTCCATGTTTCCTCCTTCCTCCTCCCTGCCCCCAGCATCCTTCCCCCACGTCCCCCCGGTTTCTTCCTTCCTTCCTCCTCCCAGCCCCGTGGCCGCAGGCGCCCTCCCCGGGTTCCCCCGCTGCCCGGGGCTGCAGCCGGGGAGGGGTCGCGGGGGGCAGCGCCTGCACGGGGCTTGAGCTCGCTTTTGCCTCCATCTCGGTAAAAATAGACACACACAGAGGTAGAATTCAATTTCAGCACTTCTGCCCCCCCCATCCCTGTACCCCCTAAAAAGTGGGTGGGTTTGTGCTTACGCGGCTTGGGGGGGGGAAGGAGGAGAATTGGAAGAGGGAGTGTTTCTTGGGCACATTTAATATCGTGGCTCCATTGTGGATCATCACGTCATTTAGGCTCTGAAACGGGCAGCGGCGTGTAATGTTGTTAATTGTGAGCCAGAGATGAGTCCCAGAGAGGAGAGTTAGAGAGATTTTCAAGAACGCCGTGGTGTGTAGTGTGATGGTGGAGGGCTGATTAATAAGAGAGGAGGCGTCCGCTGTTGGCAAACCCGCACCCGAAGAGAAGCACCCAGATTGGGGATGAAACGGGTGTTTGCCCGAACGGGGAGGTGACGGGATTTGAGCGGAAAGCACGCTTGCAGGACTGGGCACCGTATGGATTTCTGTGAGTTTCTGCATCTGTTAAGGGTGGTGCATTTTCCTTCTGGGTGCATGGAACTGGAATATGTAAGATCATGGAGGATGTGTGCCAGAACAGAGTAAAGGAGCGAGTCTCCATGGAAATCATTGCTAGAATATGGAGTTAAAAATACCCAAACAGCCTATTGTGAAAAGTTCAACATTCTTTTTAGAAAGTGAGGTTTTTCTATGACAAAAAATGTTACTCTGATTTTAAGCCACTAAACAAAGGAATAGGAAGCGGTAAATACTTTGGAATATGAGAAAGGTAATAGGGTTTCTTTGACCAGACCTTATCTTCTCCCCGACTCCCCCTCCTTTTTTTGGATTTTTTTTAATAGAGGTTATTTCAGGATGCCAGTTTGTCACTTGTACGGGATTCGTTGAGATTTTAGCAGATGTGGCTTTAAAATTTTTGTAACAAAAATCACTCGAGACACAGAACACTGACTTTAAAATGCATTTTTCCTTTACCAATGACTTCCACATTACAATTTTAGGTACTGAATGCATATTTAAAGAAGAGAGGAAGAATAAAATGAGGAAGCTGAGAACCTAGTAAACTGTTGGGGTTTTTTTTTTTTAAAGGCAGCTGACTAAAATGAGGGAGGGGATTTAAAACAGAAACAAAGAACTGGGATAAGTCAAGACATAACAGTTTTACAGCGGTAGTCTTTTTAACCTCGTGAAAGATTTAACCCACATCTTGGTTTTTCTGCGAAGTGTAGAGCCTATTCAGAATACAATTTTGTCTTGAGAGGTCTGAGGTTTAAAATGATAGACCTATAAACACTTAAGAAGGGTTTAGATCTCGTTCTCCACGCTAACAGATTGACACCAGGGTTACTCTGGGGGGCAGTCGTTGGGCCCAGGCCGTGTGTATGTGGGAGAGTTTCCCCCTCACCCTTGCTGTGAATGAATGGGTCCTTCTGTGCCTGGGCCCGATAACTGCAACAAGATGGCGTTTCCACCAAGGCAGGAGCTTTCTCTTTTTTCAGAAAGCTCTCTTCTCATCACAGCTTTACTGAATTACATCCTGGGGTTTTGTTTGCATTTTGCATTTGTTAGTTTTCATTTCCATTATTTGAGAAGACTAAAAAGGAGGGAGGGAAGAAGGGAAGTGACTCAAGTGACTAGGTTTCTTCCTAATTTTTTTGAAGAGCTTCTCTTCAAACTGAAGACCAGTGGGAGGAGTAAATAGTTCAATTGAAAATTCCACCTAGATGGTAACTAGAACAGCTGATAACGTGAATTTTTACCTCTCGCTGTATCATGTAGACTGTTTATATAACATCTGATTATTTTGTTCACGTTAGCTCTTAAAATACTTTATTAGCTCAGAGATTAAACATACTGAATTTATTAACAGTACAAATACAGAATTTTTACACCTAATCTACTTGTTGCTAGATCTTTCCTACTCATCTTTTGGGAAACTTTATAAAAGCTTTGAAATTGTGGTTGAGCTAATATGTTTCTGTGGATAGTTTTCATTTAGTAAAGGAAAATGGTAATTGTTTATATTTTGTTTTGGAAAGGGAGGTGGGAAAAGTCATAGCGAGATAGCACATCATAAATTTTCTATAGAAGTAATGTGTATTACTGATAGTTTGGGGGAGTTAGTGTACTTTTTGTATTTTAAATTTGTTATACACAGCAAGGAATGTGATATTCAATAGTCTGAAGTAGTATTGCGTGGTAAAACAGCATTGCTTATCAACTTTATTATTAAAGTAGCCAATAATAGTTTTAAATATTTTCACAATTAAGGTTGACCCCTACTATCTGTTACTCTTTTTATTTTTCATTGTATATATTACATTAGTACATAGTGCATGATAGATTGCTGAATCTTTTCTGGCATGGGTGGGTGGGACAGCCCCTTGTTTGAGAGTAAGGGTTTAGGGTACAACTTAGGAAAGGGAGCTGGGGGATGCAGTGGGGTATAGGAATCTCTAAGATGAAATAGTGTTTTTCGAGTAAATTTTTTTGGAGGGAGGGGTCATTCAGTTTTAACACTAGCGTTTTGTGTGTTGATGAGGATGAAATTGATTTGGGCTATATTGCTCCAAAGGACAGAATCAGGATCAATGGGTAGAAAGCTCCAGGTGGCCAGATTTTGACTCAGTATAAGAATTTTCCAATAAATTAGAGCATCCCCCAAATAGAAGGGGGCTGTCTGTAAGGTAGGCCAATCAGCAAGTTTTCCTTTTCAGTCTTAGGCTGCCATTGTTCTCTCCACCTACTTAGATCTTTCTCTCTAAAATGAAGGGGTTATATCAGAGGATCTCTGATGTTCCCTCTGAAGTTCAAAAATCTGGTGCTTGTTACAGGAGAGATTCATGAATTAGACAAGGGGCTGAACTCAATCCAATCCATGGTGTCAAACCCAATGGATCATTACAGCAGCTTGTTGGTTTAGAAAACCGCAAATTAACATTATGTGTATTTTTTATTTATTGTTTAACATTTCCCAATTACATTTTAATCTGGTTCTGGTCAGACTTGAGAGTTTGGGGCAGATCTTGCCCACCATAAGTTAAATTCTTCTCAACTAGATGGTTTCCAAGATGTCTTCCTGCCAAGATGATTGTGATTCTAGGTATACAGGAATTCTTTGAAGCTAAGACTTTGGAAAAGCCAAGTGGCGTTCTGTATTTGTGACTGAAACCACTTTATTTATCCGTGCTTACTAGTACCAGCTCATAGGTTAGCATGCAGCATCCTGTTTTTGAAATTTAATACCCAGTGGTACAAGTTCGTTGACATTTTGCTGGAATCAAATCACTGCCTTTTTTCTTAAGGAAATTGATCCTGACCCTTCAGTTTAAGGCTTGAAGAATTTACAGGTTCTTACTAATTGTTGTGTCCTTTGTGTCATCTCTGATTTTTTGTGATTCTATTTGGGGTTTTCTTGGCAAAGATACTGGAGTGGTTGGCCATTTCCTTCTCCTGATCATTTCACAGATAAGGAAACTGAGACAAACAGGGTGAAATGACTTGCCCAGGGTCACACAGCTAAGATGTTCCTGAGGCCTGATTTGCACTCAGAAACAAGAATCTTCCTGACTCCAGGCCCAGTGCTCTATCCACTGCGCCACCTAGCTGCCCTCTTATGGGTACATACCTATTTAGCAAAACTGTATGTGTTTATGCCAGCAGAATATAAGCTGTGCCGGGTGTACCAGCCTAAAAAGGCTTTGAGTCCAGCAGTGGACCATCTGTCTGTCGTCTGAGGATCAGCCTCACTAAGTTTTGGAGGCTCATCCCTAGAAGATTGGTTACCAAGTGATGGAATTTGGGGGACCATCTGCTAAGGTATAGACAGGTTGTGGTCTGCTTAGGTACACACTGATAAAGTGATAGATCTTGAAGCAAGCATTCCTGTTCATGCAGTATCTGATTTTACAACTTTTTTCAGTCTTTTCTCATGATCACAGGTTCTTGCTGAATGGCAAGTCTGAGCCTGTGTGATAAATTCACATCGTTCAGATTGTTCCGTGTGAACAGCGCAACCTCACATTACAGTGGTCATATATCACCGTGCCTTACATTTAGTAGGTATTTAATGTTTTTAAAACTTTCATCTGAATTTAGAAATTGTTAGTAATATTTATTTGTAGCTTCTCAAGCATTGTAAAATTAGATATTTTTAAATAGTAATTCTTTTCACTTCTCTTAATGGGTATCGTTTTCCCTCTGTAAAAGGTAGGTCCAAGATGTCTTATAGAATGAGCCCATATTTGTCTGAATTATGTAATTAAGTTGACTTTTAAGACAGTATGTATCTTAATGAGTAATGCTGATATTTTATTTTAGTATTGCAGTATTGGCATTATATATTCATCTTCAAATAACTGTTTTTTTCCTCCCCTGATGAGCTTGGCTCATGTTGGCCTCTAAATTGGATTAAATTCTTACTGACAGTGGACTCTTAGCTTTTCAGCTTTAGTGGATTGGTAATTGATATTCTCAGTACTAATATCTAGGTTTGGCCATATGGCATACCATATTATTTTAAAGCCTTTAGAACTAGTTAAATTTTGACAAGACTAAAAGCAAAAATCCTATGGTCATACAACTGAATTAGTATTAGATAACCACATTATCTTTGGGCTTTTTACTCTTAGAAAAACTGGTGTTGGTTTCTTTTGATATTGCTTCAGGTAGATAGACATGGGGCATTGACAGATCAGAAAGTGTAAAATACGCTAATAATGAATTATCAGGTATTTATGTCAGTGATTCCAGGCTAGAAAAAAGTCATGACGGACCTCTGCCAAAATGGAGCTCAGAAGTGTCTGTAACACCGGAGAGAACTTTCTGGTTTCAAAAGTCACTAAAATTAAAATCTCCAAAGTACAGCTTCATGTTAACTGGTTTTGGACAATGGATAGAATTTAAGAGCTGAGTTTGCTACTGCCTCATTTTAGAGATACAGGCAATTTGTAGAAATTTGAGTCAGCCATGGATTAGCAGAATATTAAAAGTTTTTTTATAAAGCTTTGAGCTATCCTGTAAGCAATGTCTCCACCATTAGGTGCCACAGTGATCAAGTCGGTCTTGTTAATATTTTTCCTTTAAAGCAGCTAAAATATTACTTATTTTCAGTAAGACTTATTCGTAGAGTCCTATTGATTTAAAAGACAAAATCAAGTTTCTCTGAGGCATTTTTGAACAGATTATACGTCTGAAATTGCCTTACCATTAATAAAGTGTTATTCTGTCTTAAAAATGAATTAGTTCAAGTTGAAGAAATACTCAGAATGGGAAGTCTTCAGCATTCCAAACCTAGATCTCTCAGGGTTGTAAGGTTTTTTATGTCATGTACTTACATCGCGTGCCTTGTTTTCTTTGGCGTATACACGCGTATATAGGTGTGTTTTCGTAGCATTGTCTCGGCATGTCTGGCAAAAGGATAAGGCGGCTATAAAATATATGCCTATTGGGTATACCGAAAACTATCTGTGTGGTAACTCCAGTATAACTTTTAATTTTAGGGAAAGTAGAAAAGTTTCCTATAATTTCATAAAAATAACACTGCTAGTGTACGTCACCCTTTGTTTCGTTGGACATCTATTTTATATTTGGTGATTCATTGAAAGCTTTTTTTAAAATTCCTCATAATTGGGAAGTTTAATTCAGTTATGTGAGCTTGTGTATACACTTTTCCTTCTGTATTAGTCTAAGCCTCCATTTCTTTATCTTTAAAATGATGGAATTAGACTAGATGGTCTCAAAAGGCCCATTCCAAATGTAAATAAAGTCATATGATTTCCACTTCCACAGCTCAAGGTTTACCTATCATTACTTCTAATCCTGTCCTCCCTAATTTCCTTACTCTTCCTCATTTTTTCTACAGGTGTTGAATGTTTACTTATCTAGGTTCCTTATTGAGTTTTTGAATTTAGCATTCTCCATTATTATATTTGTCACAAAAGCAGCTGAACTTTTAGAGGAAGCTCAGAGAGAAGCCTGTCTATTCAAGGCAAGATTGGGGGACAGCCTGTGAGTACAGAAGGGAAAGAATATAACAAGTTAGCTGGTTTGGCTGAAAGTGGGGGAAAGTGGTGGTGTTATCAGGAAAAGAAGGGGTAGGAGAGAGAGATGTTACAGAGGAAGAATGGACAAGACCTAGTGACTAATTGATTAAAGGAGATGAGGGAGAAAGAGTTAAAGATGACTGGAATTCGGAGCATGGGTCAAGTGGCCTAAACAAAAGACAGTGCCATTTTCTGAAATAGAGAAGACACTTAGCAAATGCTGGATGGATGGACAGACTCACGGACGGACACTTTGTCTCACTTAGTCTAAAAAAATTTTAGGTACATAAAAAAAAAAAATTTAGGTAGAAATTGCCAAATACGAATATACCTCTTAATTGAAAAAATAAAACAAAAATAGTTTTAAGTGGTTCCTATTTTAGCAGCATACTTCATTTTAAGAAAAGCTTCCTGAATTACACCAACTACACTAAAATAATATTGCATATTATGGTCCATTAAATCTTAGCTCCGCTAGTGTATGTAAGCATTTTTTACAAATAAGTAAAAAAAAAAACCCTCTCTTTTTGGAAATGAGGAACTGATAAATTTATAAGTTGAAGTAGTAAGAGAAATGAAAGCAAAGCATCCTTGAAATTACATTTTGTATCAGTAGGAACATTATTCTGTTGAGGGATAGTTTTAGAGAAGAGACTGCTTATATATAGTGAATTAAACCTGTATTACTTTTAAAACAACAATATATACATTGAAACTTTATAAAATAGTGTTTACATTTTATTTAAAAAGGAAGAGGTTGGAAATTTTTTTTATTTAATTTTCCTATTCTAGTATAAAAGTGAGTGCCCTGTATTTGGGGGAGAAAATGCTTATTTTTTACTATAGAAAGAATGCCTACAGAAAGTTTGCCTTTTGTCACCCTAACCTCCCATTACAGTGTAAAATTTCCAGAAATTTTGAAGGTATGGGGGGGGTGGATGTTTTTGAGGAGGGGTTGGTTGGAGGGAAGAGTAAGGGTAGTGAAGAGGGATTGAAATTTTGTAGATAGCGTTTAACATTTAACAGTAACTCATACCAAAATCATTTTCTTAGCTTAGTCAAATAATAAGATGTCATGTGTTGTATAGTACTTAGATATCAGGGTGGTTTCACATTTCTCAGTCCATCCTTCCAGCCTTCTAAGCAGAATCCTTAGTATGATTCCTTTTTCCAGGTTGAGAAACTCATTCTCAGGTTCAGCAGTACAGATGAAGCAGTGTCACATTCTGTAGAAGAAACACAAGATTGGTGATCAGAAGAGCTGGACTTTCCTGGCAGCTTGGCCTGTTAATTCACTAGCTGTGGGACCTTAGGCAAGCCAATGCTGTTCTCTGGGCCTCAGTTTCCTTTGCTGTAAAATGAGAAAATAAGCTTTTTGAGGGCAGAGACAGTTTTTTGTTGTTGTCAAGTCAGCAAACATTTATTTAGTGCCTGCTATGTGCCAGGTGCTGTGCCAAGTGTTGGTGATACGAATGACAGTTAAAAAAACTGTTCTGTTCTCAAGGAGTTGGAAGGTGTAATGGGGGAAACAACACGCCAACAAGTTTATACACACAAGGTACACTCTAAGGTAAACTTGAGACAACCTCATAGAAAAGGCAGTAGTAGCGTTGAGGTGACCTGGAAGAGACTTCTTGTAGAAGGTAGAGTTTTGGCTGAGATTTGGAGAAAGCCAGGGAAGCCAGAAGGCAGAGATGATGCACCTAGCAGATATGGTGAGTGCTTGAGGAGTGAGTGCTTAAGGATTCTTAACCTGGGGAATCTGAACTTGTATTTTAAAATAGTAGTGATAACTTCTATTTCAGTAGAACTTGTTTCTTTTGTAATCCAGTGTGTTTTATTTAAAACATTCTGAGATGGCATCCATAGGCCTCACCACACAAAAGTGGGGTTCTTGTTGCAAAAAAGGTTAAGAACTCTTCATCAGGATGATTGCAAAGGTCCCTTCCAGTTTATTATCGTGTTAGTGAATATTGGAGGTCAAACAGCTAGTAAGTGGCTGGTCAGGACCAGAGTCCAAGGCATCAGACTACCAGGTCACTGTTCTTTCCATCACCCAAGCTAGCTGATAAAGTTACACTATTTGCTGTAATTTATTCAAACACAATTTATTTCTACAGCAACTATAAGTTTGCTAATTTAATTTACTGTTTTTTTATAAATGTAACTATAATCTATTGAATTTTAAGAAATAGAGCATGTTTTAAGTTCTGACAATTTAAACCAGACCTTAACTTCTATTACCCATGTTCAATTTAGATTCCTCTATCCTTGACCTTTTGAGCAATCAGAGCAATGAGTTCCTCGTTTTTAAACTGTACAGCAGAGGTGTCAAACATCAGGCCAGAGGCCCACTACATTCCCAAGTGCTGACCAAACTAAACAAATACGCAATAAAATGTAGATAATGTTACATTTTAAAACTTAAGTCAATATGCAGTCCAAGGGGATCCTTATGCACTCTTGATTGGCCCCTGTTTCTACTGGAGTTGGGCCCCCCTGCTTTACAGGAATAAAAGGATAATGGGGCCAGTGGTCATTGCTTTCCTGGTCCTCTCAGGCCTATTCAGGAAGACAGAACTGTGTCCCTCAACATGATCAAAAGTCTTAAGTGGAAATGCACAGGTAAAGAACAGTGAAAATGACAGAAGCAAAGCATTACTTTCACTTTCTCCTTTGAGAGGTGTGGGATGTTAGTTTTCATTGTAGAGAAATTCTGATGACTTGAGTCACAACTTTTACATCAGACTGACTGACATTAGGTGGGTTCTGTCAGAGCATGCAGCCTCTCTGTCCATCAATTATCATTTCTTCTAGCCCATATGAACAGCCCATCTTTTCTGGTCATATATCTCTGTAATGACTCCCCCCCCCCTTTCTTACATACTCAGAGTTCTAGAGGAAGATCCCAAACGCCCATGGAGGATTGATGGGAGGACAGAAACAATGGTCACATGGGATGGAAGGGCATGAATCATACCTTCTATACTGTTGGCAAAAGAGATGAGCATTGAGATCAGATTATCAAGATAAAACCTAGTAGCAATTTACTAATACATAACAGTTCTAAATTTATTATTCTTTTAAAACTATAATTCTCAAACTCTTCAGTGTTTTAGGAAAAAACAAGTCACCCCTCTACCAAAATTTCTATATACGTAACCCCTCTACCTTCCAATTATATTTACTCTTTGGGCCTTCACACTTGTCATTAATTCTTGAAACAACACTTGGGATATGTAGAAAATTAGTGCAGGCCCATTTCATATTGGGAGTTGGAGGCCCAGTTGATATATTTGCTAGAGTGAAAACTTGTTTATCAAGTGTTAAAGTCATCTATTGGTTTTCCTTCTGCAGCAAGGTTTTCTAGAATGCTACTTGTTTATATATCTTCTGCAACAAGTCCAGAGATTGGATCTCTGGCTTCCTTCAAGGCTCAGCCCAAATGCCACCTTCTGTAGGAGACCCTTTCCCATTCTTGTTCTCTTCTCTCCCCCCCCCCCCTTGGTTGCTATAGTGATAAATTTCATTAATCCAAGTTCTTATTTGTTCAAGCTAAGAAAAAATGGTGGTAATAATGGATTGAACAGGTATGATCACAATATTGTTCAGTCTTGAGTTTTGCTGTTCTTTTTTATGGGTATTTCCATTTTTTTCAATTCAGTCTCCATTTTGGGTCTCCTGTGCTTCTTTGCCACCCAATACAATCTAGTACAATTATATTGTATATCTAGATGTAGATTTCTTGAGAGACAAAATGTGAGAAATTCCCAGTGTTGCATTAACACAAAGTTTAAAGGCTTTATTTTAAAAGAAAATTACAGATTTTAAATTCAACAGACACTAAATGTCTATCATGTAGGATGTCCTGGGGAAGAAGAAGATTAAGGAATTGACTTAATGTCCTGTTTTATACGGGGATGTGACATACAACTACAGAACAGATTAGAACATAAATGTATAGTAAAGGTATGGAGGGGGAAGGCATTTCTAATGTGGGGGGTGGGAATGAGAAGATCAAAGGTTTTTATGGAGGAGAATAACCTTTGCAGTGTGGGATAGGATGTCATCACATGGTGGAGGAAGGGGGAGCGGTCTTCGCATTTATAGGGAGTTGCACAAGGACAGGCGTGAAGTGGAGAGAATAGGTTGTGTCTAGGGGTTGAATCCAGTTGGGCTGAATCATAGAGTGCAAGGGGAAGCAATGTGAGAGTAAATAAAGTGGGGAGTGGTCTACTGCATCCTGGCGGTCCCTAAGTGACCACTCTGAGAAGTTTGAGCTTTTCTCTAGGCATATGGAATGGCATTAACAGGCTTGGAGCAGAGCAGTGGTGTGATCTGCCACCAGAAATAGTTATCTATGAAAGCTGCATTGGTTGTAGGGGGGGAGATGGATTAGGCTATTTCAGTGTCATTGTCTAGGGCTCTAGGCGGGTCATAAGGAGAATTTCTCCATATGGTTATTGGCAGTGTGATTAATAAGGGAGCAAGTGTGAGGGGGATCACACTTCTGTGCATCTGCACCCATATCATTGTCCTGTAATATGGCATAGGCAGCTTAGTATAACATGATGTGTTATAGTATGACATCGTATGACTCTTATTGGGAATTGACTGTTGTAAAGTACTCCTTTGACAGACTAAACTAGAATCCTGAATGTTTTAGTGAACTTTTCCTGTATTGGATTCAGATCCTTAAAATGACAATGTCCAGAGGAAGTTTGAAAGGAAGCAAATTAGCTTGAATTTACTATAGGATTTAAATATTAATTTTGTTTTGTGTTAAGAGAATATATTCTTTTGCTTAATATGCATTTTAATAGGACAGTCAATTTGGATGGCAAAAGAACCTTTAAACTTTCTTCAGTTGTAATATCCATATTCTGTTTGTTTTATACCAGGCACCAATATGTAGGTGCTAGTTCATTTATTACTTGAGAAAAATTGCTATGTGATGTTTCATCAGCTTTGAAAAGGATATGTACTAAAATGAAAAAGAACAAAAAAAAAAGGTATGTACTGTTCACAGTATCAGCAATTATAGTCAGGGGAAAATGTGAGGGGGATTTGTATTTGAAGGTAATGCTACTATCATTAGGTACTTTGAATTAATTTTTTAGTAATGGTAGTTTTATGCTGACCAAGCTGTCTACACTTGAACCTAGTTCCTTTGAGACCACTGGCAAGAATGTAAGATGGCTGGCCAAGTTTGGGCACTGTTTCTAACCCTTTTGGAGTCAAATCTATAACATCTATATTAACGCCATACTTGAACTCAGTGGTCTCCAAAGGAGGAGGCATGTTCCCCCAGGGTCTCATCCTTTCCTTATCCCAAGAAGTATGTGATCAATCCTGGGCCCATCCCAGCTTTCCTGAGACAGCCAAGTATAGGTTTATCTTCAGTGTGAGCGTGCCTCTCCCATCACTCCTTATAGTTCACCACTACATTGCCGCACCCCCCCCCCCTTACTACTGGTGGAGGAGTAGGGAGATGGGGAGGGGGAGGCATTGACCTCTCAGGTTTGTAACCTGGCTAGCTTAGGCGAATCTCTGCCTTGTCTGAGACTAGAGACTTGCCACTCCCCCTTTTCTTCTCCTAACCCTTCCTATTTCACTGGGAAGGATAAGTAGCACAACTTAAGCAGGCATAGATGCCACATCCTATTACCTTATCTTTTCCCACAAACTTACCCTGCTTCCAAACTTCCCTGTTATTCTAAGGGCACCACCACCCCTAGGTTCACAACCTTCGTATTATCCTCAATTCTTCACTCTTTACCCTACGTATCCATTCAGTGGCCAAATTGTGTCGTTTCTACCTCCATGATGTTTCCTCTATAAGTGTTGAGTTAGATTTTTCAGCTAAAATAGAATTGATTATGAAATTCTATATATTAGGTAACTTCATGATGAGAGCTAGCATTAGAATGTTGAATCATCTAGTGATAATAGCTGACATTTATATAACACTTTAAGGTTAACAAAGAATATTATCTCATTGGACCCTCACAGCAACCCTAGGAAGTGGATGCTGTTATTATCCTCATTTTTCAAATGGAATAACTGAGGCAGAAAGGTTAAGTGATTTCCCTACCATAACACAGCTAATAAGTGTCTTAGGCAGAATTTTAACTAAGGTCTTCTAGACTTTTATCCTCTCTTTTTTTTAACTGTGTCAAATAAGCTACAACAACAGTGGTATGAGTTGAATTTTTGGGTTTTTTTTAAGCATTTAAATATTTGCTGGCATACAAATCAGTTATATCTAAAAAACTTTATTTCAGCTTCTGGTCTAATGAGCTCCTTCCTATTTGTATGTCTGCTTTATCTCTTAAAATAAGTTTTTAAACTAATCAAAAAAATAATGACCTTATAGCCATCTTCCACATTCATTCATAGGCTTCCAGATATTTTGGTGTATTTCTTGTTTTTAACTTCCTTGGGGCATATGCCTAGCAATGAAATCTCAGGGTCAGAAGATGGAGATCTTTAGTCACTTTCTTCCTATATCTCCAAAATGATTGGACCAATTCATAGCTCCAATCAGCTTTAGTGTGCTCATCTTGCCACCACCCATCTGACACTAACTAGTCTGATCTTTTATAATGTTAGCTAATTTGTTATGTAAGTGATGAAACCTTAAGGGTATTTTGATATGCGTTTTGCTTGTTGGTAATGGTTTGAAGCTTTCTTTCCTACTGTTTGCAGTACTCAAAAGAATTGCAAACTAACTGTTCATATCTTTTGAGTTATATTGGAGAATAGCTTTTGTTCTTAAGTGTTATGTTAGTTGTGGTTAGTTGTGTATATATCTGACCCTTAACTGAGATTTTGAGGCTGCTTGGGAGTTGGAGTTCAGGAAGACCTGAGTTCAGATTTGTCCTTAGACACTCAGTTGTGTGACCCTAGGCAAGTCACTTCACTCTTGTTTGACTTAATCCACTGGAGAAGGAAAAGGCAAATCATTCTAGTATCTTTACCAAGAAAACTTCATGGACAGCATTGGCGTGCTGTGTTCATAGGGTCTTGAAGAGTCAGACACGACTAAACAAGAAGTCGTGAGATTTTGGTAGAAAGATTTTTCCTATTCAGCCAATTCCCCTCATATCCTAGTTGCATTAATTTTGTTCATGTAAAAGCATTTCATTTGCATGTAGTTGAAATTACCTTTTTTATCTTTTGTAATTAACTTCAGTGTTTTGATAAAAGATGGAGGTGCATAAAAACACGTAGTCAGTATGTCTGATAACGTTCCACTAATTTCAGGTTGTTAAAGTGGGTGTTTGCCACTGTGGAATGTGAAGTCCTGCAGATATTCCTGTGGATTACATGAAGCCTCAAAACATTGCAGTATCTTCTGGAAAAGATTGATAATCGTTCAAAAGAGTTTAACCTGATCATCCACATGGGAAAAATCAAGTGGATGAAAAATGTTGATTTCACCATTCACTTGGATGGACAGCCCATAGAGCTCGTCCATCATTTTGTATATTTAGGACACACAGTATAGACCGGGATTGGGGAACCTGCAGCCTCAAGGCCATATGTGGCCTTCTAGGTCTTGGGTGTGGCCTTTTGACTAAGTTCAAGTTTTACAGAGCACTTCCTTTTATTAGGGTGATTTGTTATGTGAAGTTTGGATGCAAAGGGCCTCACTTGGAGACCTAGAGGACTACATATGGCCTATCCCTGGTATAGACAGTAGTATATGTAGGACAAATAGTATAGATAGAACATGGATTGGGCTGAGATTTGGACACATGGAGGAAAATGGACTAGATTCTCTTCAGGAAGTTGCAATCAACTTTGCCTAAGCCCTGCATGGAATTAAAGGCACATCTTCGTAATAGATGAATACAGAGGCTTCCAGAGAATTAAAAGTGAGGATCATAGAGAGCAGTAGAGTGGCACATGAGAGATATGAGCAAGCTGCAACAAAAAAAAAGCAATGAGATAATCTGAAGAACAAAAATGAAAAATATCATTCAGGAATTATATGATTTCAAGAGAAGTGGGCTGATCACAAGGTGAGAATGAAGGTCCCCTCCCTGCAGCCAGTCATATGGTCAAATATGGACAAAACTTGTGCAGGATGGGTTGTTACTGCCAAAAACATAACACTAGTGTTGTCCCCAAAGTTAAAAAGGCGGTTAAGCAAAAGTAATAGGAGTGCCAGTTGTAGAAGTGCATCAAACTAAGAGAGATATTTAGAGTGCTAAGTGAAGTGCTCTGATAATGGAATTTTTAGAGTGAACATAAGAGCAGAATCAGAAAATGTCAGGTAAATGATTATTAATATGAAAAGGCAAAAAGCAATTCAAGCATTGATAAACCTCCAGTATGGCAGTTTGGCTGGAGTGGAGAATGCCTGAGCGGGGCTAAGATGGGTTAGAACCAAATTGTGATGATGAGTTTATATATTAACTAGAGACAGTAGGGAGGGAATCATTGAAACTTCTGGAAGACGTGCTTTAGGAAAACTTAACACGTTAACTTCACCTGACTATATAAGTGATGTACCACACCAATAGCCTCCCACCCCAGCAAAGGAAGAAAGGAGGTCCATTGCCTCATTTTCTTTAAAGGAAAGTTTGGTTAGAATCATACAGGGTTCATTTTGGAGTTGTGCTCATTTCCATTGCTACAGTCCGTGTATATTTTCAGTCTCTCTCCATTCATGAAAGTCTTAACCAGCCTTCTGAATTCTATTTCTTTTTTAAGGCTTAGTAACATTCTATTACATTCATGTACCATTCCTTAGTCAGTGGGCTTGTTTCCAGTTCTTTGCTATCACAAAAAGTACTTCTCTTCTTTCGTCTTGACCTCCTTGGGTATATGCCTAACAGTGGGATTTCTGGGTTATTTTAGTCACTTTCTTATCATAGTTAAGTTTAGAGAATGGTTGGACCATAGTCACTCTTAACATTGATTATTCCTATCATGCAGCCAGAGTAGGGGGGGCACACCTTCCTCTCTTTCCCATTGGAGTGCCAGTGAACCTGGTCAAGGGCCACAGGGCACACTTCTCCCCCAGCTTTTCTCCCAATGTCCCTGCCCTTACTACTTTTGGAGAAAATCTGGAATCCTTGTTAATATTCAGATCTGAGACCTACCCTCCCTTAAAGTAGGGAAGGCCTCTACCCCCACCTCCACTCCCTATACACACAAGCTATTCCCACTGCTTAGATGAGCAAGGAGTTAATTCTTCCAGTAAGATGAAAGACATCTAAGCTCTTATCATTTGCCCTGCCACTGCTGCCCAGAGGTCTTTAGGCCTTGCTATCTACCTGCCACTCTGTCCTCCAAACCTCTTGGGCATTGCCATCTAATCTGCTAATAGTTCCCTAAAGACCCTTGCCATCTGCTCTACTGCTATACCCTTAGGACTTGTGGGCCTTTCCATCCACCCTGCAGCAGAACTCTCTTGAAGGTTTTGTGTCCCCTAATTAGAATGTGAGCTCTCCGAGCAGGGGCTATCACTTTTCTGTTTGTATCCCCAGTGTTTAACACAATTACTGGTATATAGTAAGCATTTAATAAGTACTTTTTCATTCATTAATCTTTTGCCACTTGCTGAGTAAAACAGTATTATTTAGTGATACCAATAATCCTCAAGTATTCATCTGTTTATTAGTGATATAGAACAAACCTTCATATATTTTGTTAACAAAATATTTTTATTGATACTTTTTTTAATGGTGCTCAGATTCCCCCCTGTATTCCTTCCCTCTCCCTACTATCCCTTTAAAAAAAGAATTTTGGGGGTTGAGGGTGGAGAGAAAATATTCAGGAAAAAAAGATTTGCCCATTGAAAAAATCTGGTACACATAGAGCCTTACACTTGTGAACACCTCTCCCACAATTTCTTCAAAGGAGAGAGTGGGGGACAAGAGACTAGTCTTCTTGGATCTTTTTGGGGAGCCAAGTTTGTGTTCTGTACTTTCTCAGCAATCTGTTTTGATTGCTTCGTAGTGGTTCTTTCTGTTTGCATTGTCGCAGTTGTAATAGCTTGAAGTTCTTTTGAGAACTGCATGTTCTTATCTTTTGACAACTTATCCATTGGGGCATTGCTTTTGGTCTTACGTATTTGTGTTCCTGATTTATCTTGGGCCATTTATCAGAAGCATTTGATGCAAACATTTTTTCCATCCTAGTGCCACTGATTTTTGTTACTGGAAAAGCTTTTCAATCTCATGTAATTGAAATTATCTTTTATCCTTTGTGCTTACTTCTTCCACCTGTTGTGGTTAGGAGCTCCTCTCCTATATGTCGCTGTGAAAGCTACCTATTCTGGTTCAGTTCATCTATCCATTTAGAACTTACTGTGCTATGTAGTGTAAAATACTGGGAAATCTAATTTCTGCCAAACTACTTTCCAGTATCCCAGCCAAATTAATACTCTTTTTTTTTCTGGTGCATAGATTTTTTTTTTTAATTTTTAGTTTACAACACTCAGTTCTATATAATTTTGAGTTCCAGATTTTCTTCCCTCCCTCCCCCCTTCCCTCTCCAAGACGGCGTGGAATACGATATATCTTCTACGTGTAACTTCACATTGAACTTATTTACACAGTAGTCAAGTTGTGAAGAATTATGACCAAAGGAATGAATCATGAGAAAGAAGAAACAGAACCAAAAAAAAAACCCCGAAAAAAAAGGCGAGTATAAAGTGTCCCTCAATCTGCATTCATACTTCATAGTTCTTTCTCTGGATGTAGATACCATTCTGCATCGTGAGTCCTTTGTACCTTGTGTTGCTGAAAAGAGCAAAGTCTATCAGGGCTAGTCCTCACAGAATCCACATATCTGTGGTTGTGTATTATGTTCTCCTGGTTCTGCTCTGCTCACTCAGCATTACATCGTGTAGGTTTTTTCTGGGTTGTTGTGAAGTTCGTATCATCCTCATTTCTTATAGCACAGTAGTATTCCATTACCTTCATATACCATAGCTTGTTTAGCCATTGCCCAATTGATGGGCATCCCCTTGATTTCCAAATCTTAGCTACTACAAAAAGAGCCGTTACTACAAAAAAGAGACGCTATAAATATTTTTGTATTTGTGGGTCTTTTTCCCACCTGTGTGATCTCTTTGGGATACAACCCTAGAAGTGGTATTGCTGGGTCAAAGGGTATGAACATTTTTATAGCCCTTTGGGCATAGTTCCAAATTGCTCTCCAGAGTGGTTGGATCAGTTCACAACTCTACCAGCAATGTAACAATGTTCCACAAGTTAAAGTATGCATCTGACCGTGTCATGTTCTTGTTCAGGATACTGTAGTGGCTCCCCTTTTACTCAGGATAGTTAAAGCCTTTTACACTTTCTCTCTAGGTGATTTCACATTATTCTTCCTCTTACCCCTCTATACGTTGACACCTATTATCATTTCATATAGATATTAATCAGATGTCATAATAAAGGGACCCAAGGATTCGAAAAATCAAGATTGTAGTCAGGATCTACTGCTGTGTCAGACAGGTACTGTACTGGGTACTAGGGACACAGAGACAAATGAAATGGCTTTTACCTCTAGGAACACATTCTAGAACATTCTAGAATGAGAAACAGCATGTACCCACATAAGTAAATATAACATGTATACGTGGTAGATAAAATGCAACGTGAGGACGTTTGTAGGTAGGGGAATCAGGAGAAGCCTCATGCTAGAGAGAAGTAGCACTTGAGCTGAGTTTTGAAAGGCAGCTGAAGATCCTAAAAGGGAAAGCTAGGGTAGCCAACAACACTGGTATAGAATGTGAAGTCATTTGTAAAGTCTTAGAGGAAAGGGTAGTGGAGCCAGATTGCCTCATAAAACAGTGAGAAGGATGGAAAGATCATCCAACTATGAAAAGTCAGTCCAGAGAACATCTGTGGATGCATTTGGAAAGAGAACACCAAATGGAAGAAAGATGGAGAAAATCTGTAGGCTTTTATAGCATACGCTTTACTGTCATGGACAGTAGAGTCCAACTGTTACCATAGTTCCAGATGTGCTTAAAGAGAAAATTGGCATCACACCGACGATGACAGAAATGGGAGCTGCCAGACTGGACTAAGTATACTTAGAGGAGACGATTGTGAAAGCATTAATGGATCAGTCCTCACTGTATTAAGTAGAGGAGGATTAACGTATATGAGGATGGGGGAATTTTAGACTTTAATACTAAAAAAGGATGCCTAAAGAACATAACTTTTTATGAGGAAAATCTACACACACATACATCGAGGGCTTCTTTGATGAGGGGATTGGCAAAAGAACCAGAGAAGGCTTATTAAAGTAGCAATGTCCCACATTAGACCGCATCTTCTTGGAGGATTGGTGGGACTGGACCTGTGATTTCATTGGTATAGGGAAGTCTCGGTGCAGAATTCTTACAGTTTTCTTCTAGTGCAGATTTGTACCTGCTCTTCAGTTTATAATCTTAGGGCACTGAGAGATTAAGTGACTTGCCTGCATGGAGTCACAGCCTAGGACTGTCACTAGCATAGGTGCAGCAGAAATTGAACAACTCTGTGGCTGACTCTGGATCCATTCTGCTGTTCTGACATCTTAAACCACATGTCAACATCACAGAGTCAGCTAGAAGTTATAGATAAGACAGGATTCTACTGTTCTTATTGCAAGATTCTACTGTTCTTATTGCATGACTTTTAAGCATTTGAATTGTTATGAATGAAAATACATTTGTTAAGCACTTAACAATGTGCTGAGTTCCTATTGAATCAAATTCAGTCAAGATTTCTTAAATACACAGATTTTTAAAACCCTGAATCAACCTTCCTCCACTCGGGTATGTCTTACATTTGATTACAAGTGGGTGGGCATTTTACATATTGGCTGGTTTTTGTTTATTTGCCTTAATACTTCTCATTGGTGATGAACTGCAACGAGGGCTTATTTTAAACTTTTAAATTTAGATAAAATTGCCATTGACATATACAATAAGGTTAGTATGATGGGTGGCATTGCCAAAATAAAATATTAACCCTGTTTCTACTTTAGTAATGTTTTGGAAAACATCATGAATTTAATTTCACAGAATCATTGAATCTGAGTGAAAACAGACTATCTACTCCAAACTTCTTATTTTATAAATGAGGAAGTTGAATGAGTAAGTTAAAAAGCATTTATGTAGCACCTACTATGTGCCAAGAACTGTACTAGGCCCTGAGAATACAGAAACCAAAATATAACAGCCTAACTTCAATCTGACCTCAGACACTTAGTAGCTGTGTGACCCTGGGCAAGTCCCTTGACCCTGTTTGCCTCAGTTTCTTCATCTGTCAAATGAACTGGAGAAGAAAATGCCAAACCCTTCCAGGATCTTGGCCAAGAAAACTCTAAATGGGGTCATGAAGAGTAAGACACAATTGAAATGACTGAACAACAACAGCAAGGCCACATTGAGCTTCTATTCTAATAAAAGGTGGCCTGTGAAGTCACAGGAGCAGTGAGTGGAGCCATAGGGCAATGCATTGTCATAATCTCTTGAGAAACAATGGTGGTTTTGATGTAATTACTATGGGGGATGGGAGTGGCACAGATTTCTGAGGTAGATAGACTTGAAGCATGGCATAGGGCTAGGTGAAAGTAATCCTTTATGCAAGTTTGTACTCCCTGACCAGTTGAGGCCCAGCTCTACAGGTTGTGCTTCATGGTTACGCAGCATGATAGAAAAAGCAGGTGTGCCCTACAAGTTAAGAGAATCACTCAGGCCCTGCCACTAACCACGTGTGACCTTGGACAAGTTGGTTCACCTCTCTTCAGCTTTCCCATCTATAAAATAATACTTTACATCCGTATTTCACTTTACAATTTTCAAACCTCTTTCATGTATTTTATTTGATTCTCATGAATATATGGCCCAGGATCTGAGTGTAATTACCCTATTTTATTGGTGAGATAGTAGAGGCCCAAAAAGGATGAGTCAGCCAACTAGTATCAAAAACTAGGATCAGAATCCATGTCTTCTGCCTCTTAGACCCGTGAGGGCTTCAGACTAAATGATCTGTAAGGGACTTCTAGCTCAAAAATTCGGTAGCCATAATTTGACTTAGGACCCAGGCCTTAATTTATGATTAATAGGCTTAGTTTGCCATTTTCCAACTGTAACATAGTTTTAAAAAAACTTTTATGATAAACTTAACAGAAGTCAGCAAAAGCCGTCAGATATAAAACAATAGAAACATCTTATTTTCAATCTTCAGCCTTTAACAAGGCAGAATACAATCTTTTTTTAACCAATTAGGAATAGAAATGATGTATTACCTCAAACACTACCTCTACCTGAAGCCTTTCCTGATTCTCCCCAAAACCTTCCCCTCAAAAAAATAATTATCATGTATTTGCTGTATTTTTCATTTACTCATGTATACATATTGTTTCCTTGTTTAAAATTGAAACTCCTTGAGGTCAAGAAGTGTTTTGCTTTTCCTTTAGCTCTCAAATGTCTTAACAGGGAATGTCACATAGTAGGTATTTAGTAAGTGTTAATTGATCTTTTTTTGTAAATAGTATTTTATTTTTTCTAAGATAGTTTTCAACATGCATTTTTTATAAGATTTTAAGTTTCAAATTTTTTTCTTCCCCTCACCCCAAGATGGCAAGCAATCCGATAATGGTTTATATATGTGCAATCATGTAAACATTTCCATATTAGTCATGTTGTAAAAGAAAATACAGATTAAAAGGGAAAAGCCACAGAAAAAGAAAAAGAAAAGTGAAAATAGTCTGCTTCTGTCTGCCCTCAGACTCCATGGCTCTTTCTCTGGATGTGCTTGGCATTTTCCATCATGAGTCTTTAGGAATCATCATGGAACATTGTATTTCTGAGAAGAGCTAAGTAAATCATAGTTGATCATCACACAGTGTTGCTGTTACTGTGTACAATGTTGTCCTGGTTCTGCTCACTTCACTTAGCATTAGTTCACGTAAGTCCTTCTGGGTTTTTCTGAAATTGCCTGTTCATCATTTCTTATAGCACAATAGAATTCCATTACATTCATATACCACAGCTTATTCAGCTGTTCCCTATTTGATGGGCATCCCCTCAATTTCCAATTCTTTGCCACCACAAAAAGAGGTGCTATAAATATTTTTGTACATGTGAGTCCTTTTCCCTTTTTTTGTGATCTCTTTGGGATACAGACCTAGTGGTGGCATTGCTGAGTCAAAATGTATGCAGTTTGATTGCTCTCTGGGCATAGTTCTAAATTGCTCTCCAGGATGGTAGGATCGCTTCACAACTCCACCAACAATGCATTAGTGTTAAATTTTCCCACATTTCCGGCATTTTTAATTGGTCTTAAAACTCAGTTATTGAACTGTCCAGAATTCTCAGAGCAAGCTCCTAAAATTGCAAAACAATCTCTCCTTACACATTCTGGGTGCTGTCTTGGCTGTGTATTGATTTTTTTTCAGCACCCTGGGAGAGTTATCTTTAAACAGGCTGGGCAATTGTATGCCCTGTTGCCTCATATGTATGCTGTGTTTCACTCAAGTCTCCAAATGCCTGCTGTATATTTCCCATTTAAATGTTCTGCTTTAAATTCATTCTGAAATGTGAACTCTGGCTGCCCCCCCCCCCCCCCCCAAGAAAAACCTGCTCCTCCTTCTAACTTCCCTATTTCTGCTGATGGTGACACTGGTCTTCTTGTTCCTCACCCCGCACCCCTATCCAGTCACTTGCGAGTTCTTTATTTCACAATATTTCTCTATACAAGTTTATAGTGCTCAGCAGTCTCTTATAGTCTGTTCCTCTTAGTTCTCTTCCTTTTAGTGATTAAAGGTTTGTCCGCAAGCCCTTGGACCAAACCTGAATGGTGAGATTAAAATTTCATGCCCAGGCGATCCCACTCTTACCCCTCTAGTCTCTAGTTGAACTGCTATTGAGCCATCTTTCTTCTCTTCCCCCCCCCCCCCCCCCCGCCCCCATTTGTGGTTAGTTGGTCAGAATGTAGCTGCAGGGGAGTTAGTTCCTGCAAATCCAGGAGGAGAGGGCTTTTTTGATGTTTTGTATTTATTTGTTAGCTTGTTACCTGTGTGCATTAGTGAGGTGTTCTGATGTAGAGAAGAGGCCGCTGGACTTGGAAGTCAGAACGTTGGGGTGTGAGCAGGCACATCATCTAACTTGGGAACATGAGTTTGCTGAGCAGTAACATGTGGGTTATGTACGAGGTTGTTGAGGAAAGCACACTTCACAACTTGAATGTTTAAGATGAAGGTTGGCTGCCATATCTTTGAATAGGGTTAACTACCTCTTTAACTTCCTTTTTCAAAATAATTTTTCATTATAAATTTAACGCAACAAATTCCAATAAATATTCAAAATGTAATAAAGTCAGGTAGGTGGCGCACAGCATCTAAGAATGGTGTGAGGAAGACATGAAGTCAAAGCCTAGCTCAAACGTTAGTGGTGTGACCTTGGGCAATTATGAAGATGATAGCACTTACCTCACCAAGAGTTGTTGGGAGAATTAATGGAGATCACATGTGCAGTGCTTTACAAAGCACTATATAAATGGTGGCTTTTATTGCTAGCTATTCTTAATTGGACCCCACTTAAAATCATGGTTTAATTTTTAAAATACATATTTTAACACAATGTGACAATTTATTTGATCTGTCACCTGAGCCCTTCTGTCTGTTTACTTGTAAAGTTTTGTTCTTATGGAGAAAAATTCTTGAATTCTTAAGAGAAGTTAGGATATTTCATAGAACTATAGAATTTTTAGAACTAGAAGCAACCTCAGAAGTCATTAGACTGGCTCCCACCAGAAAATATCAGTCCTTCCCTTTTTAAAATTTAGCCTTATTTTTTACAAATCATAAAAATCTATTTTCTTTCCTTCCCAGCTCCCTAAATCCCCATTTTTAAAAAAAGGAAAGAAAAACAAATCTCCCATAACAGATTTGCATCCTCAAGCAAAACAAATTCCTGCCTTGGTCATGTCCAAAAAATAGATGTCTCATTCTGCAGCCTGAATCTTTCCAAAGTTGT
Source organism: Phalanger gymnotis (assembly GCA_028646595.1). Lineage (NCBI taxonomy): Eukaryota > Metazoa > Chordata > Mammalia > Diprotodontia > Phalangeridae > Phalanger > Phalanger gymnotis. The sequence goes on along the minus strand of CM053622.1, from coordinate 795,241,955 downwards.
TCATCTTTATGGTATTGTCAATTGTATCCATTCTCCCCCCTCCCTTGTTCTTTTTACTGCACCCTGAATTTGTTTAAGTCTTACCAATCCTTTCTGCAACGCTGCTGACAGGCAAGTGAAACACCCAACAGGGATGAGACTTCTTGAGGCAGTCCATTCTATTTTATGGAGAGCTCTAATTTTTAGAAAGTTTTCTCCTAATTTTTACTTTCATGTACAAAGTCTACCCTGTAGAGCCAGGCAAAATAAGTCCAGTACATTTTCCATATGCCGACTCTGCTTAAAGACAAGTTACCTTATCTTCTTTCGCTAAACATAAACATTCTCTATTCATCTTAATTAAACAATATTTCAAATTCCTTCACCATCCTCATCTTTTACATGTGCGGCTGCTTGTTAATGTTCTTCTTAACATTGGTGCCCAGAACAGAACATAATATACCATACATGGATTGACTAAGGTAGGGTGCAGTGAGATCATCAGCTACCTTGTTCTGGACACAGTACTTCCTTCAATGCAACTTCTGCTCCATAAATATCTCAACATTAACTTGAACTTTGCAGGTTGTTAAAACACTCACAGCTTTTCTGCTTGAATGCTTTTCTAGCCATGTCTCCCCATCTTGTACTTGCATAGTTTTTTTTATTTTAACTCGAATACAAGATTTGGAATTTAATCAATAATTCAGTAAGCACTTAGTAAGTGGTTACTGTGTGCTAGCACTGTGCTTAAAGTCTAGGGATACAAAGAAAGGCAAGAGCACTGAGCCTGGAGTCAAGAAGACCTGACTTCAATTCACTTAACTGCTGTCTGCCTCAGTTTCCTCAAATGTAAAATGGAGATAATACTATCTACCTCCCATTTTGAAGATCAGATGAGGTAATACTTGTAAAGCACTTAGCACAGCAGCTGGCACATAGTAGGTGTTTTTAAATGCTTTGTTTCCTTTTTTCTTTCTTCCCTCCTTTTCTCTCTCCCTCCCTTTCAGAGACCAGGCCTGTGCCCTCAAGGAGTTGGTTGCAGTATAATGGGAGAGAGAACATAAAAACAACTATAAGACTACCTTAAACAAGAAGTTTCCTATAGAAAGTGGGATTTTAGTCAAGTCTTGAAAGATTTAATAAGCTTTTGCGTATTCTTTCATACTCTATCAAAATATTACCTCTCCCCAGCTTTGTCTTTCTCATAAATATACTGGTATTATTATTATTATTGCTATTATTATTATATTAGTATTAGGATAGCATTAGTAATATACTAGGCTAGTATCTGTTTTTAAGCCTCTTGAATCCTCTGCAATATTGAATTATAATCATTAAATACATGCTGATATTTGTTTTTTAATTGTGCTAGGACTATCTTCTTACCTTTCACTTGTAATTAACAGGTAGTGATATTCACTTATTACATGATTCCTCAAAGGCACACTTGCTTTTAATATCTTCTTCCATAAAATGCAGATCCATAAGGAGTTTGCCATACCGATTTACCATACACAGTGTATATATATATTATCCCTCACCTGGGGAATAAAAGCTACTCATAGAAAATGGAGATTGTCCAAAAAGTCATGTCATTCATTACATTTTTTCCTCTTAATTTTTTTTTCCTATATGTAAGTGGACACGAATTTCTTAAAATGTAGATTCTCTTATAGTATGTGGATGTGTTTTGTTTCAGGATTGTTGTTTTATTTTGGTTTTGGTTAATGCTGTTGGAGAGGAATGTGTCATTCATATCACCCAAGTGGAATGTTTATTCCTTGCAGTCTTGTTAGATATTTGTGTCACCACTCCCATGCCCATAATAGGCACTTAAACAATTTTTGAATTGAACTTTATGAAAGTCACTAAAACTTTATAACACTTTGATAGATATACCAGCATTAGTAGTAGTGCTTCTTTTGCTAGCAAAAAACTAGAGCCAAAATGCATACCCATCAGTTGGGAAATGGCTGAATAAATTGGAGTGTGAAAGCTGAATAAATTGGAGTGTGAAGTAAAGGAGATATTGAACCCTAAGAAATAGTGAATATGAGGAATTTGGAGAAATATAGGAAGACTTGGATACATTGATTCTTGGTCAAGTAGGCAGAACCAGACAAACAATGCATGTATTGACTACAGAAATGTGAGATAGAAAGGATTTTTGTTTCTGGTCTTTAAGTTAAATGCTTCATATAGCTTGAGGCACAATTTAGCCAACATTTAACTTTAAAAACTGAATATTAGACATGTGCAAATTCCTGCAGCAGCCCTACAAGCAAGTCCTACAATCATGCCCCTTTCCTAGATGAGGGCACTGGACTTTGGGCTAGGTAGCTTAAGTAATTTGGTCACTGTCACAACTGTAGGGCTATTTTTAGATTTGAACCAATCCCAAGTTCACAGTTCTTTCCATTACAATATGTTACTTTCACAGATTTATGGCACATTGTTGCAACAATTTGGCTAGCAGTTGCTGTGGGGGTGAAAGACCAACACAGGCCCAACAACAAGGTTGCTGCCAGCACAGGTTCTTTTGTTCTGCATTACTAAGGAAAGTAACATTAAGGGGTTAACAATCTTATTTCAGTCCAACATACAAATATCATTCACTTAGTTCAGGGTTTGGAAAAGCCAGCACCCTGAATTCAAAGCAAATAACAAAAAAATTACAAAGATACATTATAAACAGACCAAATACAATTCATAGTTACCAAGAAGGCATCCACATCTGGGTTCACAAGCTGGAGGGCTCTTAACTACAGCTGCCCAGAGTCTCCACATCAACACTCCTCCAAGAGTGAGAGCCCCTAGCAAATAGCTCTGTTCTCTCTTTTTATGCAGCCTTTAGACGTCATCAAACATCATCTGAGTGACCAGAACTTAGGCTCCTACTGTTGGCTCTGGTCTTTGCAACTCCCCTTAGGACCCTGAGGGCTTTGCACCTAGTAAGGCTCAATCAAAGACAATTAATTTATCATTCTAAAACAGTTAAAAAGTCCCAATTTAATTGATATTACACACATTTGGTTGTTTTTTTTCTTCTGTTTATCAACATTAATAAGATCTGAGTGTTTTGTAGACTTGGGAATGGTGCTGCTGAAGTAGAAGAAAAATGGTTGGTGATCTTTCTGAGTACGCATGTAGAGCTCAGTTTGTGGTTTGCTTTAGGTGATTTGAAAGAAACTACTGAATTTTAATAATTATTTTAATAATTTTAATCAGGCTTATCAATAAGCAAAATTAGCTTGTTTTGAGACTAATCGTGGGAAAGTTTTTATCTCATATATTTTGTTACCATGGTCTTAAGCATATGGCATAACAACAAAGCCTATTTAACCCTGTATTGGATTTAGTGCATTTTTTTTTATTTTCTGGAAGAAATGAGGTATTGTATCATTCTACCTAAGGTAATTAAAATTTACCATTCTCACAACTTTTTTATTTGAAGTTTTTTCATGATCGTGAAAGAGATTTATGTTGGAGAGCCATATACTTCTCTTTTCAAGGGTAAAGTGCATCCAAATAAACTTCTTTTAATTATTAACTGTCTTTGGAATTTAGATTAATTTTATTTTATTTTGTATGTATGCATAACCAGATACCCATGTGTATGCATACATGCCCATGTATTAGTTCCCAGGCTTTTCTAGGAGAAAACATGATATTTGACCCTCGATTAATAGTATATGCAGTACCGGAAGGAAATTCCATGTTAACACAGCCCATTTCCCTGTTCTTGTAGTCCACCTATATCACCGGTTGGTATGTATGTGTATTTATTTTCACATTTGACCTTGTAAAAACTATCATGAATCTCTATGCCCTTCTGTCCCTTTCCCAGAAAAAAAGTTAATGAAATATTTCCAAACCAGACATGAATGATTTGGGAGTTAACCTCTGCTCGCCTTGAGGACTTTGATAGTCTAGAACTGAGTACATCATTGATATAAAAGCCTATGTGAGGTAAATTAATCTTTAACAAGGTTTTCTAGTTATTTCATATTATTAAAATGATTTCATTGGGTTACCACTTCCTTCATTATGTTTAGATTCTTTTGTTATACTTTCTGTTGTGTCTCCAAATGACTTGTGTAGTGAGACTTTCATTTGATTTTGAGGTACAGAGTGGACCTAATATCATTCAAATAAAGGTGGGGGAGCTTATAGGTCAGAGATGGAAATTTTCCAAGCATATCAATGATGAGGTAATAAAAAAGCCATTCTAGATTTTCAGAATGTGCTTTGGAAAATAGGTTTGGTCTCAGCCACAATTTGACATCAAAACACCAGGACACCGTAATTTTGTTTGGTGTAGCAGAATCAGTGACTGCAAGAGAATCGCCTGAGGCTCCCGGGTGCACTGACTTGCCCAGGGCGAAACAGCTAATCCTGTTTTAACTAGTCTGGGAGATGGGTGTGACGTTTGTTGTGGCGTGTGGGGCACTAGCAGAGAGCTAGGGAACAAGCTTCACTGCTCACTGACCATGTGACTGATCTCCCTGAACGGCTCTTCTCTCTGAACCCGCATATTTGGCTGTAAGTAAAAATAACCTCACCCAGCCTACAGCACCTACATCTGAGGCTAATTGTGAGTCTCAAACGAGATACAAAGTACGTGATTGTGTGGCTGGTACATCTTAGCAATATTTCTCTTAGTTTTACTTTTCAGTCATTTATTCAACAAATATTTTATTGACCCTCTTTGTTCTTGATACAAGGGTGCCTGGTAGACTTTATATGCAAAGAAGTGTGAGGCCCCCTAATTCTCTGTTGGGTATGGCCTATGCATGTTGGGATTTTCAGTCAGTTTTCATAAAGTGGTGTGAGACTTAGAAAATTACCCTTTGGGTATTTTTATTTCAATAGTTGTGTGAAGCCAAAACAAATCTAGAAGGTTTTTTTTACCCCATTTTTTGAGTGCAGTATTTACTTAATAAAATCACTCATTTTCCGTGTGTGTATGTATGTTCTGTACTTGGGAGCATTAATTCATTTTCTTGTGTTCCTAACTCTTTCTGTCTTCTTTGCTTTCTGCTGAGTAATTTTGTATTTGTTTACTATTGATACCTGCCCTTCATGTACCTGAGGTGGAACAGAGACACTTGATTTGGATATCCTTTGAAACTATTTAAGTTACCTTTTCACTGTTTCCCTTCTTAAGTCTGTTTTAACGCTGTTTTGTACTATGGCTCTATTTAACTCTAAGCAAAAATAATACAACGTATGAAAAACTAATCTGTAGCTATAATGTGAAATTACAGTATACTTTTTTAAAATGCAGAAAATAGTTAATACATAGTGGTTGACAACTGCATTTTTTAGAGAGGCCATTGATGCAGTGGAGAAAGTACTGAAATTGGAGTCAGAGGAGTTTGTGATGAAAGGACTGCAACTTTTTATCACCATATATATCAGTAATCAGTTTTTATATAAAAAGCAACAATATAGAATTGCTTGCATTATTCTCATTCCTTTTCAGTTTCCATTAGTAATCATAAATATTCTTTAACTCATGAATGTTAACATGTTTTAGGAAAAACAAAGGGTGACAAAGAATCAATTCACTATACTTAAGCAATGGGTTTAGAACTAGTATATTTTATTTTCTTGAATTTAAAAGTTGCCTTTAAAGCTGCTTCTGATCACTGTAGATTAAAAAACAATTACATAGCTACATGATAGCCAATTAGAAATTAGGGCATTTTTGCAATGCCATAAGGTAAGGGGATGGACTTTTATCATGAGCAGTTGTAAATCATGATGTAAACCCCAGTCATAGGCAAATTGTAAGCGTGAGAGGTTTTTGTTTAATGGTTTGCCCTTATACAGATAAACAAGTATAAGTCTTCCTGTTAAGTGATGCCAGATAACTTTGAGGATTTCTCATGATGCTTCTTTTAAGGTACTCAGCATTGGACATTAGCTGATATACTGCTACAGATAGGCAAGCCCTTTCATTTTGATCGTTTTATCCAGTTTACTAGAATTGTGTTGTAGAGATGAAAATCAGTTAGTTTGGATCTGGATTGAACCAGAAATTTCTAGCCCCTGTTTTTGAAATGACTCGTTTATCTTTTGTAGCCAGTGGTTAGCAGGTGTTCATCTCCCAGTTAGTTAATAGCTTTTGTCTAGTGGATTGGCATGTGTGTTTAGAAAAGGGTATCTAGAGACTTGGGGAGGATCTTAAGGGTTTTGTACATAATGAATGGTATATAATTATGACTTTCATTTGAGCTTTTAATAACATATACTTTAGGTTGCTAGAAACTGAGTGTCCATTATCTTAAAATAAAAAGTAAGTTTAAAAAAGTGTGGGGGATATACTTTGTTTAAGAAAAAAACTGTCTTAAAAAGGTATTTCCCTTTCCAGAATTCAAAAATCTGTCTTCTGCCTGGCCCTATGCTCGCCTTCTCTGACATTTGTATAAGTTTGGTCACTAGCATGCTTGCTTTCTTTCCCCCTGAAGTGTTTACTAGGTTCCAGGTACTGTGATAGGTATTGCAAATTTTTAAAAAGACAGAAACCTGTTCTCTGCCCTTTCTAATGGGGCATGCTACAGGCAAACAGCCTGGTAACTTTAAACACACACAGAATAAATGGGAGGTAATCTCAGGCACTAGCAGCGGCTGGGACAAGGGCTGGACACAGGACAAAGAAGGCCTTCTGAAGGATTCCTGTCTGAGGTGGAGATGAGAGCGCATTCCAGCAAGGGGGACATGTTGCCAGTGCAAATGAGTGGAGTGGGGAGATGGGCTCATTGAGTGTGAGGAACTGCCAGAAGGCTGACTCTAGCACTTCTCTAGATCATTGTAATGCTCTCGAAGGGCTTATTAGACTTGATGGCGAAAAAGGCTCTGGTGCGCGGCTGGGATTAACCTTTTCATGTTTTGATGCATCCATCACTAGACTCATGAGTGCTTCCTCTACTCTATCTAGTAGCTCACGGTCTGTCCTCTCCAACCTTGTCCATGTTCATCTTTTGTGGGGGACCCATCTGACTTACTAGAAGACCTGCCGTGTGTGTGTGTGTGCATGCGCGCGCGCATATATACACACACATGCATGGGCGCACGGACACCCATATGACATGCTCTTTATCTGTTATTGTAGTAGGAAGGCCGAATTTATGATCTCAAATATAATCATGTATATGTTTGAATGGTCCGAAATCGCAAGGTATGAGAGATTCTCTAAGGAGAAAACAACAAGAAATTTATTTAGGCCCCACCACAGCAAAAACTT
>CM053622.1:795212402-795234224 GCA_028646595.1 Phalanger gymnotis | reverse complement strand
CACCCACACAGGTTTCACACCTGACTGGGCCCTGGGCCTGGGGCTTAGCACTTAACAGCTGAAAGCACTTCCACTCAAAAGAAACAAAAGCCATGCTAATGAGACAATTTTGCTTAACAACACAGTTATTAACTGCCTTCACTGTGTTACAGCCTACCTCGTGTTATGGCCCTGCACACAAATCCTCATTGGGAAAGCGCTGCTACGGGGTTTTTGGTCCTCCCATATTTGCAGTAGACTTTTACTCACCTGAAATTTTGACTCTTCTGAGGCTGTGGTTTTGCGTGATTTACATATACAATTAGGATAATATTGGTGATAAAGATAAACTTTTGCTTCAGGGATCAACTTGGAATTAATTGAAAGAATTTCCCATCTATGTAGCCTGCTCTTCTCTATCAATTCAACTTTGGGTCTGGTGCCTGTGAGTCTGAGGTCACATCCTAATGCACTGACTCGCCCCTCCAGCTGTACATCTTAATCTGGCCAATGTGCACACTTTATCCACTTTTTTTTCCCCTGCACTGATCACATTTCTGTATCCAGGGGTCTTATGTGAGGAGGGAGACCTTGGAGCATTCTGGGTTGTGATGAGCTAATAGTTAACATCTGCAAAACCTCATTATCTTATAAGATGGCTGCCCCTTTTGGAATGGTGCAGGCCTTCCTCCATGGCACCACCAGCACCCTTTGCCAGAGAAATGTCTCTGTGGTTGTATCTATTTTAACATTCATGGAAGATACTTTGAGCAAAAGCTTTAAGACTACATTTTTTCCTACCAAATCATTCTTTTTTTTAGTCTTCACAGTTTAACCAGGTACACAAAATAGCATGGGTCATGTCAATAAAAATAAAAGAATTATTTTTATATCAAGTGTGCTTTATTTTCTCCACAGGTATTCTGCTAAATAAACACCATATATGTACTGCTGGGCTACAACTAAAGAGGATTCTTTACAGAATCAAATTTCTTGTGGTTGTTTCATATACAAGTAAATGTAATTTTGATAATAAGAACCACAGTGATTGGAGGCAATCTGCCTCTATTAAAAGGTACAAAACTGGCACAGAAGACACCATGTTATACACAGTAAAAATGCCATAAGTTTGAATTACATTTTACAGGGTCATGAAACCCCTGTTCTCTCAGACAGCCATGTTAAATGAAAGCCACTACAGTGAACTCTTAATTACGTAAAACATATCCATTATCTGATTGCCCTTAAGAAAAGTGTACAAGGGATGCAAAATTTCTCATCTGGAGTTCTGCCTGACCAAGAGTTAAGCCTGTAAATCTATCTTGCCATTCAAGCAGAAAGCATTGGACAAACCGAAGCACAAAACATTAGCAGGCAAAACTTACACAGTCAGATGCTCAGTTGTCTTACTGTGAAAATACAATTTTCTGTAGAGGAATCATCCATGAAACCTTTCCTGGTCCCTTCATGATGTTTTAACCAAATATACTCTTGGTACCATGCATACATAAACCCATTCTTTTAAGAATTTTATAGAGATGAGAGACATTTAGGTCAGTGGTCCTAGATGGCTTTTTCTATAGTACTATAGTTCTATAGTATCTGTCACATGAGATCTAGCCACCCTTCCCAATTATATTTTCTTAAGTACCATTGTGGTTTCCTCATGTTTGACATTCAAACAACATTGCATTCTCTGCAGTAAAGTTTGAATGCTTGGCAGTTCAAATAAGGTACCAAACAGTTAAGTTAAAGCTTGTAGAGTTATTCATCCTTAGTGTCATAAGTCTCTTTCCAGCTATCAGCCACTGTGTCTAGAAGCAGAATTGTGTCTCATCAGATAGAGGATCATTTACCTGTTTGGAGCTTTGCCATGTACAAAGAATTCATTTCCTAATGGTTCACCTTCTGATGATAAGCTTTTTCAACAATCCGGCTAGCAGCTTCTGTGGGGGTGTAAGATCCACCTACAACCAGCACCCAGAAAGCTGCCAAAGCACAGGTTCTTTTGATCTGCTTAACTAAGGAAAGCAAGGTTAAGTAGTTGACAAGCTTACTTTAATTCAGCACACAAATATCATTCACTTAGTTCAGGGGAAAAAGCCAGCACACTGAACTTCAGAGCAAAATACAAACAAATTACACACATCAACAGACAGACCCAATACTATTCATAGTTACCAACATCTAGGTTCAGCCCGGGAGCTCAGAACAAGGGCCTGCCCAGAGTCACATGTGCCACCACTGCTGTGGGTAAGGAAGAGGAGGCCAACCCCTGGTTTTATATCATTTTCAGCATCAGGGGTGAGTCACACATGGGACTCACCCACGTGACCTAAAATGGCTTAAACCCACGTGGTCTAAGAGCCTCTGCTGTCCCAGACATGTAAACTAGGCCCTCCCTGGAGTTAGCCCCACCTTGGGCCCCACCTTAGTTGCTGATTGACACCCATATAGGTTTTACACCTAATAGAGGTTTGGGCCTGGGGCGTAGCACTTGGTAAGACTCAATGAAATACACTGAATTACTCAAAGCAAACAAAAGCCAAACTCTTCAAGGACACTTGTTGAGCTAAGTGCTAAGGAGCCCATTTTGTTTACCAGCATAAGCTAGAATAGTCATCAGGCAGCAGAGTGGGTTACAAAGTCTCTAACAGAAGAAGCTCTTACACTTTGATGAGACTTGGCCAGAGCTTGTCCTCAGCTAATAAAGCCTTTGAGATTTCAGAGTCACTCCTAATCTTTCTGCAAGTCATCTGAAGACAACTGTGAAAGACTTGTATCAGTCATCTTTTTTTCAATTGTATACTTTTCTTCCATTTTCCGAGCCTGTATTCTTCTAAGGCAAAGTCTTTATAACATATTTGAAGTATTTTTCATATTCTTGGACAGAAAGACATGAACAGAGCTTCAAACTGTCTATTCAAGAGGAGTTAGCACATGTAGAACTCACATGCTTAAGATTTGTGGGTGAGTGTTCGTAGTCCCTCTCCGAGTCTTATTGCAAGTCCTGCCCACAGTTACTTCAAGTTGCGGTAGACTGTTATAGAACCGATGGTTTGATGGTACTAGGTTTTTTTGACCACTATTACTAACACCAGTGAGTGGGTAGTGAGCCCAGTTTCTTTGGAAACCCTGTTTGTTTAATACAAATGTTTCATCTGTTTGGGGCCTGTACCTTCTGATTTTATCATACTTGGTATTGCTGAGGCTGTGCATTGGTTCTTAACACCTGTCTCTTTTTACTTAGCCAGTAGCATAAACTACATACAGACTGAAACTGAGACCTAAACTGGTACATAAGACCGGTACAAGACTGAGTGCTTGTTCTTTTCAATATTAAGATAGTAAGTGTAGCCTTAGGTCTGTAGTACCATAGTAGTACATGCTGGCAAGCTAGAAGTTGCTCCTATTATGCACAGATGACCTTCAGAGTCCCTAAGTCAAAAAGACTCAGAGAATTGCTTTTCAACTGTCAAATTAATCCTAGGTTTCCAAGTGTACAGTAGGCTTCCATGAGTGATGTTCATACGTCAGAGAACGGATGTAGGTCATCCCAGCCAACCTTATTTAGTAGATGAGTGAATGTCATGTCAGTAGTAAGTGGCAGAGTGAGGTTGTGAACCCAGGCTGTCTTCCTCCAAGTCTATTGCTCTTCAGTTCATGTAAGGATATGTGATAGAGGAGTTTTGTCCTGCTTCACAGTCCTGTTTAACAGTCTTTAAACTTTTGTAAAGTTTTGTAAAATTTTAATCAAGTGCTTGGGGTTGGGATGTAAACACGCACAGACAGTTAAATACAATGCTGTTGAAAATTTCAACCAGAGGGGAGAGTATGAGGAATTGTACAATTTGTATTAAGTGTTAAATGTTTGTATTTCTGCTGGGGCCAAGGAATTGCCATAGGCTCATTTCCACATGGGGCAGGATCTGAGGTGGAAGAGAAAAAGAGACTTGACCTTGTCATGAATTGAGAGAGTTGGAAGATTGTTTACCCAGTGAAGAAAGGGAAAGAAAAGGAAAGCCTACATTTAGAGCTCCACAATAGATTAGAAGTTCTTCCTAAAGGAGGAGCTTGATGCTCTGAGAAGGAAACAACTGCTTGTCCTCCAAAAAATGATATAGTAGAGTCACAGTAACTAAATAGGTGAGATGTCATCCAGATTGTGTCTGCAGAAGAAAAGAGGAGGAGGTGGTCGTCATTCTCTGCCCAGGGATATTGAAGTAGCCTGCTAACAACCAGGGTCTGTTGCCTTCTTGGGGCATTTGTCCAGGACATAACAGAGAACCTTCCAAAACTCCTCAGAATGTATGATAATCACCTACTTCGGTGATTCACATAGACCAAATGATACTGGCAAAAGGAACCTAAAGGGTATTGCTTAAAATTAGCAAGTATTGGGTAAGAAACTGAAAACCTTAAGGGCACAGTTTGGTTTTGTTTTGTTTGTTTTTTACTGTTGCCCGTTGAAGGTAAGGGAAGAGGGGGGAAAAAGAGAAAATTTGATTTGGGAAATGAACACTTGTCTAAAAAGAAGGTTGTGTCTAATAATAGGATTTAAATTTATAGACCTAGCTTAGAATACAGAGATGAAATATTCCTGCCAGAGATAGAGAATATCTAACAAAAGCTATTATGTGGCCAGGCAGGTGTCTTGCAAATCTAACCAGAAGAATTTTAAATTGTAAAAGAGGGGCAGAAGAACGTTTATGTATATCCCTCAAGCTGGATGCCTTAGAGAAGGGCAGCCTAACCTGGTGTGTGTGAACTTGAGGGGTTTGTTGCTTTTTATTTTTAACGTTTTGATAATCCTACTTAAGTATAATTGGTTTCCTTTATAATCCTTTCTTTTATGCATTTAATGCATTTTATGTGTCTCTTATTCTGAGAAGTTCATAGGCCTCATCAGACTACTGAGGGTGGGACCAAAAATAGTCAAGAATCCCTGCCATAGAGAGTAATTACGATGAAGGAAGGCTAGCACTTGAGATGCCCAGAAGTGTATGGGAAACAAAACAGAAGAAAAGAGTCAGTAGCCCTTAGTTTCAAGTGTTTATACACAAATACCCAAAACCTAAACAACAAACGAGGAATCTGAGATCCTGAAGCAGGGAGGAAAAGTAGAACTATCAATGAGACTTGGTGGGAAGAACCTGTTACCATAGATGACACTGAATGAGCATAATGTTAACATTTGAAAGCAGTGGGATGAGTGAAAAAGGGCTGAAGGAGGCATTATGTGTTCAGAAGTTATACTTGCATGAGAAAATTTGGGCACCAGAAGGAAGCACGATGGTAAGAACATTTGAGTGGAAGTCAGTGGGATCACAAAAGTGATTTTTTTTTTTATCACCTGGACAAAGAGAAGGAAATAAGTAAGTTTGGGAAACAGCACAAGTTTGGCCCAGAGGCATGAAAGAGTTATGAGGGGTTTCAGTTAGCTGAACATCTGTTGGAATTCTCTCTCACTTGAAAGGAGCTAATGACTTCTTGACTTACTTTAAAGATAGTTTCATTTTTGAAAAAGGGGAGAAAAATGCTCTGCAATGGAAAATTCTATTTTGGTTCCAATTCTCACTAACTGGGAGGAACTGTTTTCTGGCATGGCAATGATGAGAACACTGAGAAGAATTGACTACTCTCCCCTAAGGTTGAGGGCAGAGGAGAAGCTATTCTGGCAAAGTCTGACATGCCCCCCCAGCTCAGGAGATATGAAAGGGGCTCAAGAATGAAATTCTCAAGATAAAGGGAAACAATTTCAATGAAGGGAAAACATGAGAACAGTCTGATATGGATGCACAGGTACCTGAAGGCATCTGAGGAGGACTTCTGTGAGAGATTTTTGGATCAGTAATTTTTTTGTAATTGCTTGTCTTGCCACCATTTCCCAAGTTTGTAGTCTTTCTGAGGGAAAGTCTTTATGACATATTTGAAATAATTTTCATATTCTTGGACAGAAAGGCATGGGCAGAGTCCCAAACTATCTATTCATCTTCCTGAGACATCAGAGGGGTTAACACATGTAGGACTCGCATGCTTAAGATTTGTGGGTGTGTTCATACTCTTTTTTTTTAAAGTACATAAGATGGAAACAAGACCAAGTAACAGAGGATGAATATGAGAGCATGGCATGATTTTTGTAAAAGTGTCAGGAATGTCAAAGCTCAGAATGAGTGGAGGCTGTCAGGAGAAGCTAAGACCTACAAAAATGAATGGTTTTTTGTTACGGTTTTTGGCTACATTGGGAGAAAAGGGAGGGTAAGAAAGAAAGGCCTAGGACCTTTACTTGGGCAGGGTAGCTTGATGACACCTAAAAACAGCTTCTTAATTCTCTTCTTTTTTTCTCTGTCATGGATAATGATCTTTGCACTGAAAATAACAACAAAATGACCAACAGTAAGTCAATATCCAAGATGATTAAAGACAAAGTAAGGCAACTTAGGGGATGGGATGGGTCAAGAGAGGTTTTTTTTTAAGGGTAAGGCCTTTGAATTCAGGCCACATGCCCCAGATAAACTGCATCCTCTGCATCCTGAAGGACTAGGTAGCAAGCAATGCTAAGCCACTGTCAGTGTTATCTGAGAGAGCGTGGAAAGCGGGAACTGTGCTACGAGATCAGAAAAGGACAAATGTCCTGATTTCCAAAAAAAGGAAGAACATAGGCAGCAAACTAGACTGTGATCCCAACTTGGTGGATTGCTGGGAAAATTCTGCCACAGATCATGAATAGAGATGACCACTGAGCATCTAGAAAGGGAAGCCCTGGCTTCATCAAGAACAGAGTGTGTCTGACTCACCTGATCTCCCATGTAAACAGGGTTTCTCAACTAGTAGTAGTAGATGCAGAGTAAATACTGTGGTTATTGTTTACCTAGATTTTAGCACAACTTATGCTGAAGCGTCTCATGATATTCTTGTGGAAAAAATGATGAGATAGCAACTAGGCAATTATATGATCCTGAGTGACTGGCAAGATGGGAGAACATCCTCCAAAGAAATAAAGAAGGTTAGAGGAGGGACCAGTTTGGGGGAAGATAATACATTTTGTTATGGACATTTGAAGGTGAGAGATGCCTTTGGGACTTCCAAGAAATGATAACTAGGAGGCAGCTGACAATATATGATCAAAGATAAAGAAAAAATTAGGCTTGGATATATTGGTTTTAGAGTAATTTGCATGTCTGGGGACAGGAATACAAGTAGTCAGGGAGCAGCAAAGGGTAGCACATCTTGGATAGTCCAGAAGTACTGCCTGCATCCAGGCAAGAAATGGCTCAAACTGGCCTTGCAAAGCCCGAGGTAGATCCAGGAACAGAGTGGAACTTCCTGGTGGTGAGAAGGTAAAAGTAATGGCCCAAGTGAACACCACGTGTCGTGGAGACAGCTGCAAAGTGTTGTGCTAAGTTCTGCTATTGCCCAGGCACTGTATTGGGCACTGGCGACTCAAATACAAAGAATAAAATAATCCCTGCTCCCAAGGACCTTATGTTCTAAAAGTGGAGACAAAACATGTATGTAAATCCATATGAAGAGAATATGCAAAGTATTTTGGGAAGGAGGTCAACCAGTAAACTGAACATAGGCAGTTTCTCTTTATTTCGAAAGAAAGAATATCTCCTAGGAAGATCTTCACTATTTCTCTGGGAGTCACGGGTACCAGGACAAGTGAGAGCTTATAGTAATAGCCTTTCTCAATATAATACTGACATATAATGTGTATATTAAATTGATATAATAGCTACTGTATCGTATACGGTACATATTATGTAATACATTAAAATGCCTCCTGACAAGCACTTAATTCTGAAGGAGCCCTGGGAACACCTATGCTAAGGGAGCAAGAAATGGATAATAATCTAGCGAAGGAGACTGAAGAAGAATAGTCAGATTTGTAAGAGGACCAAGCTAGAGTGTGAAGAAATTTAAGAAAGGAGAGTGTCTCTGAGCAAAGTGGTGGTCTACAATATCCAAGTCGTGAAGAGGTAGAGCTGGAAGGACTGAGAAAAGACCATTGAGCTTCAAAAGGGAGAGAGCTTGGTAACCTGGAGAGAGTAGTTTGTTGAGGAGTTGAATCAAATGCCAGATTGTACGTGGGCGGGAAGATAGTGGAGGCAGTGAATATGGTTAGACTGTTCTTTCTAGGAGGCAGCAGTGAAAGGGGGAGGAGGGCTATGGGTAAATGGCAACTTAGGGGACAGGATGGGTCAGGAGAGGCTTTTTTAAGGGTGAGGCCAACCTGAGATATTTCTAGACATGACAAAATAACTGGTAGGTAGTGAGAGACTAAAGATGATGAAGAGATGAAATGATAATCGTTGGGAGATAGGATCCTCTAGGATAATCCTAGAGGAGAGAGGATGAAACTGAGGTCAGGCTAGAGTAAAGGAGGGGTTAAGGGTGGGGGATGGGGATTGAGGTATGCTGTAGGAGGGAAATTACCTGAAAATTGAAACTGCTGCATTTTGGATGTACTTGACTAAGGTAGTTAATTGAGGTTTTAAAATTAATGAATGTTAACTGCCATTTAAGTCCATCTATTTTTAGTTAAATGTTAAAAGAATATAAGAGTAATTGAGATGCACCATCTGTCAACCTTGATAAATTTTATAGCTGTCGTTTTTGGTTTTGTTTTTGTTAAAAAATAACATTAGTGGAAACAAAGTCAAGAGGATTTGTATCAGGTAAACAAAAGATGTTAGTTGTTTCACCATTCACCCATTCACTTTTGTTTGTTTCTGTTCTTAATGGCACACCTGGTAAACTTAATTCATGGGTTAAATACCAATATTTTTTTTCTTCTGCCGCTATGAATGTATGCATAGGCTTCATTTGGAACCGGACTGGGAAGAACACCATAATCTCATTCTTAGCTAAATCTCTATATTTTAGCTCAACAGTATAATTGAATGAAAAAGAAATTTTTAAAGAGATTTTGTTCCTCAAAGCTATTTCCTTCTCTTTTTTTCTTAATAATTACAGTTAAATGGAGGGGAAGGAGTACCTTAGAACAGCAAGATAAACAAAAGGAAACATTAATGAACATATACACTGATGATAAACAATTTTTTGTTTTGGTTTGGCTTGGGGTTTGGGTTTTTTTATAATTATTTTTCATTTTCAACATTCACTTCCATATGATTTTGAGTTTTAAATTTTCTTTGCCTCTCTTTCCTCTCTCCTTCCCAAGACGGTGTGCAATCTGTTATAGGGTCTACTTATACATTCATATTAAATGTATCTTCACATTAGTTATGATGTAAAGAAGAATTAGAACTAATGGGAGAAACACAAGAAAGAAGAAACAGGACAACAAAAGGAGAGCAAATAGTCTGCTTCCATCTGCATTCACACTCCAGGTTTCTTTCTCTGGATATGGATGACATTTTCCATCCGCAGTCTTTTGGAGTTGTCTTAGATCCTTGCATTGCTGAGAAGAGATGTCTGTCAAGATCAGTCATTGCACAATGTCACTGTTACTGTGTGCAGTGTTCTGGTTCTGCTCACTTAGCATCAGTTCATATAAGTCCAGGTTTTTCTGAAATGTGCCTGCTCATCATTTCTTATGGAACAATAGTATTCCATTGCATTCATCTACCACAGCTTGTTCAGCCATTCCCCAGTTGATGGACATCCTCTCAATTTCCAATTCTTTGCCACCACAAAAAGAGCTGCTATAAATATTTTTGTACATGTGGGTCCTTTCTTCGTTTTTATTATCTCTTTGGAATACAGACCAAGAAGTGGTATTGTTGGGTCAAAGAGTATGCAGTTTTATAACCCTTTGGGCATAGTTCCAAAGTGCTCTCCAGAATAGTTGGATCAGTTAACAGCTCTGCCAACAATGAATTCATGTTCCCGTTTCCCACATCTTCTCCAACATTTATCATTGTCCCGTTTCGTCCTGTTAGCCAGTCTGACAGGTGTGATGTGGTACCTCAGAGTTGTTTTGATTTGCATTTCTCTAATCAATAGTGATTTAGAGCATTTGATTATCAACATTTTTAAAGGAGATAGCAAAAATATGAATTCTGGGGCCACATACATCACATGTACAGTAGAAGGTGCTCAACATTTGAATTAGAACAGAGTTAGCAGCTACTTAAAAAGTCCACTTGTAGTGAGATATACTACAGTTATTATATACACTTTCTGATAGGATGTTATAATTTGTTTTTGTTGGGTTCCTTTAAAATACTTACAAATACATACATATATATATGTATATATGTGTGCATGTATATACACACATATCATGCGGGTGCTTTCTGAACATATTGAACTATAGGTGTCATACACTAGTGCCTTTCTACATCCCCATACCAAATAAACATTAATTTCCCAAAAGGTGTCAGATTATGAGGGCAGACGCTGACACATACCTTGGAAAATATTTGGACCTGCTGAATTGGAAATACTCTTCAATATAGTAACCAGTGTAACTTGGGAAGGGAGATGGAAGATTTCCCAGCTGGTATTGCATAATTGGTATCCTCCTAGATGAAAGAGGAGAGAATTCATATTATTCCTTGGGAAAATCTTTCTGACCCTTCATAAAGTGACATTTAAATACTCAAGACTGAATCTGTGACCTCATTAGTATGGTCAGTCTCTGCGCTGTGCATATCACAGCATATCCATAGCCTCTCATCTGCTGCCCTTCTTCTGTGTCTTAAATTCTTCAGGGAGTTTCTATCTGCCAGTGGTTTAAGGGATAGCCTTATTGCCAGGCTGTCCATCTCATCCTTTACTCTTTCTCCATGACTGGTCAGTTTTTAATCACACATGCCGTTGGTGTCTTTTATGCCATTCACTACACGCCTCCAACATTCATGCAGTGATAGGAATGTGGTACAGCGGAGGGAGCACTAGACCTGGAGTCGGGAAAACCTGATTCAGAGCTGGCCTCAGACACTTGTCACATCTGCGACCCTGGGCAAGTCACTTCACTGCTGTCTGCTTCAGTTTCCTTATCTGTAAAGTGGGGATAATACTAGCATCTACTTCCCAGGGTCGTTGTGAGAATCAAACAAAATATTTGTCAAGTGCTTTGCAAACCTTATAGCCCTACATAAATGTCAGCTTATTATGTAGCCTACTTAGATTCACCATTTCCACTGTCCTTTGGGTCACCTGCAGTTGTTATTCGTCAGCAATGGTGTGAGTCCATGATTTGAGGGGAATATTGATGCGCCGTTGATATTTTTGATGAATTTGTAGTGGAGTGGCTTGAGCTTATTGAGAACACTGCACAGTGTCCCACATGCAATCCAGCCTGGGCGCTTCTTACTCAATTCTGGGGCTAGCTTGTTCATCTGCGGAACGTGAATAAGACATTTATAGACTTCTTGTCCAGTCACAGACATCATCATCTGAACAGCGTTTATTATTCATCTACTCTGGTTTGTTGTTTTAAAAACAATGGCTAAGCCAATCTTGGGAGTGCTCGTAGATCTCATTGCAGGGGTTTTTGTTGCCTTACAGTGCTAGATAGAATGCTTTTATAGGGGATGAATGATGCTCACTGTCACTGGTGTGTGACACACATGCACACACACGCACACACATAGCCTTGCTTTATGCTTCCCATGACGATGCTGCTCAGTAGAAAGTTAAACACAGTTAATTCAGTGGTTACTTCTGTCAGGAGATCTTGGATGTGTTTGTGAGAGGCACCTTGATAGAGTAAAGCTTTAAGAGGTTGCATTTTGTGTTATCAAGTCAATCAAATAATGAAGAATGGAGATCCTGTATTCTTTGCCTTATGTCCAGTTATATGCCTGAAGGTATACTTTTATGAACTAGAATTCCTTCTTTTAAAAACGATTAAGGAACCTCCTTAATTTAAGTGTAGATCTTATATATTGATATCTGTCATTCCTTTCACAGCCAAACTTGTAGGGAAAAAAGATACCTACACTTGTCTCTACTTCCTCTCACTCAGTTTTCAACCCAGTGCCATCTGGCTTTCAATTTCAGCACTCAACTGAAATGTCTCCTGAGTTTATCACCAGTCTCAGTTGCAAGCTCAGGTGGACTTCTCAGGTCTCATCCTCATTAGCATTTGACACAATGACCACCCCTTCTTTCTGGATAGTCTCTTCGGGTTTTCATGATGCATCAGAATCCATATCCCACTCCCTATTTGTGAGTATACCCCAAAGCACTGTCTTGGGCCCTACTATCTCATATCCAGGCCTGTCTTTTCTCCTGGGTTTCAGTTCCATATAGTCAGCTGTCTATTGGACATTTTCAACTCGATAACCATGTAAACATGTCACACTCACCCTGTCTGAAATAGAACTCATTCATCACCACTCTCTCCTAACTACAACTTCCTGTTTCTTTCTAAGGTACCTATGGGAGGGGTATAGACTGTTTATTCTCACTCACCTCGTGTCTAATCAGTCTCCAGATCTTACTGGTTCTGCCTCCATAGCTGTGCTAAATTATGTCCTCTTTTTTCCACTCACATGGCCACCATCCCCTATCCACAAAAATGCAGAAATCATATTCCTCAGGCACAGGTCTGACCATATCATTCCCTTCTCAATAAGCTCCTTTGGCTCCCTTTTGCCTACAACATAAAGTGCAAATTCCTCTGTTCAGCTTTTATTTCTTAGGAAGTGGTGTAATGGACAGCCTACCTAGAATTTGTGTTTTCTCATCTTGACATTTTTTTTTCTTAAAGACCACCCTTAACCCCAAATCACTCTGGCTCCCATTGATTGGCCAACAATAGGTCATAGTCCAAGCCCCACTTGGTAATTGTTTGGGCCTTGATTGGCTCAGAATGAATGTAAGTAGCAGTTGTTTCTGTTTGGCCAGAAACCCTGAGGGTCTTCCCCTCCCAAATTGACTTTTAAAAACTTTTATTTATTCATTCATTTATTAGCTAGGTAAAAAGGCCATTCTCTGCCTTAATTTTTAATAAGCCTTAATTGCCCAATGGACATTGCATCAGTCAAACTGAGACCTGTTAAAGACCTCAGCTCGAAAAGGCCAGGGTCCTTCCACTGCATCTTGGCCCATCTCCAGTCCTATATCTGGTCACTGGACCCAGCTGGCTCCAGAGGAGAAAATGAGGCTAGTGACTTGCACAGCCCTGCCTCACTGTAACCCAGTTCACTTGAATGTCCTGGTCCTCCTCGAGAACAATGGACAAACAACAACAGCAGTTCCATCCCAAAAGGCCAGCTCGAGGTTCCCCAAACACAGCATTCTGTCCTCTCTGTCTGCTGTGGATTGTACTCCCTCTGAGGCCCAGCAGAAAGAACACTGCTTCCTCCAAGACTCAGCTCAGGTGGCGCCTTCTAGCAGGGATCAGGGAATCCTGATTGCTCTAGTCATGCCCATTCTTCAGATTTCATGACTCACCTCACTCTCAGCTGAGAACCTTGCTTTATAATTTACTGAAAGAATTGAGGCCATTCACCAAGAGCTTCCTTTTCTCCCTCCCACGTCACTTAGATGCCTTTCCCCAATATCTCCTCCTTCACCCCTACCTCACATTAAGAGGTGGCCCCTCCTCTTCCTGCACAAGTGATCCCATTCCATCTCATTTTCTCAAGCAGTCTGCCCCTCTATCATCCCTACTCTCTCACTTGTATTCAGTCTCTCCCTATCTACTGGCTTATTCCCTACTGGTTACAAACATGCCCAAGTCTCCCCCATCCTCAAAAAACTTTGACTTGATCCTTCGTTCCTATACTTCTTCTGCATTTTAGGGCTAAAGTTTTTGAGAAGGCCATCTATAACAGGTGCCTCCATTTCTCTCCTCACTTTTTTTTGACTCTCTACAGTCTGACTTCTGGCCTCATGATTGCACCAAAACTGCTCTCTTCAAAGTTACAGATGATTTCTTAATTGCCTTATCTAATGGTCTTTTCTCGATCCTCATTCTTCTTGGCCTCTCTGCAGCTTTGACACTATTGGTACTTCTCTTCTCCCTGGGCTTTCCAAGACCCCACTTTCTCCTGGTTCTCCTACCTGTCTGACTACCCTCCTCAGTCTCCTTTGCTGGATCTTTGTGCAGGTCACATCTACTAACAACGGTTGTTCCTGAGCACTGTCCTGGCCTTTTTTCACTTCTCCTTCTATACTGCCTCACTTGGTGATCCCATTAGTTCCATGCTTTAATTACCATCTCTGTGCAGATCATTCTCAAATCTTCCTGTCCTGCCCCAGTCTCACATCTTCAACTGCCTTTCAGACATCTCAGCCTGGATGTCCAGTAATCTTAAATTCAGCATGTCCAAAACTGAACTCATTACCCACCCACCCCCAAACTCTTCTCTCCCTTCCAGCTTTCTCTGTAACTCTTAAGTACCACCATCTTGTCATTCCCCCAGGCTCACAAGCCTACGGATCATCTTCTATTCCTCACTAGCTTTCCCTACCTCCCCTGCCCCAGGATCCAAGCTGCTGCCAAAGCCTGTCTAGTTCACATCTCTCCTCTGATGCTGCCCTTCCCTGTGCTGACTCTTATTGACTCCCACCTAGGCTTGCTTCAAGTCTCTTCCCGCTCCAGTTCAACCTCATTCAGCCACCAAACGACAGGTCTGATCGTATCACTCTCCTACTAAACTCCAGTGGCTTCCTGTTGTCCTCCAGGAGCAAATACAAAATTCTCTGGCATTTCAAGCCCTTCATAACCTTATCTGCCCCACATACCTTTTCTGTCTTAAACTTCCAGTTTAACTCCCACCTTCTACAGGAAAACTTTTCTATCATTCAGTCAGTAATCATTTATTAAGTGCCTATACAGAAGGAGGTCAGAGACAGGCCCTACACTCAAGGAGCTTACAGTCTAATGGGGGAGACCACATGTAAACAGCTATATACAAGGTAGATAAGGAAACAGTTAAAAGGGTAAGTCACTGGAATGAAAAGAGGTTGGGGAAAGTTTCCTGTAGAAGGTAAGATTTTAATTGGGACTTAAAGGAAGACAGATCAATAGTTGGAGCAGAATAGAATGCCTGAAGCTGAGAGATATGGAGTGTCTCGTTTGTGGAATAGCGATAAAGGCCAAACAGAGGTTTTTGAAGGTAATAGAGAGCCACTGGAAACTATTGAGTTGGGAGTGGGGGTAGGATTGGAGGTGGGGTGTTTAATCACACCTGTACTTCAGGAAAATCAGTTCGATAGCAAAGTGGAAGGTGAACTGGCCTGGGGAGTGACTTGAGACAGGCAGACACCTCCCACCCCCAGCAGCTATTGCAGTAATCCAGGTGTAAAATGATAAGGACCTGTACCAGAGTCAGGGCAACATTGGAGGAGAGATGCTGCAAAGGTGAACTAGACAGGCCTTGGCAGCAGTTTGGATGTGGGGGGTGAGAGAGAGTGAGGAGTGCAGGATGACTCCCAGATCACAAGCCAGGGGACTAGGAGGGTAGTGTTGCCTTCTACAGTAATAGGGAAGGTAGGGATCAGGGCAAGTTTAGTGGGAAACAGAGCGAGATCTGTTTTGGATATATTGAGTTTAGAAAATGTCTCTTAGACATCTGCTTCAAGATGTCCAAAAGGCAGTTGGAGATGCAAGATTGGGGCAGGAAAAGTAGATTTGAGAACTATCACCAAGGGAAGTAGTATAGAGCGAGAAGAGAAGAGAGCCAGAAGGACCCTAGGGAACACCTACGGTTAGGCAGCATGATCTGGAAGAGGATCTAGCAAAGGAAGACAGAGAAGGAGTGGTCCGACAGCAAGAAAGTCAGGAGAGAGTGTCCCGAAAACCTAGAGAGAAGAGGTATTGACTGAGCTGTTTAGGTAGATAAACTCTCCCTCAGGAAGCTTTTTGAGGACAGAGACTGTTTTTCATCTTCATCTTTGTGTATTGCACAGTATCTTTAATTTGGTATTTAGTAGACACATAAGTACACTAAATTGAACTGAACTGTGAAGTTTTGTTATTAGCTTTTCAAATAAGACTTACTTGAACAGACTAGATCATAAATGTTTTGTTAGTACATACGTCAAAACCATTGAACATCCCTGCTTTCATACTTGAAGATAGACTTGTAGTGGAGGCTTTCAGTTATCAGTTTTGACAGTTTTTTTTAAATGGAAGTATTGACATACTTTTTTTTATTAGAAATATGGTAATAATCCTTAAGACCACAGTAGAGCTTTATCTGTAGTAAATATTAAGTACCTACTACGTGCCAGTCACTGTGCTAGCTACTACTTTAGTTCCTGTTTATTGCTGTTTTAGTTTAGGCATTTGCTCTAAAAAAATTTTTTTAACTTGGGAACTTCTTGAAAAAATGAGCAGCCATTTCATATTTAGAAGCTATTCCTGTCAATATTTTATTTTTTGAAAAAAACAACACCTTATGGATCTGTCAGTTTTTAATTTAAAAACTCCTTTTGGATAATTTTTTAAATTTGTAGCATTTTACCAATATGAAATATTAATAAATTCTAAGTCTTTGAAATAAGTCCCAGGTGAATGCACTGTGGTGAAGTAGAAAACATTTTGCTACCTGTGTTCTTGGGCAAGTTATTAATTTATCTGGACCTCAGTTTACATATTTCTAACATGAGTGTTAGATGACCTACCTGTAAGGTCCCTTGTAGCCCTTGATCTATGATTCCATGAATATTCTAGGAAATTCTTTCTGTCCCATTTGATCTAAAGTAGTTCACTTGTACTCAGGTAAATTTAGGTATAAATTTAGACATAGGCCTTGGAAGGGAATTCAACAACAACAGCCTGGTAGTGGGCCATTGATTTCTGCATGTTAGTTCCATTCTGGGGATTAGGTCACGAATACTACCAGTCTGTCCTAACCAGGATGTTATATCACAACAAACTGAGAAAAAATAGAACTATTAGATAGATACCCAAAAAAATACTAAGCAAAGAAATGAAAAGAAATGGAGCTCCTGGTCCAGATGTATTTACAGAAGAATTCTTTCATATTTGTAAAGAACAATTGATACCAGTACCACATGAATTATTCTCAAAAATTAAATAAGCACTCTTTAGCAAACCCCTCTTGTGAGATAAATAGAGCTCTTATGTATAAACCATGGAAAGATAAGTCAAAGAAAGAAACTATAGACCAATATAACTAATTTTTAAAATTTTAAATAAAGTCTTGGCAGAAAGACCAACAACTTAATCAAAAAACTTTTTTTTTAAACCGAGTTGGATTTGTAAGAAAAATCAAAAGCTAGCCTTATATATAGGAGAAATATTAGAAACTTCTCCCAATAAAAAAGCATAAAGGACACTTCCTTGTACTGTTATTATTTGACATAGGTCTAGAAATGCTAGCAATAGTACTAAAAAGCAAGAGAAAAAAATAAAGACATAATGACAGGCAAAAAGGAGACAAAACTCTGTTCGAGCGTGGCATGATTATTTACTTAGAAAATCCTAGGGAATCAGTGAAGAAACTAATCCAGGCAGTTGATTCAGTTGAAGTAGCAGATTACAAAATAAACCCACAAAAAAACAACAGCATTTCTTCTATGTCATAATAAAATCTAGGTGGCAATGAAAATAATTAAATTCAAGAGAACTATACAATGCATAAAATATCAAAGCACACTCAATACTTGTATTAGATGATTATTCCCTAAAGAATGGCTTAGCCATGTTCATGCCTGAGTCATGCCAATAAATTAAATCACATAAGTTAGTTTTCAAATTTAATGCTATGCTTAATTATTTTAGGTTTTTTAGATTGTTTAAAGATATTTTAGATTACCAAAAAAAAGATATCTTACAGAGGTAGATAAAATAAAAACAATTCATTTGCAGGAACAAAGCATCTAGAATTTTAAGGGAAATGTTTTTTTGAAAGGTAAATTAATGGAAAGTAGCACTTCCAGATGTCAAGACTACATTGTAAAGCAAATCATCAAAACCATTTGGTGCTGCTTAAAAATTAGAAAAGATGATCAGTGGAACAAGCTAAACAAGCAAGAATGAGAAATAACTGAATCCAGTAAACCAGTGTTTTATGTATCTAAAACCACAAATTACTTAGGAAAGAACTTGTCACTTGATAAAAACCTGCTGGGGCCTGAAAAACAATCCTAGACATTAGGCTTAGACTAATGCACGGGAAACCAAATGGATATAGGACCTGAATGTTACCATCAGGTCATAAAAACAACTAGAGAAGCAGCTCATATGCCTGTCACAGATATGGCGGGGGGCGAGGGGAGAGGGGGGGCATGAATATTAAGCCAGACAAGGGACTGAGATTATTCTCTTTCCTCCTGAACCTTCCACCCTTTTTACCTTCCCTGTTAACTGTGGAGAGCATTTAGGGTGCCTCAGGCTCACAATCCAGGAGTCATCCTGGACTCCACACCATCTTTCACCCTGCAAACCCAAGTTGTTGCCAAGGCCTGTCACTTACATCTCTTCAGCATCTCTCAAATATGCCCCCTCCTGTCCTCTGACACTGCCTCCATCATCATGCAGGCCCACAGCACCTTATTCCTGGATTGTTGCAGTAGTTGCTGGGAGACCTGCCTGCCTCAGGTCCCTCCCCACTCCAATCTATCCTCCATTCAGCCATCAAAGTCATTTTCCTAAAGGTCACATCTGACCATGTCACCCCCTACTCAATAAATTTCAGTGACTTTCTGTTGCCTCCAGGACAAATACAAAATGCTCTGTTGGGCATTCAGAGCCCTTTATAGCTTGGCCCCCTCCTACCTTCCCAGTCTTCTTATACCTTACACTCCAGCACTTACTCTTCAGTCCAGTGACGCTGGCCTTCTTTCTAACTGTTCTACAACTATGACCCTCCATCTCTCCGTTATGGGCATCCTCCCTGGATGTCCTCCATGCCTGTAGCACTCTCCCTCCTCTGCTCCAACTACTGATCTTCCCGGCTTCCTTTAAGTCTCAACTAAAAATCTCACCTTCAGGAAGCCTTTCCCAATACCCACCCTCTGGTTATTATTTCCTGTTTCTTCTCTATATAGTCGTTTGCATGCTGTCTCCCCTGTTAGATTATAAACTCCTTGAATGCAGGAACTGTCTTTTTTTTGTTTGCTTCACTAGCCTGTAGCACAGTGCCTGGCACAAAATAATAAACATAAAATAAGCATTGTGTTTATTTAATTGATAAAAGATATTTTGATCACATGAAATTGAAAGACTTTTACATAAACAAATGAACAAAACTTTGATGAGAAGGAAGAAAAGCAAAGGAGAAAAAAATCTTTATATCTGAAAACTCCAGTAAAGTCTGATATCCAACACACGTTTGCAGGGAGGCAGGGATCTCCAAAGAATTGTTTGCTTATTATTAATAACTGAAAGAATGATCCAAATCACTAATAGCAAATGAACATCAAAGCTGCCGTGAGGTTCTGCTTCATACCCAGCAAATTAGCAATGTGGACAAAGACAGGCATAGTCAGCGTTGGAGGGATCGTGAAAAAATGTGTACTTTGTTAGTAGGTCTATGAATTTAATTGGTCCAGCCATTCTGGAAAGCCATCTGAAATTATGGAAAAGGAGAGACTAAAATAGTGATACCCTTTGACCCAGAGATTTTTAGCCTTTTACCTCCAGGCAGACAGTGACAAAAAGAAAGGCTCCATATACAACAAAATATTTAAAGCAATGTCGTTTCAGTAGCAAAGAACTGGGAACAAAGTAAACATCCAAAAAATGGGGACAGAATAAATAAATTTTAGTATATAAATGGAACAGTATTACTGTACTACATGTCAGAAATTATGACTATGACTCCAGAGAAGTATGGAAATACTTATATGAACTGTATATGGTGGAATGAAAAAAACCGGGAAGATTAAAAATGAATTTTTTGTCCCTTTCTCCCCAACTAGGCGAAATATGTGTGTTGAAGATATGACCACTGGAAACTTATTCAAAACATAGCTAGAATTTATATAATACTTTAAGTTTTACAAAATGACTTTTACATTTTAAAATTTTTCCCCATTTACAAATGAAGAAACTGAGGCAGACAGGTTAAGGGACTTGCTTCAGACCATACAGCTAGTGTATGCATCAGGACTTGCACTTGGACCTTCTTGACTCTCAGGTCCAGCACTTGTTCTCCTAAGCTGCTTAAAAATTAAGGAAAAAAAAGTTTAGCCAATGTACTCAACTGTAGCCTCCTTTAAGTTGAAATTGGATTTACCTACGTTGTGACTTGTGTAGTATTTGAAAATTTGACATATCCCTGGGATCAGGGTGCAATTGATCTTGATAAAATTCAGAGACCGGTTCTTGGAGTCTAGCCAGAATAAACTTAGAACAATCCCAGGAAAGGGGTGTGGGATTTTAATTCATGTGATACTGACAATTGTTGGCCCTTATCAGTTTATGCTTCTCTTACATCATGTTTGTGACAGTTACAAGCATGAAGCTTAAGAAAAATCTGTTGCATGAAATGTTTTTAATTTATCCTTACAGGAAGGTTGATTTTTAAAAAAAAGATTTGGCCTTTGATTAAAATTTTGGCTTACCTAGTAAAGATTACTTTGTGATGTAATCTTTTTAGAACATTTTCCCCTTGTATCTATTGTAGATTTTGGGTTTTAGAATTGAAGTTACATAAAAAACATAAGCAATTTTAAAAAGATCTGTTCTCTCAAGAACATAGATGCTAAGTAATCAAGATGATACAATCTACCTTTTGTAAAGGGGAACATGAGAGCTACATTGCAGAAACATAGCAAGGAGCAGTTGGAATTGTTGGTGAAAGTTGCTGCTCCTTAGATTATCTGTGTTAATGAAGTAAAAAAAAAACAATATATAACCTGGCTTTATAGTTGTGGGTTTTTTTGTGTTTAAATTGAAAAGTAGGTAGGTCTGATATGGGAGTTTTATATTTAAAGTAGTCAAGCCACACTGAAGACGAGGATTTACAAGAAAATAGAGTTCCAAATATAAGTAAAGGACAACTTAGGTCCGGAATAGGTGCTGTTTAAGACAAGGAAAAACTGAATGGAGAAAATGGAGCTGGTAGGGGCAGAGCCAAGATGGCGGCTGGAAAGCAGGGACTGACGTGAGTTCCCTGCCAAGTCCCTCTAAAAACCTATTTAAAAAAATGGCTCTGAACCAATTCTAGAGCTGCAGGACACACAAAATAGCAGAGGGAAGCAGGGCTCCAGCCCAAGACAGCCTGGATGGTCTCTGGGTAAGGTCTGTCCCACACGGAGCTGGGAGCAGAGGGGAGAGGAGCAAAGCCCAGCCCAGCGTGGGCGGCGAGGACAAACCAGACCAGGAGCCAAGGGGGTGCATGCCCTAGCACCTTGAATCAGTGAGCTGTGGCAGTTACCAGACTTCTCAACCCGCAAACACCAAAGACAACAGAGAAGTTAATGGAAAAAGCTGCTGTGGACAGGGAGTTTGCTGTTCGCCACTCCCCACACCCAGTGGAGGTGGGGCAGCTATAGAACTATAGCTGCAGTTGCTTCCTGCCCCATGCCCACCTGGTGGGAGGAATTAAGTGGCAGATCAGAGCAGGAGTGAAGAGCCTGCTGAAGATCTAAGTCCAGTCAAGGTTGAGGGTTCTTGGGGAAGGAGGGGTGCTGGTGTGGCAGCGCATCCGCCCAAGCTTGGAACATAGAACTCTGTACTCTACAAGCAGTCATACCCCACTGAAAAACTCAAGGGTCAAGTAAGTTGGCTGGGAACATAGCCAGGCGGCGAAAACACACCCAGATTCAGTCTCAGACTCTGGAATCTTTCTTTGGTGACAAAGAAGACCAAAACATACAGCCAGACAAAGTCAACAAAGTCAAAGAGCCTACAACAAAAGCCTCCAAGAAAAACATGAACTGGTCTCAGGCCATGGAAGAGCTCAAAAAGGATTTGGAAAAGCAAGTTAGAGAAGTGGAGGA